>JASSRZ010000060.1:7107310-7135760 GCA_032164315.1 Malacoctenus gilli
CTTCTCTGTGCTTTGCTTAATGGTGTGGATTAATGTAAGAAATGCCCAAATGCCACAATTGTGACAATAAGGAGCCCTTTGGTTCACTAGATGTCAGCATGTTAACATTTGAGCACAACTACTTGGATGATACACAAACTTATAGGTTGAAGAGTTTTTGGAACGATAGGAAGCAGTGTGGGCGCTTATTTAAATCGTGATCGCTCTAAGTGTTTGCATTGTTTAACTGAAAACATTAAAAAAAAAGAATGTCTTATGTTCAGCGCATGAAGACATTGATGCAACTTTATTGTGTTTGATTGGTCTCAATACTGTTTTGTATGTGTGAGCAGCGCCTATAGAAATTTAGTTCCTCAGATTGTTTCAGTTGCCATGGTGTTATCAGGAAATATCCCCAGCCAGCTGCATGTTTCAAGAAGCTGCTGGTTTGCTGTGTTACCGAAATAGGCATTTCTGCACGGAAAGTGTTCTGTAAAACACGGGGCTGTGACCGAGTGCGAGACGAGAGCGAGCTGTCATTTATTCAGTGAAGACATACAGCGGCGCCTTTCTCTCTGCCCAGTGTGCTGTAACAGATTGATCAAATTGGGCCGGTACCTTTCACTGAGTCCCCAGCATGCTGCATAAATAGTGTGTCAGGTCGCTGCAGCGGAAAATCAAATTACACTTCCTCTTCTCTTACAACAGAGGTGGACTTCCAGGCTGTGAAAATGCATTCCACCAAAAGCTAATTTCTCAAGTGTCAACTTTAAATGTCTTTCTTTCCAATCTTCATGTGTCCATTGGCTTTGTTTGACTCCTATAACTCAAAAGTCTTGCTTTTTTTCTCCCCCACAGTGGTGCAAAGGGAGGAGGACAGGAAATCGAGGAGTCACCTGGAGGGTCTCCGTCAATCCACATTTCAGTTGGAGCGAGGGAAAAAGGCACAGAGGGAGATAGAGAAAGGAGAAGAGGAGTGCGAGTCGCGTCTGCTCTTGGCAGCTGTTCCAGCAGCCTGTTTCATTGTTTCGGCTGTTATTCAGTTTCTTGCGTTACCTTTTTTGGTGAATCAGTTGATACTTTTAACTTCAATGTGAGATATAACTGCTGTAAAAAGAAAAAAAAACGAGAAAAAAAACAAAGAAAACATTATTACTAGCAAGAGTGTTTTATTTTGTTCCATCGTTATTTCCAAGATTCTTTTTGTTTCTTTTTTATGTTTAACAACCCTTTTTGGCTGTGAGTAGCAGGAGCTTCCATTCTCCAAACTATCGTGGAAACGCCCCCTTTCCTTTTAATTTAGTTAGGACCTGATAACCTGGTATTCCTCAAGCACCTGAAACTGGCAGCTATTCTCTTTGTGTCTGTGTGTTTGGGGAGCTCTGTGACCACAGCTTAAGCACCACTCAGCCTTTTAGTCACCTAAGCCTAACTAAAGCCAGCCAGCTCGAGCCTGGTCCAGCCCAGTCCAGCCCAGTCCAGCCTGCTCCGATTATCTGGACAGGGTGAGGAAGCGTTCAAGTTTTCTTGTTGTTTCTGCAGATATTCAAGGAATACTGAAATATTAAAGATAGATCCTTGTTCTCTCCTTAGATACTCAGTTCTTTGTGGACGTGAGGAATATGACTGCTGAGACTCTTAACTTCGGCCCAGAATGGTGAGTGTTACAGTGTTACACTGAGCAGCTTTCAGCTTTAATTTTCAGTTAGAATTAGGAATTTGCAGTTGTTTTGCAGACACGCAGCGAGCGGTTAGAGCCTTTAGTCGAGACTTGGACCTTATCATGAGGACTTTCCATATGGTGATAAAAGTAAAGAGTTTGGTTTTTCTCTGTGCCTTTAATTCAGGTTAATTAAACTAGAATGAAGGTATTGTCACAGCAGTGCCTTTGCATCTATCCCCTTCCATCTCTCTGCTGTGTCTACATGTCACTTTGTGTTAGTGTGGGGAATAATGGGGGTGGGGGTGGGGGGCAGCCTACAGTTTGGTAGCACTCCATCTCTAACAGGCCTGTGACTGCCCTGCACATTCTTGGTGCTGTGCCAGCCTCACAGAACATTTCACTCTGTCCGCATCTGCAGCTGCTTTCCTCCCAGCGGTCCTTGTAAACCACTTTCATGGTGTAGTCCATCTTTTGGGATGTTCTTGGTGTTGAAGTCTGTACTTGATGTTGAGATTTCTTGTCAAATTGAGAGAGGAGACGCTCACCGGGTCAGGTTGATGAAACCGTTTCCAGAAAACATCCTGAATATCTGCCTCATGCATATGTGTGGATGATAATCTTGTCCTATGATAGATTAAAGCTAAATTCGCTCAGGTAAATGCAAGGGAATTGGCTGTAGTCACACACAAATATGTCTTGGCACTCCACCCACTGGTATTTTTCCTTCAGATCTCCTCTTATTATGCATAGTAGCTGCCGCTCGAGTTATTTTCACCCTCTTTGATATGCGACATGCTACCCACGGGTCTTTCATGATGCTCTCCTTTACCTCTTCCACCCCACACCCACCTCTGCATCTCTGCTGCATATGGTTTTGATGCGGTGCTGTGAGTCAACGACACACTCAGTCGAGGCATGTGAATGGAGCCATTGTTAAACAGCAGGGCCTTGGAAGCCAGCCTGCTCGTAATAGCTTTTTAAAATGAAATCTTGAGATTGGAAAGCTAATATATCATCCGTGTTTGGCCAAGCATATTCAGGAAGACCTGCGTAGGAGGACGGCAGATTTGTCACAGAACATTTACTGAATTCTTGTTCCCCTCTCTGTCTCTGTTGTAAGATAGATGCTGTGAGATATATTGTCTCCAATTCGGATTAAAAGGAATTCTATTAAGGTTATGTAATGTCTAGATTTTTTATTCCTTGTGTTCTGGGCCAGTAAGATATTGCTTGCATGTGGCTTTTTTTTTTTTTTAAAGAAACAGGCTATAAACTTGCCACTTTGTGCAATAATGTTAGGTTTTGTAAAAGCCACTTTACCATCGTGGTTTGCTTCGTTAATGAGCCGAGGAAACTTCTGGGATCAGATAGTAAATTTTTTCCCATCAACAACTGCATCACAACCTTGGTTTCCTCGACAAAACACCAAGGGATATTTCAGATCTATGAAGCCTAAATATAGCAACAAGAAGTAAAAGTTTGCGGTTCGGCTCTCAACAGAAAAGGCGCAGAGGCTTCAGCTTATCCCTTCCATCTTCTGTGAGAGCTTTCTTTCTTTGCGTGACCTTTAGAAAACTATCCACTGAAAATACGGTGAAGATGTTTTCTTCGAGCACGAGTATAAACACAAAAAGAACCCAATGTCAACGAGTTTGTGGACCAATAAAATACGTTTTTGAACCCATTGCAACACAAATAAATGAGAAGTGCTGTGTTGTTGCTTATTTACGCTCTTGCAGTAGACAGGAGTCTGTGCCATAATCTGTTGGGCAGCAGATTGACATTGAAAGATGGGCCAGGAGCTCGTCAGGCTTCACTGATTTCACTTTTCAGGTCCTGCTTGGATGTTCATTAATTCCAATTTTGTTCCCCTTGTCTTTGTCTTGCGCAGGCTTCGTGCACTGTCCAGTGGGGGGAGTGTGACATCCCCCCCTCCTTCCCCCGCCATGCCAAAGTACAAGCTGGCCGAGTACCGATACGGCCGAGAGGAGATGTTAGCACTTTATATCAAAGACAACAAGGTTAGCGGGGTCTGCTGCTCTCTGGTGTTAGTCAGACTTATTTGTGTAAGTCTGGATGTCTTTGGCACACGCTGCTGTGCAAGGATACAAGGCTTGTCGGCTTGTATTTGCATTGCAAATCGTGCCCTCCTTCAAAATTGAGAGCATGTCTGTATATCAGTCGTTTTGTGTTTATTTAAGTCATGGTTGAAGTCCTGACAGATGGTTTTGCCCTCTTGAGCCCCTGCTGTTGTTGTTTCCAGGTCCCCGAGGACATGCAGGATAAGGAGTTTGCTGCTATTCTGCAAGATGAGCCCATGCAGCCACTGGCACTGGTGCCTCTCACTGAGGAGGAGCAGGTCAGCTTTTTACCACACCAATGCACAGATTATCTGCACAAGTCGAAGCATTTTAAGACAAACCGTGTGGCACCTCCTCGAGATTACAGTCGTCCTGTCGGTTGACAGATGTGCCTGTGAGCTCACATTCCTCACATTCCTCTCTTTTCGCTCTCTCGACTCACTCTACAGAGGAACTTCTCCATGTCGGTGAACAGTGTGGCGGTGCTGAGGCTCATGGGAAAAGGGGTGGGTGGAGCGGCCCCAGCTGGAGTGGTCCGTGGACGAGGGGCCGCGCGAGGTGGTAGAGGTAAGAAGAATTCTAAATAGAAAGAAACTGTTGCAAAGTCGAGCTTTCATTGAGTCTTTGCGCACTCGTGATGAATCCATAATCACTTTTACTATGGCTACAGAGTCCAACAACAACAGAAATGCTGCCCAGAACCTTTTGGCTGCAGCGACAATGGCTGTTGTCCAGGCAAAGTAAAACAGTTTATTCAGTGCTGCCACTCAATTGCTTATTTCCTCTGTTTTCTTCCACCATCTTGACACAGCACACTTCCTCTCAGCCTATCCAAATAGTTGTTCTTTTGTCCAGGCACACCTGCCCAAAACAACCGACTTACAAAGCCACCTCAGCAACGCGCTGCAAACACGAGCTGGCCAGTGCTGAGCGATCAAGGGAACAAGCGAGAAAAATGATGCTGAGTCGGGATTCTGATGGTCAGTTCTGTAACACAAACGCCTGCTTTGCCTGTTTGTGTGCCCAGGCCGAGGCCGTGGCGAAGGTGGATTCTACCAAAGAAGTATTGAAGATGCAGAGGTGGGCTTCGGCCGCAGTGTCCGAGAAATCCACCGTAGCCAGAGTTGGGATGACCGGTAAGTGTGCAATGTTCTGGGAGCTTTCACCTGGTGCCATAACCTCTATAAGCTGCCCCAGTATTTGTTTTTAGGTTGCAGTTCCCCCCACACAGACACATCTGTGTGTTTACTAGGAGTGTAACTATGGTTTATTTCAACTGGGCATAATTTTTCTTCCGTTTCCCCTCTTGTCCTCAGGGGTGAGCGTCGATTTGAGAAGCCTCTGCGGCGGGAGGTGGGGCGTCCTGGCTTTGAAGAAACTGGTGGTCCCGGGGGTCCAGGGAGGAAGGAGTACACAAGGGCTGACAGCGATAACTGGCGCACCCTCCGGGAGGAGCAGGAGGAGGATGAGGGGGAGCCAGGCAGCAACTGGAGACTTGCTGGACTCCGCAGGGATGGTACGAGAATCACAAATGTTTGTTTACCTTCAACCCTGTTAGAGCTTCATGAAGGAAAACGGTACTCATCTGTTCATTGGTGGTTTTGTTTGTTTTGAATTTATTCACAAGTGTGGAAGCGGCAGCGAATTACAACCTTGTCACAACTTTACCTTCGTATTCCTTCTGCTGAATTAAAATAAAACGGCACATTTAGAACAACAAGATGTGTGTGCAAAGCACGCATTGTCTTCTTTAAATGAAATGATCTGTGCAGTCTGGAGTGTTTTCTGTTTTTCTCCAAATTGTTAAGATGAAATCCTCCATGCAACATTGGATGCAGCAGCAATGCTGACACCTAGTGGCAACAAAGAGATTTGGACTTCTAACAGGACACAACTTACACTTTTTTGTTAGTTCAAATTAAATGTTCAGTCGACTACGTGTCTATTCTAACAGCCCCTGTCGTTCTTAGATGGTGGTCCTCGCTCAGCGGGCTGGCGGGACCACAGCGGTCCAGGTGAAAGCCGTCGGCGGAAGTTCGATTTCGACTTCAGGGACTCGGAGGGTCACGGCGGCGGGCGGCGGCGTGCAGGCAGCGAGGGACTGGAGGACGACCGGGACGGTCTGCCCGAGTGGTGTACGGACGAGGAGGACGGGGAGATGGGCACCTTTGACTCCTCTGGTGCTTTCATGCCCATGAAGGTTTGTCGAATATCTGTAGAAACATTTTCTCACGAGGTGGACGTTGTGTTGGGACTGTTGTCTTTGAGCTAATACAAACATGCTGAATTACAAACACATCCTAATGTTATGTTTTTTTCTGCTGGTGTCCTTGTGTCAGAAGGGTGGCAAGGAGACAATCCTGGAGGAGGAGCTGGAGTTTAAGGGGATTGAGGAGGAAGACGAGGAGGAAAGCTTTGCAGATATTGAAGGGAACAGCGCAGATGGAGACAAAGACAAGGGTGAGAAGAGACCTGGATTATCTTTACTTCTCTCAACATGCCGTTTCCCCTCTTTACACCATCAACACAAGAAGTCACTGTGACACTTCGTTTGGTCCTTTCTGTCCTCAGAGTGTAAAGAAGCCATCTCTGCAATCGGGGATGGTGATACAAAGCCAGCATCACCTTCTTCTTCTCCTCCATCCCACTGTGCCCCTCCATCCCTGGAGCCTCTTCCCAGCAATGCTGGTCAGTTGGTGGAGAATGTTCAGCTGAACAGCCACTCTGTGAAGGCGAACAGCGCAGTTGGTGAAGGTACGTCCTATTCCACATATCAATAGACATTGAGATGTATTCTGAAACAGGGTTGTGGTGTCTTGCCTGCACGCACGTTGCCTCAGACTCCAGAACTATGAACTGTGTTCTGAGCTGCAGAGAGAAATAACAGAAGACCCGCCCTTTTTAGTTTGCTCAACTTGAGTTTCAGATGTTTCTCTACTTTCACTATTATCTTGTTTACTGAACCCGCTGTTCCAGCTCCATAAGCTTCAGAGCCAGGAGATGGCCCGACCACTCACAATCCCGCATCCACAAATAGATCCCCTAAAAATAGAAGTCATTGTTGTACTCATGTCTCTCTTTCTTCTTCTTGTTTGCACGTCAGACATGGCTCCCATGGGGGGCTCCAAGGCCCAGCTGAGCCCCAGCGCCGCCACCTCCTCCTCTTCCACCCTGCCTCCCCCTCCCCCTTCCTCTGCTGCTCCTCTCCTCCCTCCATCTGGAGGAGACACTGAAGACGATGAAGGCATGAAACACCTGCAGCAGGTAGGAACAGCAGGAGGCGTGTTTGAAGCATCTGGCTCAGCAAGTTTGCACAAATTGCTCAGTAACTGCATATCTCAGAGGAGGGCCAAAAGTAGTCAGTGTTTCACAGCTGAACATCACAGATCAGCACTGAAGATTTGTGGGTTTATTTGCTGCAAAAAAATATACATACACATGTGACCTATGGAGGTTGGCAGTCGTTCTTTACCAGCAAATATGTTGTTCCATCCACCTGTCATCCATTCTGCTTTGTATTTATTTGTCAGAACTGATGAATATGCTTCCGTTTATGTTTTTGTAGGAGGCGGAGAAGATGGTTGCGTCCCTGCAGGACACCTCCTTGGAGGAGGAGTGCTTCACCCAGGCGCTGCAGCAGCAGCAGGAGAGCAGGAACACAGCTGCCGCTCTGCCCCTATCTCACGAGGCCGCCATGAAGTGGTTCTACAAGGATCCCCAGGGAGAGATCCAGGGTACTCCCAGACCTTTCCACCCACTCCCTCGCATGTTGCTCCGCTAAACTGTACTCATGTGAAGTGTGCCAGGGGAGATTTCAACTCCACATGTTGCCTGACTTGATTTACTTATGATTACCGGCCACGTTGTAAAGACGCCTCTGTCCACCGACCAGGTCCATTCACCACAGTGGAGATGTGTGAGTGGTTCCAGGCAGGTTACTTCACCATGACCCTGCTGGTGAAGCGGGGCTGTGACGAGGGCTTCCAACCTTTGGGGGATGTCATCAAGATGTGGGGTCGTGTCCCCTTTGCTCCTGGTCCCTCCCCGCCACCCCTGCTGGTGAGACAGCTCCCACCAACGCAGCGCCCGCAGCCGAACCGGGGGCCCGCCGCGACTGTGAGTCACAGCTCAGCCAACTTTGGGGACGGGAAGGGAGGGGAAGTTGGAAATGAGGGGGCATGCCAACAGACAAGTTGCAGTTATAGTGTGTGTGAAACTTGAATTAGTTTAAAGCAGAATGTTATCAGCATTTTTAATAGCCAAGCCACAGCATATTTGCATGTGTAATTACAGCGGTACCTTAATGAACCTTTTGTCACCTGGCGTTTTGTCTGCATGGTTTGAGGTGTCAGTTTTGTGAGCGCTGATCTCTCTCCTCCTGTTTTCAGGGAAACCTGGACCAGGAGCGCCTGAAAAAGCAGCAGGAGCTGGCAGCAGCAGCTCTTTATCAGCAGCTCCAACAGCAGCAGCTATTCCAGCTCATTAACAGGTGGGCCTGGAGAGAGCCACATAGGTCTCACTTTACCTTTGCGGGCTAATGTGTGCTGTGGAACCTCGCAGCATAGTAGGAAGCGAGAGGCTTGAACTGGACTTGTTTGTTTGGCAGGTGCAGTGAGCAGGGTATGATGCCTTCGATGAACAGGTCGATGTCAGTGCCAGATACAGGGTCCATGTGGGACATGCATACCTCAGCTTCACAGCCGTCAGGTACACTGCTGTGATTTTGGACACACACACACACACACACACACACACACACACACACACACACACACACACACACACACAGGCGGAGTCGGTGAAAGCACTCAGCCGCTCAAGATTGTGTGATCTGCTGTTTTGCAGGCGGTGAAGCCAGTCTTTGGGACATAACAATGAATCCTTCTACTCAGGGTCCAACTCTCGAACAGCTTCAGAAGGTGAGACCTACATCATAACTTAATTCTTTTTTTTCTTTGTGCTTTCAAGATAATGGGGACCTCAAGGTTTTTGCGTTTGTTATCAACAAAGAGCGCTTTCAAAAGGACACCCACCTAATAATAGATTATGTCTGATGGGAGTCGGAGTGCATTTTTGCTCAATCAAGCCTCTCCTGTCCAGCTCCAGCAGGAGAGACGAGACGCTGAACTCAGGGCGAAGCGTGAGGAGGAGGAGCAGCGTAAGCGAAGGGAGGAGAAAAGGAGGCAGCAGGAGGAGCAGAAACGGAGAGAAGAGGAGGAGATCTTCAGACGCAAGCAGGTCAGAAGACGAAAGTGGTTCAGTAATCTCCATTTTTAGTATGCTACAAATACAGTAAGAGAAACAGTGCATTGCCATTGTACAGCACATAATATCTATTGATGTTTCATCTAGTTTAAAGTGTAGATATGAATGCAGTTTGCCCTGACGGCTGCAGCTCCTTCATGACATCCTCCTTCCCGGCTTCCTGTAGTGTCGTCAGCAGCAGGAGCTGATCATGAAATTGCTGCAGCAGGCCCCCCAGCAGCAGGGACCTGGGGCAAGCGGCTCGAGTTGGAGTGGGGCTCCATCCTCTGGGCTCTCAAAGGCAGGAAAGTCCCCGGCTCTGGCTCTGTTGGAGATGCAGCAGGAGGCAGAGAGGCTCCTGAAGCAGCAGCAACAGCAGCAGAGGGCCCAGCAGCAGAGAGACCGCGTGAGTTCCCGTCACAAACCTTCACATGACACCGGTGTCAGGAAAACCGTGCTTGCCACTCATACTTTCAGCCCCTCTCCTCTTTTTCGGTTCACAGCACTCGGGCATGTCGATGGGCAGCTCCTCCATGGGAGGCCAGTGGGTGGACGGTGTTGGCATGTGGGGTGGTGCTGGTATGGAAGGGAAGGGGAGCAGCGGAGGCTCTTCAAGCAGCATGGGCATGTGGGACGAGGCAGTGAAGAACCAGGCCAGCCTGCGTGGAAACAGCAACAACAACCTGGGCTTGAAGAACAGCCGCAGCAGCCCTTCACTCAGGTACCAAACGCAAATCTTGGATGGACTGATCTCAACTCGTGGTGTGCGTCTTTGTTGTTGACCATGGACGTGACCGTCCACAGCGATCAGTACATGATGCGTCGGAAGAGGACGGAGGAAGAGGAGAAGCTCCTGAAGCTGCTGCAGGGCATGAAGCCTCAGGACGGCTTCACCACCTGGTGTGAACAGATGCTGCACGCTCTCAACACCTCTACCAACAACTCCTCTTCTTCTCTGGATGGTAAGCTATGCTGTTACACAGTCGGGCCCTCTGACAGCTGGAAAGTCCCACTTTGCTCATGATCTGGTCTCATGGCTGTCATTGTTCGTCTGTGTTTAGTTGCCACGATTGTGGCATACCTGAAGGAGGTGGAGTCTCCCTATGCAGTGCTGGATTTCATCCGGTCCTACTTAGGGGACACAGTGGAAGCCAAAGAGTTCGCCAAACAATTTCTGGAGCGACGTGCCAAACAGAAAGCCAACCAACAGAGACAGCAGCAACAGGTCGGCAAACAGAAAATGAATAACACTGTCCTTTAATGTTGAGGATACGACATGGTATGTGTGGTATAACATTAACAGGTTGTACTAACAGCAACCATTCCTCTTTCCTGTCTCCCAGTTATCAAAGGAAGTGGCTGGTTTAAACATGAACTTCCCTCTGCAGGTAAATGCAAAGAAGCCTTGTGTGTGGTTTGATGTCCTTCAAGGTTAATTCAAACAAGATTGCCTATCTTTGTCATCATCACTGACAGCTGAATGCTGAGACTCTTTCTGAAGTTTTTGCTTACAATCCTTCGTTTGTTTTCCTTCTCTTTTCGGCTGATTTGGTTCGTAGGACTCAATGCGAGGTATGAATCCAAGCACTCTGCAGTCCATGTTTCAGGCCAACCACATGGGCAAGGCTGGTCTCTATGACAACCAAGGGGGAAAGATGAAGAAGAAACAGCCCATGATGCTGCACTCTGACCCCAGCATCTTAGGTATGTAAGCATATGTTTGAGTTCTTTGAAAGGCTTCTGTGTATAGTAAGCTACTACCCCCACACAGGCAACACAGCTGCACGAATCGTCGTGTCTTGATACAAGTACACTGATACACGTATACACTGTATACTTCTGTCTTTTTCTGTCTTTCTCTCTGAGACCAACTTCACAGCAGGGAGAAAAGTACAAAGATCATGCCCCCCCCTGTTAAAAAGTAGACCCCAGCTCTGGTGTATGTTTAGCTTCTCAAGTTTGATCTAAAACTCTGTCTTTTCCTCCTGCTCTCGCCCTCCCCTCTCTCACCCCCTCCCCCTCTGCCCTCCCTGCAGGGTACTCATTCCACAACGCGGGCGAGTGTCTGAGCCTGAATGAGATGGAGATGGTGGAGGATTACTGATGTGACGCAGCGCAGCAGCAATAGCTACCTGAGGCCTTCTGTCTTTTAATCAGACAAACCTGATGACGAATGTGCACTGCTGGGGGAACCAAGGGTGGTGGGGGAGGGTGTAGGAATGGAAGGGAGAGAGAGAGGGAGGGAGAGAGAAAAAGAGAGAGAGTGAGGGGAGGTTGCAGGGTGTGGGCGCCTCGATCCGCGCCTCGCACTCTTTCATTCCCTCCCGGTGGACACAAAAAAGGGCTCCCTGCTGCACCAGTTGATCACTAGAGCAGGGGAGAGGGTGGGTGAGCTGGTGTGAGGTGTAAAGGAAGATGGTTATCCTCTGGCACTCAAAAGATTAAGCACCTTATACTAAACTAATGCACTTTATTGAGATGGGATTTGAATAGTTGTTTTCTTTTTTGTGTGCGTGTGTGTCTGTTTGTTCAGAATCGGTGCGTATGTGGCACACGTGCACGCGCGTGTGTCCAAACTGGAAGAGGGGAGGGGGGGTGGGTGGGCGGGGGGGGTGGTTGAATGATGGGGCGTTTCAAAGTCAGGGGGACCTTTAGTTGATACCGTTTTTCAAGAAAGCAAATCCTTTTCTCAAAAGACAAACACTGTTGATATTTCTCTTGTTTAGCATTTTTTTACGTTTGTATAAAAAAAGTAAAGCTATTGAAAAATGGATTCTAAAAAAACTTGAAGATTTGCACTTGCCTAAAAAAGAAATAAGAAAAACAACAAAAAAATGAAACAAATGGGGTTAGTTGTAGAAGTGAATATTTTTGTGAATGTGTCTGAGTGACTGGGCGCGCGGCTGATTTGTCGGTTTGTGTCAGTGATATACAGTCTGCACAATGTTCTTTTTTTTTTTTTTTTCTTTCGTTGCTTACCAAGATGTATGAAACATAAGAGGCCATTTTTTTTTGTCTTTCTCTTTTTTTCAGATGGTTATTTTGTATTCTCATGTTTGTGTGCAAGTGTGTGAGCGTGCGTGCGTGTCCCTTTCCAAGCAGGGACTGGAGGTGTGTTTTTTTTCCGAGTGCGTGACTGAAAAAGAGAGAGAAAGGGCAATTGCACAACACATCCTTTCTCTCACCAGCTCTTCATCCCCACACCGAGGAAGAAAAAACAAAAAAACAGCATCCATTTGTAAAGGTTAGCTTTGCTCTCATCACACGATGGCCACCACTAGTTCGGGTTCCCTTAGCCCCTTTTCTGCGGCCCTGCAAGGACCTCAGACGCGGCGAATCATGAGGGATGCAACTGTGCGTGCGTGCATCTGAGTGAGATTTTGTATGCGTGCGTGTCCTCCATGTTCATTTACTGTTCATAGAAATGAGTTCAGACTACAGGTACTCATTCTGAATACATGTGCTGTTTTTTTTGTATGTGTATGAATGCACATTTGTGCCTAAGAACTTGGATAGGGTGCATGGCCATTGAGACATTAACTCTTTTTTGAGAGCGAGTGCGATGTGTGTCAGTGCTCAGCACAGTGTATGTAAAGTATGTACGTTTCTATGGTAAATATTTCTAGTCGAGTGTCGGGGTGATCCACCGGAAGGTTAGTCCAGCGTGTTTTCCTGAGGTGTGATCACGTTGCCTTTTGTCAGCTCTCGAACTTGTGAATGAAAGGTGTCGAGTTTCTGACTCTGAAAAAAAAAATACAGCATCTTAATGTGCGTGTGCACAGAGCGGTGCATGAAATGTTAGCATATTGTGTTACTTTATTCGTTGTTGCAATTTGATAATGACGAGTTGTTTTTTTTTTTTTTAATGAAAAATATATATGAATATATACATTATATACAAAGTTATAAAAGTATTTGGACTAAGATAATGAGCACTTGGGGCTGCTATTTTTGTTGTGTGTTTTTTTTTAAAAAAAAAGATTTCCTTAATTTGTTTCATTTTTGTTTCATTATTGCCATGTGAAGTGTGTATTATTTCTTTCTTAAGAAAATGAATGTATTCCAAAAAAATGACAAGAAAACCCATGCTGATACCAGATTTTCTTTTTCCTCAGAAGATTTCAAAAATGGAAACAAAAAACAGAAAAGCTTCAAAGAGTTTAGCGAGGTCTCTTTTTTTTCTTTTTTTTATTGTCGTTTCTTTCATTTACACAGCGGAGAAGGAAAAATGAACTCGGGATGGATACAGTTGAACACACTGCCTCTACAATCCTGGTCGTACAAATGGAAACTACGAATTAAAAGAAAGGACTCTTTCTATTCCATACTGGAGCTTTGGTTGTTTACAAACCACATGGATATCTGTGGGCGCATTTCTTTTTTTGGTTGTTTTTTTTTTCTGTTTGTTTTTTTTTTGTTCCCACACAAGACGGGTGGGGTTTGCAAGTGCGCTTCTGCCATATGGACATTGACTGGTGTTAGGTTTTTTATTTTCATTTTTTTTTGGTTCTTTTTGGAGGATGAGTGGCGGGCATCAGCACGGACAAGACCCTCGAACTGGACCTGTGCTGGCAGTGGCCGGTCCTGGGACTTGATGGTTAGTCGTGGAGCGAACTCTGGGCGGGGAGGGGATAAGATGCCGCGGAGGGGCTTCTTCTGTGGAGGGTGCTTGGGGCCGCGGGACCCTGGAGAGGGGGACAGAGAGGGCAGCATGAGTACCACTGCTCCGTGCACTTGTCTCCAGCTCACCCCTCATGAGCACTCGCACCCTGCCCTCATCAACTCACCTATGCACTTTTGTTCATTCAAGCTGTGAGGTACAATTTTCGGGGACGGGAGCACAATTACAACAGGAGGATCGCTATGACTTTGACAAAGTCACTGAAAAGAAATTCCTAAACTGAAAAAAAAAGAGACTCGAGAAGACCCTCTTCTCCCACCTCCTGTATATAACCATATTTTTGTATCATCTTTCAGAGTAGAAAGAGAAATTTGCAAACGGATGAAGGAAAATTCATGAAAACATTGAGTATATGGAGTGAATGTTCAAGGAGAAAACCAATCTTTCTTTTTTTTCTTCTTCTTTTTCGGAGCTCAGTCTAAGATGGACTCGCTGTGAGTTTTTCTCTTAGTTTGCCAGTAACCCCGAAGCGATCGGGGCTGAGACCGAGGGGCAATAACACCCCCTCCAGTGGACTGAAGTGTCGCACATGATGCGGTGGCTCCGAGACTGACTGATAGTTGCGTTGGAGGTTGCCGTGGCTACAAAGGAGCCCACCGAGAGCGTTTGGTCGACACGCTGCGAAGGCGGCAGAGACGGCGGCACAGATGCTTCCTCGATGTCTCTGAATCCGGAGGGTGACCACAGAAGGAGAAGTGCGTGGGATTGGTAAGATCACCTTGATTCTTCTCAGCACGTTGTTCAATCGTTGAAGTAGAACATGTTCCTGACCGGGGGTCTGGGACCCCTTTGGTGTGCGGGTCAGGAAAATTGTCTTGCGGTTTGCTTTCCAGCCTTCTCACCTCCACAATCAGTCGCCGCAGCCAAAGCAAACCTTGTTTTTCTGAAACTGAGCCTGCCAAGCGTGAAGCCAGCCTTCCTTCAGTTTGCACACTGTGCTGATAACGCCTGTTGCTTGCTTTCTTCTCGTCCTCTCCCAGGAGTCTGGCTGTACTTGATTTGCTGCCCTCCGCAAGGAGGATCTCCCCCACAGCCAGCCCATGAACCAGTCGACCCTGAACCTTTCCTTTTTGAACTCGAATCCCCCTCAAGAAACTTTCCCTTGACCTCGGACTGGGCAGGCCAATGGCATTATCAGTTGGACAGTTACCAGATGAAGTTGCAGTTTTCCCACCAGTTGATCCCATCTGTGTTGGAGGCCTTGGGCTACATTCAGCAGATGACGACGTGCTCTGCCCGAGTTTCTCCACCCTTCTTGGGCTCTGGCGCTGAGGTCTCCTCCACCAGCGGGATGGGAGAAGTGGCCCGGCGGCCCGGAGCGCCGGGATTCGAGTCACGACGGATGCGGCTGGACTCCATCTCAGCCAGCAGGATTGCCTGCAGCCGTGGAACTGGACGAACTGAAAGAATTGTACAAAGGAGAAAAAAACCCCACAAACTATTGAAAACAAGACAAAACAGAACTACATGCCACATAGATTCTAGTGTCCAAAGGAGCAGCAGACACACTACATGCACACTCGCAGCAAAAGTACATTGGCTCTCCTGTGGAACCATTGTCTGCACACAAAACAGCTACACACCAGTATCAAATCACACGGACACAAGCGTCAACGCTCATCAATATAAACGCTGAGCTTTGTAAATAATGTAAAAGTTTTTGGTTTTTTTTCTCTCATAGTGGATTTTTGCTTTAATTCTGTGTTCAACATGCCTTAAATTGTATAGTTCAGTCTTGAATGGCGAGCTGAAAAAGTTCTCTGTGACGAATCGAAGTTGGGAACCACCTGGTTTACTTTTACTCGCAAAGTTTCAGCCAGACTGTTTGCTGGTGGCTAACGGAATCGTCCTGTATCAACCTGCTACGTGTTCATCTGATCACCTTTAAAGTTACTAGTTACCTGCTACGGTAGAGCAGCGAATCTTTCTTTCTTTGGATTGATCTCATTTTGCGGGTGGTTGGCTTTCGTTGCCCTTTTTTCTTGTTTTCATTCGAATGAGGAGCTGATATGTTCAGATTTGATCTTTCCATTTCGCTGTGGGTGCAGGCTCATTTAAAGGGCTGAGGTCTGTGCTGTCGGGAGCTGAGCTGAGCGGCCGGGCTGTAAACTTAATGTCCCGGAGCACAGACTTGTTGCTGTGGCTGCTGGGGTACGTAGCTGGAGGCGAAACCAAACCAAAGCGACTGCGTAGTCCTCCGATCCAGGCGCCTCTAGGCACATGCGGTTGATATTTTTAAACACTCCGTGAGACTTGGTTGTCGGGAAGACTCCTGGTGCTTTTTACAGTTCGTAGGTGACAGCCGGCTTGTGTAGGACGAGTGATCGTAGGGCTCGCTTGCATGGTGTGTTTTTCTTGTGGGTTCTGACGTTAAACCTGTTCGTCGGTGGCTCAGAGTGCCTCTGTTGATCATCTATCTCCAATGGCACTGAATAGATAAAGAACTGAGCCATCAGTGTGTTCCTGTGTGTGTTTATCGAATAGGATTGGAGAGATTCACAGTTTTAGCCAAACATTGTATCAATGAATGCTGAGGAAACAGCAGGTGTTCTTAACCCTGATGACACCACAGCATCAGTGTGGACGTGTGATCCACTTTAGGGTTGTTGAGGATTTGGTGTGCTGCTGGAAGCTTCAGATTGTCCTCACACATCCTGGTATTTATCCAAAGTTTAGTTGCTGACGGATAGAAGCTGACTTCAGACATGCAGTTGTGCTATTGGTTTCTGCTTACATGTGATTATCAAAAGCTCTGTTGGTTTTACAAGTGAGCATTGTGAGGTAGAAGTATTCAGTCAGTCTGCACGTGTGTGGTGCTGCACTACGGATGTTGGTTTTAGGAAACACATTGGCTGCAGTGTTGTGCCACCGAAAAGTCCTGGATGATCGGCTGCAGCTTTTTTTAAGAAGCTCCCATCACTTCCTGCTCGAGACGTCGTGACGTTCTTTGGGTTCGTTGTGGCTGCGTGTCCGACCCGAATGAAGCAATCGCAGGTCGACGGCCCCTCAGCTCAGCTCCCTCGCCTGATTAGTTCTTGAATGTTGTTGAAATGACGGCATACATGTAATGAAACTGTTTTGGAAAAAGAACAACGAAAAAAGATGTGTAAATAGTTTGGCTTTTGTTTGTTTGAAGAACAAAAATAAATACTGAATAAATAGCATTTAGCTGTGACTGTCTGTGTTTTTTGATCTTATTTATAAACTCTACCAGCTATCGCTTCCTTTCCAGTAAAAACCTAGTTAATAAACAACTTTCCTTCAGTCTTTTATTAGTTGCTGAAACACAGCAGCTTTGATCATACATTATAGAATCATTTCTATGGCTTTAATGTTTTAAAATTCAAGGACTGCAAGTGATCCAGAGGATAATAATGAAATTAACAACCACGAATAGTGATTTTATGCATTATAGCAAAAAGTCCTAAAAATGATAAAGTGCTCTTTTTTCAACTTTCGCACGCTGCAGACTTCCCATTGTCTCTGATATTATTTTCTACCATTTTTACTCCCCGACGTGAACGTTACACGTTCTTCCACGAACTGAAATCTCGCGACACTTTCAAACACATGGCCGCTCTCAGTGTTTACAACTTCTCGTGATGAGCTGGTGAAAAGAGAAGCGAAGTTCCCCAAGTGGAGGCGTGCTGTTCTGTCCGCTGCATCAGTCGGTGTCCCCGGCCTCGGCTGAGACCTCGGAACCACCGAGCAGCAGAGTGTTTGGAGCCTCACTGCGAGCCAGACCCGAAGGGCCAGAAGGGAGCCAACGCAGGTACGTAGCCGTTAGCACAGCCCGATGCTAACGGGCGCTACAGAGCGGCGCCAGTTGTCTCCGCTCCGAGGAGGCGTTATAAGGGACGGGGGCAGTTTGGCTTCCTAGCCACAATCGTTGCAGGTGCGTGACGGCAGCAGGGCGAGTGTGGGATAAAAGATGTCGGGTCTGACTCAGTATTTGGGACGGTATTTGACATGGATGCTAGTTTGGAGCGGCTCGCACGTCACGACTAGCCACAGGTGTCTGCTGGGAGTTGAAACGAGCAGTGTGTGCAACGTGTTTCAGCTCATCGTGAGTCCCAAAGTAAACATGCATTTTCGCTGTATTTCAGAGATCTATAACGCTGCTTTGTTTACATTGTTGCATGAGTGTCCCTGACTCCAGGCTGATGTGCTGCACTGTTTTGCAGGCTGGTGGGTGCTGTGATGTCCTCGTACCCCAGCAGACTCAGACACCCACACTGCAGGAGGAAGCACTATCCCAGTAGCACCTACCTCACCCACGTCTGACAGCTCACCTCCAGACACGTGGAGCCACAGCGCCTGAGCTATTCACAAAACCAAAGAGAGGATGTCCGACTCGACAGGAGGCGGCGGAGGAGGAGGAGGCGACGGCGGGGGTGTGGTGGGAGCAGTGCAGGACTCGGAGGCCGATAGTGAGCCCCCTCAACCTGCCCCACCTCTACTGCCCGAGGGTGAGGGATCAGAGGTAGAGAAGACCCCTGAAGATGGCCCCCCGCCGGCTAAGCAGCCGAGGATGAGTGAGGAGGAAGAGGAGCAGGCTGTGGAGCCTGTTGAATCACACGGAGACACACCAGCACAAAGTACAGTGAGGTTTCCTCATCTTAGTAGAAATGGAAGATGTTTCCTGTAAACCTCACTCAAATACACTTCCTTTAACAGAAACAGAACACCTGCAGCATGAAAAAGAGGAGGTGACAGGCACCAGAGGAGGCGATGACGAGTGCCATCAGAATGGGGACGGGGGGCACGATGCCAAGGAAGAGGGAGACGCCAAGCCAGAGGAGGAGCACAACGGTAACGGATCTCCAGACAGCCGCAGTGACACACAGCAGTAAGTGGAAGTCCAGCGTTTATTTTTAGCTGCCTGCGTCCACTCCACTGGGGTGAAACGCAGGCTGCACAGCATTATGGGATCTTTTTTGATGCAAACTCTTTGTTGTGTAAACTGAATGTTTTGAAAAGCAAACTTTGGTCACCTTATTACAAAGAAGCAGAGTTCTTCCCGAAAGCTCTGGAATTGAATGAATAAATCAGAGTGAAGGGACTCAGTCCAGTGTCTCCTCTGTTGTTTGCAGATGTGTTTTGTTTGTCAATGAAATTGGTGCAACTCTGAGGAATCGTCCTGTTGTTTTCAGCTTTCTATCACAGCACTTTAGTGCCCCCATCAGGCCAAAGATGGAGTTGCTCTCAGGCTCAAACAATTGCACTTTTCCAAATTTAAACCTGCAGATTTTACAAGTTTATTTCCATGAGTTTGGTGGTACTATGAATGCAACAGGACCGAGTTTCTGTGAACTAAAGAAAGAGCAATCCCGTTCACAGTCAAAGAAAAATGAGGAATTTCTCGTTCCTGTTTGAAACTTCTGTTTTTATCGTTTTCAGCCTCAGCTTGGATTTCACCCAGAACCCCCAGATGCTGACCGGCTCCTGGTCGGAGTACTCCAGCTTCCCGGAGAATTACCTTAAAGGCTGCAAATGGTACCAGCAAGACACAAAACACAGCATCAATGTGTCCACACTTTTGACGCCATCATCCAATCTGTTTACATTTCGTGGCTGTGGGCTGAATAGACAACGGGGGGGAGTTGTTTTGCACCACCGTCGGTCCCTCATCACTCCTCTCTTCGCCTCTCCAGGGCCCCGGACGGCTCCTGTATCCTCACCAACAGCGCAGACAACGTGCTGCGTGTGTACAACCTCCCTCCTGAGATTTACAGCTACAACTGGGACCTGCTCTCTGAGATGGTGAGCAAACAAATACTGTCAGCGTTGTGAATTTTTCTTTTCCCTTATTTCCTCTGGATTTAATTTAGTTAGATCTATTTGGACACTTTGAGTGTCAGACAATCTGGCTGGATTCTGCATTTCCGAGCAGATTCGAATTTTCTCGATCAATTTTGGGACTTGATGTGCTCGTCATGCATCGCAGCGATCATAAGACCCTCCGTGTACGACCGCTTTGATCACGATCTCGCCGAGATTGAACTTTTTTCCTTCCCGGCGTGAGACCGCGCGTTATGTTGTTGTCGTGTCTGCGTATTTGTTGCACAACTGCTTGAGAAAATGAAAACGTATCCTTTCTAATGAAATAGATGTTGGGTCTTTTGTGTTCTGGGAAATCTTAAGCGGCGAGCCAATCCCGTAATTGTATTACCAGCTGCTAGATTGGGATCACTGAGCAAAAATAATTGAAATATAATCCATTTCCTTCCACTACACAGATCTCGCAGGCTTTTGTGATAAGGGTGGAAAATAGGGCCTCGATTGCTGCGTTTCGCCCACTCGCCTCTGAGAGTGAACGTCACTGCGAATAGTATCCAAATCTGGACTAATGGATCCCCGATGGTCATTTGACCCGCTTCTCTTTCTAGCACACGTGTGAGTCCTTGTATTCTGACTGTGTCCTTCCTCCGCAGAGCCCGGTGCTGAGGATGGCCGAGGGAGACACCATCTACGACTACTGCTGGTACCCCAAGATGAACTCTCTGGAGCCCGACACGTGCTTGTGAGTCCCACCAGATCCTGACCGAGACCTCGCCAGAACATACAGCCCCCCTTTTCAGGCTGTATCTGTTGATACCGGTACCAAAAATATGGCTCAGAAGCCGAGTTTGGTGTCTTTTTTTCTCCACATGTGAAGAAAAAGTACCAGATCACACGACCGTGATCTCAGATGGTCCGATTTGGACAGTTGTGGGGAGAGGGTGGGGGCGTAACCGAAGTCCTCTGTGCCCGAGCCTTCCTGCAGGACAGTCTGGATGTGGACAGTGCAGTTGTGCGCGGTGACTCACTCTCTGATCGCTGTGGTTCGCACTTGTTGTGGGAGCTGCGAACCAGCGTGGAGAGAAGCTGTAAAAGCTTTCTGATGTGTCTCATTATGAGCGAAGAGTTGGCCGTCTGCCTCGGTCACAATCCGCCCGACTGTTTGAGGCCCGTGGTGCGTTGCAGCATGATTCAGCCCACTAACGGCACTCGGGAGCAGACAACACCTACGGGGCCTCGCGATGCTTTGACTTGATGCTTCTCTTTTCATCTCGGTTATTTTTTTTTCTCCTTCTTCTTGTGTGCGCTTTGGTGCACTCAAGCAGCCGTTTAGAGTGTAGCAATTATGACATCACTGGTGTGGTGGTGCGTGCACTGTGAAGCCGGGCCAGACTCGGCAGCATGCAGCCGGCATTGTGGCGAAAGCGTATCGTCTGCGCCGAGCGAGGTAGGGCCGCGCTAACGAGCCGAGGTCAGGTTGCCAACAGTTTCTCAGCCGCGTGCATTCCCCCCACTCGCATCCCCCACCCTTCGGACAGTTCCCTCTGATCGAGACCCAGCGCTGGCACGGCTCCATCCCAACACCAAACAGCCTTCAGTGAGCGAGGGTGGGGGATCAGGAGAGCGAGACATCAGGAGATGAGAGTTGTGCAAACAAGTAAATGATCAACAAACGCCTCATGCGGACAGTGAGTCACTCCGCAGAGCCGCTGTGTTTGTGCCAAAGCCGTGGACGCGGCCGCCCGTCCGAGGGACGAGGACGCCAGCAGGAGCTGACGGAAAATACTGTTGATGTCGGTCAGATCGGCGCCACCTACCGTGGACGGCCTCCTGCCGGGCACAGTCAGGTGGTGGCACGACACGCGCTTTTTCTTCCAGAGGCCGCGGAGGCCAGATTTAACGGCTGCGGTTATTAGAAACATTGACGGCAGACCTGCTCGGTCTCTCTCCCGCCGTCTCCTCTCGCCATCTTTTTGTCCCGCCTCGCTCCTTCTCCTCTCTCGCTGCCAAAAGCTGTGTGTTGTTGACGCCCCTCCTGCAGAGAGGGAATAAGGGCCCCTGTTATGGCTCGGTTAAGTTGCGCTGAGTTCCAGGCATCGCTCCAAGCTAGCAGCGGTCTAGCATTATAATTGGGTATTTTCCTGCTCTGGAATAAAGCTGCGGCTCAGAGGGGCCATAACAGAACACGGCAGCAGCGGTAGGGGCTAATTTCCTTTGTCTAATTGAGCTGCAGTGATGTTCCAGCATTTGTTCAGTGCCCAATAATTAGAGTTAAAAAGGCATGGCTCAGTGTTTGGCCCTGATTTGAATCAATAAGAACGTTCTGTGGCTCTTGTCTCCATAATGAGGCTCAGCACACTGTTGATGCGTTTTTCCACTCAGGTGGACGCGGCGCAACCCAAGAAAATGAGCGTGAGAGTTTTTCAGAGGAATGTTGGCAGCTGCTTTTATTCGAAGCCATTCTGTCCTCTTCATTCGCCGCTAAACCCTGTTTTTATTGCTTTCCCTCACTTAATTGACATATAATAACTTCTCACTCGGCGTCTCTGCGGCACTCTGGGTATAGCCTGATGTGTGATAGCTGTGAAGTAACTCTTGTTAATTGCGAGCTGGAACCAAAAGCCCAGTGGGAACAATTAAGACCCACTCTGTTAAGTGCTCCCAGTATTTATCAACTCGTTCCCTCCATAAACCGTCTCACTTTTTGAATCTCAAACACTTCACCTTCTTTGTCCTTTATTATCCCCCCCCCCCCCCCCCCCACCCGCAGCCTGGCCAGCAGTAGCCGCGACAACCCCGTCCACGTGTGGGACGCCTTTTACGGGGAGGTGCGGGCCAGCTTCCGACCCTACAATCACCTGGACGAGCTGACGGCGGCCCACTCCCTCTGCTTCTCGCCCGACGGCACGCAGCTCTACTGCGGCTTCGACAAAACGGTCAGGGTCTTCTACACCGACCGTCCTGGGAGGGACTGTGAGGAGCGGCCCACCGTAGGTCAGTTTGGCACCGCACTCGCTTCGAACTGTCGATTCTTTTTACCTTACGTCCAGAGCTGACAGTTATTTGAGGCCACCGAACAACAACTGCGAACTGCGGCTCCTCCACGGCTTCAGTTTTATGAAATGGTGACGAAATTGCAAGTTCTGTGAAGTATGCGTTGCTCGCGAAAAGCAGGACCTGCTTTGAAAGGTCTGTGTTGTTCAAGGACACGGCAGACTGTTGGAGTAAAGAATAACTTGCAGGGGAGGAAAAAAGGCGGCGAGGACGCATCCAGGAAGCGCAGCCCTCAGACAGACAATAAGTAAACAGGACGCCGCGAGCAGCATAATGCGAATCAGTTGTTTCTTCTTCTCAGCGAGTTGCTGTCTGACAGCTGGCTGTCACGTCTCACAGGCGCCAGCGTCCTTGAACAAACCAGCAAGGAGAGTTTTTATTATGTACTTGTGACAAGAAAATAAAGAGACGTCTGTGTTTACTGTGATGAATCCCTTCTCGCTGTCACGGGCTTCAGACGGCTTCAGTTGGGGAGCTTTCTTATTTCTCTCCCTTTCGGTTTCAGATGCTCTGAATCGGACTGAACTCCTGTCTGGTTCGTAATTAACGGGCTCTGCTTTGAACATTTGAACAAAAAGGCTTTATTTTTCCAGTCAAAAGACCAAATTCCCGCATCTGCCACGATTGTTCGTCTTTTGTATAATGCGGTGACACTCGGAGCCTCTCAGAGCAGGTAACGGATTCATAAAGGGGGAATTTTTTTCTTTCATTATGCAACAGGAGGAGCCTGCTTTGCTGAAAACGCAGCAGTTTGTTCCATTACATCATCGCTGACTTTGCTCGTCTCCCTCATAATTAATAAATTGCAGTTGGACGGCGATGTTTGGGAGAAAGAATCAGTGATGGATTTGAGGAGCGCTGCCAAAGCCCTTTCCTCTGCATCCTCTCTGCCAAACGCACTCTTCTAAAGAGCGAGAAAAGGGAGGACGAGTTGGAGAAGTGACCCATAAAAAGAAACGGACGATCCGAACGCGAGCTTCGTCCCGCGCCGTTCAGAGACGCGCTCCGCTCGGAGAGGCGGCCGGCAGCTGCCAGAGAAAGTCAGCTCAGAGTACAAATGGATGGAAATGAACTGTTAAAGGCTGCGAGCTCTGCCAAACGCCACTTCTCTTGTCCCCCCCCCCCCGACTCGCAGTGAAAAAGCAGGGCCAGAGTGGCATCATCTCCTGCTTTGGCTTCAGCCCCTGCCAGTCTGTTTACGCCTGTGGCTCTTACTCCCGCTGCGCCGGCCTCTACTCCTGCCAAGACGGCACCCTGCTGGCTCTGCTGCCGACCCGCCACCACGGGGGCCTCACCCATCTGCTCTTCTCCCCCGACGGCAACTACCTGTACACCGGCGGACGCAAGGTGAGCGGGGAGGGGGCCTGGAGGTAATGGGGGGGAGGGGGGGTGCGCTCCGGCGGAGCGTCGCGTCTGTGCACTCGTGTCAGCAAGGGGGGGGGGGGGTTCACGAGTTAAGCAGGTAGCAAATGTCTTTCGCTCCGTTGCGCCCCGACACTGACTCGCACAGGCATTAGTGGGGTTTTTGCTCAAGAGCTTAATGTGATAGCATGAGTCAGCGTTCAATGAATCTGATTTGCCTTTGAAGCTTCGCCAGAGAAGTCGAAGGCTAAAAGGATTCTCGCTTCCACTGGCGGCGGCTGCGGGGATTTCCTGCCACTGGAGCTTGAACCTGCAGCTGCATTCCCAGCACCAATTACTGGGAGAACTGCCTCCGACGTCTGGATTCCTTCAGTCGTTTCGAACTGGCAACAAGTCCCTCAAATCTGGCAACCCTGCCATGTACAGAAGCTGGAAACCAGCAACCTCTGAATGATTTAATGTCCTCAGTTCAATCTTGTTACTCTGCGCCTCCCCGTTCCGATGAATCATTCACCAGCAAAGCAGTTTAATTTCCGAACGCTCATAAGAGACAACTGGAGAGAGATGGAGCGCAGTGTCTGCGAGTAAATATGAAAGTAGCGTTGGAAATAATGATGGAGCACGCCGAACAACTCCTGGAGAAGTCGGGTCGGTTAGCTGAGTTCGCTTTTTTTTATTCCAGCAGCAGTAAGACAGATGAATGGCTGTGAACCAGTGTGACTCAACCTTTGGTCCTGCCGCCGATTTCCCTCCAAACCACAACTCCAGACGCAATATCGTATGTCAGTCTCACACTCCGGTGTGAGCAGGTTTAGGTTCAATAAAGTTTATTGAAATCCGAGTTGCATGAAGGCTCGGTTTCTGCTCTCCTTGGAAGGCTTTGTGTCGAATCTCCCAAAGTGTTGCAAGCAAAGCAGCAGGGAAACATCTCCTGGTTTTATTCCCTCTCTTATTTCTGCCAGGTCGCACTTTGGGATAAAACACATAAAAGCGCTGGTTTTTGTGGGGCTTTCGGGGATGCTTGGGGTCAGGCAAGGAGGAGTCATGGTCAGGTTTACAGGAGATCCAGTTTCAAATGCTGTATCCTGGAATAATGTGTGTCTGTGTGTGTGTAGGATCCAGAAATCCTGTGCTGGGACCTGAGAGAGCCGGGGAGAGTGGTGTTTGCTCTGAAGAGGAACGTTGCCACCAACCAGCGCATCTACTTCGACCTGGACCAGTGAGTGGCCGTCTGCCTCATTGCCGCTGATGCAGACGCTGCTGATGCTTCTGCTTCAGTCCCTCCTCGTGTGTGTGTGTGTGTGTGTGTTGCAGGTCGGGCAGGTACCTGCTGAGCGGGGACACGGAGGGCGTGGTGTCGGTTTGGGACACCCACACGGCCCCTCCCGATGGCAACGAAGAGCTACTGCAGCCCCAGCTCAGGTTCCAGGCCTACTGGGACTGCACCAATGGCATCAGGTGGGACCAGTCTCCTGATGATTATGATCAAATTTGATGCATTTCTTTGCTTTTTTTCTCACTTCCTCCTCCACTTTCCACAGCATTCACCCCTTCATGCCTCTCCTGGCGACCTCCAGTGGCCAGCGGCAGTTCCCGTGGCCCGCCGACAGCGAGGGCGACTCAGCGTCCGACACCGAGGGCGGAGCAGCCGTGATGTCGCAGCCGGAGAGCCGCCAGGACAACGCCCTCAGCCTATGGTGGGCCGGACCGCTGGGCCCCTCCGCCGAGGACAGCCAGAAGCAGGACGCGGCGCTGGTGGAGGTGGAAGCATGAGGCTTCGACCGAAAGGTTCCACCTGCGTCGTGATGGTTCCACCTGGAGGGTTTGGTTGGAAAATGACTGGATGACTGGTTTACATGTTACACCTTCACTGTCCAGAGGCATTAATTACAGGCTTTTACACATCAGGGGTGTGACGGCCGCACACAGAAATGTGAATTAATCGCCGATTGCAGTGACTAAGTAGATTCATGCCAGCTCCTTTCCTGGAAAAACAATCTTTTTTTTTTTTTTTTTTTTAGATCTTGGTGGATAGATTTTGCTCTTGCTGAGTGTTTTTTTGTCTGAGTGACATTTAAAGCTTCTTTTTACTTTTCTGTTCTTTATAAAATGGTCTCCTGTCTGCTGGAGATAGCTGGAAAAAGTTCAAGTCTTCTAACTCTTCTTGAAAAACAGCATGTTGGTGCAGTCGTTTGTGTCCTGTCTGAAGGTTGTTTGTGTCACAGAGACACACAATCAACAATTCAAACAACAGTGCGGTGGTGAATTACATACAAATATCCCTGTTGTGTAAAGTCATGTGATTAACACATTGCATCACTGACACAGCCAGCAAGTCCAGTTTCGGGATTTTCCCACCAGCTCAGTTCAAAGTGGACCTACAACTGCTGAGGCTGCGAATGCTACAAAACGGGAAGGAAGAGTCGAGTGATGAAAGGATGAATTTCTGTTTTCTCTCAGCGAACGTTTGGTTCTTCTTTCACTCGTTAGCCAACATGAATTATTGCATATCTTACACAACCTTTGTTTACCTTAGTTTATTAACTCGTCCACAACATGGGAGAAATGTGTTTCAAGTGAAAGCCATGACGAAGCGGCTCAGTGTCTTCCCACCGATACGTGTTGTATCCGTGGCGTGTGTGTGTGTGTTTTGATGTGTGCCCCCGAGGTCCGCCTCCTCGCTATCGTTCCAGTAAGTGCCATTTGTTCTCGAGCTTTTCCGCTTTTGTAAACCTGAGTGGATCTCCTGTTTTCAGTCTTTTTCAAAAGGAAAGTGCAGGAGGTTTGTGTCGCCGCGTGCGTGTCCCACAAATGTATATTTTTGTACAGCCGTAATGACGATTCTAATTTTTGAATGTATCCTCTCTTCAGCAGCTAGTGTGTGATCACTGTAACGATCCGCGGGTGCGCCGAGACTGCCAGCGTCTGTGACTTTTTTTCTACAGGATGTGGTCGGATTGCATTTGTACTTTGTGAGAGTGGTGGTGTGACAGCAGCACAGAATACTTAATGCTGACACAGTGAAGTGCTTCGGTTGCCATTCGTGGGCTCAGATGTTCCTTTTATCGGACGCTGACAAAAGCCTCGTAATGTTCTGATGCTGAGCGTGATGCTGGTCCAGGTTCCACTCCTGGGTTTTCAGATTCGTTGCCAATAATGTGAGCTATATTTGTCGGCATCTCACCGCAGCACCCAGATCGGCGGTCGACCAGCGGCCTCGCGCGCCTTGAAGATGTCAAACGAAGCGTGTAGGTAGACACTTTGTCTGCAACAGGTGGTTTCATTCATGCTGGAGTGGATTAAAAGCATATCTCTGAACAAATCCTCCGTCTCGCTCGTTTTTGTGTTTTGTGTTAAAAGCAGTTCAGAGTTGGGCGCCCTGTAATAAATCCTGGCTCAATGCAAGATGATGTTCCACTCGAGTCAAGAGGCGGCTCTTTACACGCGAAAGGGGCTGTTGGCTTTCTCTTACGAGATGGAAACGATTCATAGCTTTCACCTTTCCTCACACACGTTCTGTTCGAGCGTGCGCGCGCACGCTCGTGTGTTTGATTGTCTGAAACCGCAGGGTGCACGCCGAGAGTTGGAGGGCCACGCTGTTGTGTTGAGCGCGTTGCTTAGCAACCGTCTCCGCCTTGGGAGACGAAAGTAGGTAGAAAGACGGCAAGATGGAAAATTGGGGGCACAGAAAGAGGAGAGAAGGGAGGGTGGAGGGGGGAAAAAAGGCAAACAAGTGCAATAAATAATCCAGAGGTGCAGTGATTGCTGCTTGTTTGTCTGATGGTCTGGACTCATTCTGATGTCCCGAAGAGTGCGTGCGGCGATGAATCATTCATCAGTCCTCTGCACCTCTGGATGACCTGCTGGTCGCTGTCGGGGACTGACGGTGAAAATCACACAAAGATGCTCCAGGTTGAGTCCAGCCAATCTACGAGCAGTTCCTCTGCGTTTATGTTCTGGCCCCAGAAAATTGGACTGATTATATCCAGTGAGGAGAGCTTCAGAGAAATCTGTCTGCTCACTCAATTCGCCAATGATCCCAAAACACTACAACCCAACCGAGGGAGTTGCAACTCACGAGAAAGCATTTTTTAATCATTAAGCAACAGCTAAAACTAAATCTGAAAGGATGTCAACAAACCTAATGGAGGAAGTTTTTGAAGAGAAACTTGGATGCAAGTTTCGTTTTTAGGGGTTTTTCCTCCAGATTTTTGGATGCAGTGTGTTTACGTCGCCTCAAAATCATCCCAATCTACCATTTCTTTTAATTCTTCAGCTTTTTTCAAACTGCAGCAGCAGCTGTGCTCAGCAAACGACTGCTGACAAACCCGCTGGGTGCTACCTGGCCCCGCACACAATGACACAGAGTGAACAGGAGGGAACTTGGCGCTGTGTTTAGCAGCCTCCGCGCCGACCACGTCATCTTTCAAAGGTCACGTCGTCGCGCTATTTGCAGCTTTGTTCCAGAGTCACTCGGAGGAAAAACTCTTTGCAGCTTTTAATTGTTTGCCAAAAACTTTTTGTTCATACGGTTGAGCAAAAGGCCAAGAGGGGGTGCCGTGGCTCCTTGTTTCACCCCGCAGCTTTCAAGACCCGACTGCTGAT
>JASSRZ010000060.1:7139874-7154855 GCA_032164315.1 Malacoctenus gilli
ACACACACACACACACACACACACACACACACACACACACACACACACACACACACACACACACACACAAACACACCTATCTGTACCACCCTCGGTGTGAATTTCATTCCCGTCAGGGTGCATGTTTTCCTGTCTGAGGTCTTTGTGTTGCTGCCGCTGTGGGTGTCTGCGCTGGTTTCTGTGTGTGTGTTTGGCTGTGCGCACACGTGTCCACGTCCTTAACCCTTACACAACACCCATAATGTCATCCGTGCACTTACTGTAATTGCTTATGTCCTCAGCTTCACATGCTGCAGGAAAGCGATGCCCATGCCTGATTTTGTGCGCTTGTATGTGCGTGTATTTATAGTCGCTTGTGTGCGTGTGTGTGCGCTGGAGTCTGGCAGCTGGAGCAGACTGTAGCTAAGTCACCAGGGAGAGGATGCAGTTATAAAGAAGAGTTGAAGGTCGGTACAGTAAATGAGGTCAGCCCGAATAAATGAGCGTTAATAAACACCAACATGCACCAGTCGTGCATGCATGCGTGTGTGTGTTTGTGCGTGTTGAGCAGCTGATCGTCAGACACACGTCCCTCCTGAAAGTACATTGGGTTATTTGGTGGTGATGCAGATCTTTGGAGTGGGTGGGATCTTCTTGCTGTGCAAACCGAATCATCCGTCACACGCACAAGGCGAGCGAGCGAGCGACGCAAGCCGTCCAGTTTTCCCACACGCACAGATTCCCAGACAGAGCAGAAGGTTTGTTTTTCGTGCCAGCTTCACCTCTGAACTGCTGTTGTCTCCAAACCAGTCTATCTTCCTCCACTACATTTAGCTCTGTCATTCGCCCTGCCAAGGTTTCTGGAGGTCAACTGGCAACTGAAACGGCTCCATCCCTCGCTCTCTTTTCCAGCCCTCCTCTCCCTGACCGGCTCTGTGAAACCTCCTCGCTGCTTTTGTTTCTTGTTTGGAGCGTCTAACCTGCAATTACAATACTTCGAGAAAGCATGCTGTAATTTTTACATGGAGGAGGGAACGTGTGGGCTTTTGTGTCTGTCTCAGATTGTCCTCATGCCTGTGGACCAGTTTGTTCCCTGTGTAAACTCACTCATCTCTGCTGCCGTGCCCTTGAGCATGGCACTGAATCACTCCCGCCTTCAGGTTGTGCTGCTCGTGGAGACACGACTCTCCTCTATTCCCCCCTTTTGCTCCCAGTCGTCTCGTCTGTCTCTGCATGCTTTCATTTGCTCTCCCTCCTTGGCTGTGTGGGAGCAGCAGGAGGTGTTCGCGGCGCGTCGAGTTTTCCCCTCTGTGTTGTTTTAAAGTGAAATATATTTGCGATGAGAAACAACAAAAGTCTCTTCCTCCCTTTATTTCTCCGGCTCGGTGGGTTTCTGCAGCTGCATTGCTCTGGGACGTACTTCAGGGAACTGCTGGTTCACCAAACTAAGGCAGCACTCACTGTAAATCCAGAAAAAGTGCCAAAATTTAAAAAAATAAAAACAATATTACCAGAATTTATATGTCTATAAGCTCCAAACTTTACGAGGTTCTGAATTTTACACTGGAATTATATTTTCTTTACATGAGAGGTGCTTCCCGCACATAAATCTGAGCTTTTTAGCATTTCTCAGTGAATTAAGTTGATTCAAACAGTAACTTTATTTGTGCTTATGCTTATATGACTTATAGCAATAACATAATGTAAGAAAACAGTCATAATGTTGTCTCAAAGACAGCACGCGTTTGTGATATGTAGCCAGAGTCACCATCGGTGTGCCAAGGGATGGTGAAGTGTTTACTTTGGTGCTTTCGTATGGGACCAGTTCAACATGCAGGAAGGAGCAAGAAATCCAGAATAAGGCACTTTTATTCTGAAAAGTCCTGCTCTTTCATGGTGGTGAGAGTGTGTGTTTCCACCAGTGTTTGACTTTAATCACTGACAATTGCACCAATCATATTTTGACATTTTCAAAGTAATTTGGGCTACAAACCACATTTGCGCATGGGATCACAGTCGATGCATACAGACTGTTGACGGTGGAGACCATGGATTCATCGGTGTCCTCCCTGTAGGTTGGAGCTCAGCTTTCCACTGGGCAGTTTTATGTGAAAGAAGCAGCCAGAAGCAAGTCGGTTTTCAGAGCGTTTAACACGGGCCACTCAGAGGAAGCTCATTTGAATAGAACTGTCTATGGAAGAGCAGCCGAGGCCATGACAGCCCGTAGAAAGTATGCTGGAATAACATTGTGGGATAAAATGCCTTCGCTTCTCCAGGGCACGACCGACGCTCTCGGACTCATGCGCCCCATCCACCACAGGGGGGCAGTGCAGCCACAGCTTTGACAGCCACCGCAGAAGGGACTCTGGCGGCTCAGACCGGGGGCCTCAAGTATAAACAGTCGGTGCGTGTGGCCCCTCGGCGGGGCCTGTCACCCGGGCGCGTCCTGCAACCCATCAGAGCCAGCTCGCCTCTTTTGATGTGTGGGTTGCTGGATGCCGGGACTCTTCCTCCGCTCTGTCAGCGCCGCGGACAGACGAGGAGCGCGGGAGCGAGGGGACCACATCCTCCCACAGAGGCTGAGGGGGGATTGGTTTTGTTTAGACTGGGCCGCAGATGGATGAGGTGAGGCCAGTCCAGTGATCACGCGGATAATCCAGATTTCTTCTGGAGGAGATGTTTTGTCTTTTGCTCGGGTTTCCCGTCCCGTCCCGAAAAGAAATGTTCTGCGTGGCTGCTTCATCCCAATAAAAGTCCCATAACTTTACTGCGAGGCATCCACGAGGAGCCATAGCCGGAGCTCCCGCTGCTCTCTGTGGTGTATTTCTTTTATAATAAACATTTACCTCTCCTTTAGGATGCAGGCTTTGCTCTGACATTTGCATACATTTCTTTCTAAAATTGCATCTGGATTGCTTCCCCAATGCGCCTCCAGTGCCACATGTGATGCGCGGCGGATGCGTTGAGGGCGCTCTTGCTCTTCCGTCACGCTGGCGAGCGGATCTGAGGGCGCGCGGTTGGTTTGGAGAGGTGGTGGTGTTGGTGGTGCCGGAGGAGGAGGAGGGGAAGGAGGAGGAGGAGGAGGAGGGGGAGCTGTGCTTCAGAAAGGAGGCAGAATAGAGCGCCAGGGAGTCCAAAGGTCCGAGTCGGGGGGCCCTCCTGAAACTCTTCGAGGGAGGAGGAGGTGCTGAAAGAGGGGGGGACTCGATACCGCCCCTACCCACCAGGAAAAAAAAAAAAAAAAAAGCCTGGAAGAATTGCGCTCCGTCAGTGCGCCCTGCCTGCCAGTCGGAGGATGGGGATTTTTTCTCCCATTCATCCACGTCCCCTTTTTCCCTCCTCCTCCTCTCAAACAAGCCAGTCGGTCTGTCAATGTGCTGCGAGCATTAGGGCAAGTCAAAGCAGTGGGATTCTGAGGCACACAGAGACGGATGAGATAACGAACGACGCGCTTTCCTCCGGCCGAGCAGCGACGCGTCCAGCTCTCCAAATGACGCGCTGACACCCCAGACGCGTTCATTTCTGACCGGGACTGATGCTCGCAACTCGCACCTTTCTATTTTTCACCACTTCGCAAGTTTCACGTCGGCCTGTGCGAGACGTCATTGTTTGGAGACGCTTCTCTAGCTCTTTGGCTTGTTTCTCTCAGGTCTCCCGTGCGGACTGAATCTGGGATTTATCGCCGATTGGGATCTTTGATTTTTGTTTGAGATTTCCGACAAATCCATTTGGAAGGATTGGGGGATTTACAGCCAGTCTTCAACCTGTGTGGCTTTTCATTCCTTTCCAAATAGGCGAGCGGAGGATTGTAACGCGCACTGACTGAGCCCGCCGAGCATCAACACGTCTTTATGAGGATGGAGCTGTGGACACGAGTGACATCTTTTCCGTTTTAAATGATTTCCCTTCGCAGTTGTTGTCCTTTCCTGGCTGCGTCCGACTAACAGACTGGCATTATTTCTCCCCTGACATGTTGGGAGGTGGATGCTCTTGCGAGAAAACAAGGTAATGGGAGAGAAATCACACAGAGTCGGCTCAGAGAACAAGGGAACATTGTTCGGAAAAAGACAATTAGGGCGCACCGAAAGGCAACAGAAATAGCTCCTGTGTGGCGAGAATATTGAGAGATCCCGATTCCGTGGAGTTTATCCTGAAACCCTTGGAGCGCTGTTGGAAGGAAACTAACGAGAAATTACCGGGGAAAGTCATGGGATTGGCTCTGAAATAGCACGGCCGTGGACGCGCAGAGAAGCCCAGGTTTTTGGAGATCGGGACGCACGGATCGGACAAGTTTTTCCCCCCCGCACGTTTCGCGTGGCTCCCGCGCCGCCATCCAGCGCGATTTGCTCCCTTTCCCCCCCGGGGATCCATGAGGTTGTGGACGGCAGAGCTTCTCACTTTGACTGTCTGATACCTGAAGCCTGCTCGGCTGTGGTCGCGCACCCTTTGTTTTGAGAGATTCTCCCTGCGCCAGCGTTGGAACAACGCGCACCCTGATCTCGCCCGTTTCTCCGTAGATGGGGCTGCACATGCTGGGTGTCGGGGTTGAAATGGCGTGTGGAGGAGGTGGCAATGGATTGTGGATCCTGCTGGTATTCATACTGGATTTACTGGGGACGACGGCCAGCAACATGGAGCCCATCTACTGGAATTCCCTGAACGAGAGGTAGGAGCTTGCACTTGCCTCCGCGACATTTGTAGGTTTGAACTTGGAAGTGTTGCAGCCCGGAGGCGGAAGGAGAAGAAGCCGATCTTCTTTGTTTAAATGCACGCTCCGAGTGTGAAATGCGACTTGGCAGAGGGGAGTCGGGCAACATTTAATGGATGCATGCAACTCGGAGTGCACTGCTAAGTAGTAATGCAACATGGCACACAAAAGAAAGTTGTATAAGGACAGAAATGCACTACACACTGCAGGCCCCTTGCTCTTTCTCTTTTATTCTCTCTCTCTCTCTCTCTCTCTCTCTCTCTCACACACACACACACACGTGCGCAACCCCTCTGAGTCCTAATGATTTTTATTTATTAAGCTTTCCATTTGGCCAGCCTTCCTAAAATCCCATCATTCCCTCATCATTGTTTGCAGCTCAATCTAAACAGTGTAATCTGATGAAGGTATACACCTTGAGCTGCTCAGTGAAACAGCTGCTCTGAATTTGTCACACTCGCATTGATTATTGTGGATAATCCAGCTGCAGGTTTCTTCTCACTGGCAAAGTGTGTGTGTGTTTGTGTGCGTGTGTGATTCAGCTCTGAGGGCCCCTCCAACGAAATAACACAGAAACCTGTGTGTAGGATAATAAAGACTTGTGTGATGCTCTAATTGCTGTTGCTGGATGACCTTGATTAGAGTCCAGGGGGCCCCTCAGGCCTCTCCAACATGCCCCCGTCCTCCCCTTTTTTGGTCTGCCCACTGGGCCGTGCTCATTTGCATTTTTTTCCCTTTTCCTGTAGAGAAGGTGTCAGGCATTAGCTGAGGAAATGCCATTTTAAACACCTCGCCGACACCACTTTTCTAACACCTCTGCCAATTTGCCTGTCTCTGAATAGACCTGGTGGTTGATGGAGGGGGGGGGGGCGTGGACAGAGTCTAACAAGGCAGTTTGTAGGGAGGTGAAGGAGAAAGGGGGGGGGGGGATCTGAAGACAACGGGACTGATTTCGGCAAAACCTCACAATGATGCGTTTTCAGCTCTCCAGCAACAAACGGGAGGCTCCTGTGGCTGGATTTTGCATCAGTTTATCAGTGAAAATACATAAATAGCGGCTCGCCCGTCCTCGGCTCACACCCTTGCCAGGAGGCTTTTTTCAGACGCTAACAGGTTTTTAATGCGTCCCTGCGCTGGAGGCTACGGCCGCGCGCCCGTACTCTCCACCTCCCCACACCCCCCCGCAGATGTGCCTGTGCGTGGGCCCCTGCTGTGGAGCCAGGCATGAAGCCCTTAATGAGGGCTTTTTGTCAGCAGTGGGTGGATTCACCCAACAGGGGAGTCGAGTTGGACACGGGAGGGTGGTTTCCTCTGTGAAGCCCACAGCCGGGGCTTTTTCAGGCCTTACAGGTGATTCCACGGCATTGTCTCCTAATGGACTTCAGTGTTAGGTGGGTGTCAGGGCTTTGTGAATGGGGGGCTTGGCTGGCAATTAGAAGGGTGGTGGCTTGGACGCCGGTCTTTCACTCATTTCCACAGATTTGCTCACTTCTATATTGAAAATACAAAGCCCATTGTATACGATGAAGCTTATTCCTAAAGCTTACTATTCATAGTTAATCAGCTTAGTCATTCTGCAGTTTATTTTCTTGGCCCTTTTCTCACATACTTTTACGGGCTTGTTTCTCCTTGCTCCCAACATGACAAGAGCTGTACTTTAGCATTCGCTGCCTGAGGGCAAAAATAGGTTTTGGCCCAGGGCTGAAATATGTTAAGAGCCCGCGCTTGTCCAAACAGCATCGCATCCTCCAAGGCCGGAGCTCGTGGAGCCCACACACATCTGGTTCGCACTCCTGAAATGAGGCGGAGAGTGAGCAGAAGCAGCAGCGTGTATCAATCAGGTGCCGGAGCGCGTGTTGGGTTCACGTCTCGTCTGTGTACAGCAAACGGACTGGCGCGTTGTTAACCCCGCGACCTCGCCTGGATGTGCTTGCTTTGAAGTTTCCGAGCGTCCACCTGCAGCTCCCCTCTCTGGCTCACAAGCCTTCCTTTTTCCCTGCTCCTTCACCTCCACACCCTCCGCCTTTTCTTTTCTTTTCCTTTCTTTTCTTCCAGTCTTTGTGCCCCTGCTCCTCCGTCCTCCCCTGGGCTGTTGCCGTGTCCCTCTCTCTCCTCCTGTCACCCAACGTCTGTCTCTATCTCTGCCTCCCTCTGTCACGAGCCCCCCTCCTACGCTCCCTTCAGTGTGGTGACCAGACGTAGCAAATTGGAAACATGTGTCACATCCAGCCGCTAATTACGGCACTGCAGCCATCGCTGACGCGCCCGAAACTGTGTTGAGAATGACAGAGGTGAAGGGAGGGAGGGAGGGGGGCATCTGTGTGTGTGGAGGAAGGCGCAGAGGCCACATTAATACCTACAATACATGGAGATCCAACGATCGGCATCATGTCAGGCAGAGTCTTTCAGGTGTAAATATTTACAGCAATATTGTAAATAAGGTTATTCATTTACTCAATGTTTAAGAGATTCATGTTCAGTGCTCTACATCTTGCTGTAATTGCTTTTCTTGTAGCAAATATGCTCCTAAAGTTACCTCCACTTCAACTGAGTTGATGCCCGCTTTGCTTTCCTTATTGCCGGCGGTCTCCATTGAAGAAACGCGCTGAGTACTCTACACATGGATCCTCCTGATGTTGTTTACATAAAATAAAAGCTGCCTTAATGGCTGGAATTAAGCTCACGAGAGGGAATCCAAAGTCAAAAATGCCCGCAGTCAGAGAGCAACACCCACCCTTTTATCGACCGCTGCATCAGTTGAAATTACTACAGGCCGACAGGAGGAAGAGAGACAGAAGTGTTGGGGAGGAGTATGAGCAGAGACAGGTGCCGGGAGGTGAAAGAGAAACACGAGGCGTGGTGGAGGTGGTGGAGAGCAGAGTCGGGGGGCGAGAGTAGAGACAGTCCTAACCCTAAGTAAATCAATAGCAGTTAAGTCTCAAGTGCCAATACAGGTTCTGCTTGAGGAAGAGGGAACTGAACCAGAACGATCACCTTGGGAAGAGCCGCCTCCTCTTCCTCCTCGGCCCCCCTAGACATACATTATCCTTATCTCAGCATCTCCTATTATCGGTCTTACACGGCCGCCCTAATGAAAGATCGAATCTCGCATTACTGCTGGGGACTTTGGGGGGGGAGGATGGAGCGGCGCGAAGGTGGAGGTGGGCGCCGGGGCATCAGGTGACCCGTGCGCGGCGGGTCACTCTGGCGGACACACGCATTTTCACCCGGATAATGAATTCAACGAGCGAGAATGTTGGCCGCGGTCACTCCTCTGATCACAGCATATGGACTTTTGTAGCTCTTGGCCCTTTCCTCCGAGTCTGATTTCAGCGTCTGTTCTTAAGGCCAAGAAGCCCCCCTCGTTCCCCCCGCCCTCTCCTCCCCCCCTCCTCTTTTTCTCTCTCTCTTTCCGTACTTTAGTAAATGTCTGTAGATTATTGTAAACGGCTGCCGAGGGTGGGCGTCTCCTCGCTCGGCGCTCGCGGTGACTTGTAATACAACTATTCCCCCTAAGATCCACATTAAAATTTAATCCCCCCCCTTCCCGTTTCTCAATAATTCATTAATCGCCAGCTAATTGGCGCCGGATAAAAGACCAGCTAACTAGGCTAAGTGTTTCAACCACAAAAAAAGAGAGAAAAGAAATGGAGAAAGAGAGCGGAATCACTGGAAATCTTCTCGTCGAGGGCATTCGCAGAGCCAGCGCGCACGGAGGAATGAGTGTTAGTGGGTCAACCGGGGTGTCGCGGTGAAGAAGCAGCATTCCAGAGCCCGTTTACCGACTCTTTGACATGCTTGATCTCCACACCCATTGTCCTCCGTGTGAAACCCACCCGTGCTGTAGGTTCTCCCCTCATGAATAGTGCATGCAGTCAGGTTGCTTCTGGAAAAAGCGGTGAGCCCGCATGTTACCTGAAGCTCGATGATGAGATAATATCCACCAGGTGGGTTTTTTTTTATTGTCTGGGCGGTTGTAGAAACAAGGGAAGGAATTTAGTGGAGAAGAGAAGAATATGAACCATATTGCCGGAGCTGCCTGTAAAAAAAAAAACCAAGCAGACGGTGGCTTCTCCCCTTCTCCCTCACCCCTTTCTCCCCCTCCCTCCCCCTCTTTTCAGTGAAAAAGAGGAGTGTGTGTGTAAGTTTACGAGCTGAGAGCAACAGGAGCTGTGAAAAGAGGTTTCAGCTGATGTGGCAGAATGGAAAGGCCAGGGGAGGGAGAGAAAAAGCAAGGAGCCAATCCAGCCGGAGGGTGCAACCCCCCCCCCTTTTTTTTTCTTCCCCTTTCTCTCTTCGGGGCTCTCAGACCAGCAGATGGACACACACAGGTATGCAGCTTGACCGTGAAAATGCAGACATGCGAACGGACGGATCTATTGCAGCCGCTCACGCTCAGGAGATGCCTGCGCACGCTACCGCACTCGCAAATGAGTCCCGGGGGGCTCGACCCTCCCCTCTCGCTTCGGTCCGACACATGTGGGAAGAGTGTGTGGTCCTCATGTATCTCCTTTGTTGCACGTGCAAGTGAGCATTAAGCACACGCAGCTACTGCTCGGCAGTAAACACAGAGGGCAGATGTACGGGCACAAACAGAGAGGTGAGGAAATTGGCAGGCGTCACGGAGCGTTGTCCCGCCCGGAATTCATTCATTATTTTATCACTCGATTATAAGTTTATTTGGCAGGGGCAGTGCACATTCATCAACATCATAACAGCCATAAAGCGCTGTTGTAAATATGCTGGGGTTAGCTAAAGAACTAATTTACTCCCTCCATCCCTGGGGCTTGAGAAGTGACTTTGGGATTTTGGTAATTGTTAAAAGTGCTGATGATGAGGATGAAGGCGATTAAACGTGTGTGGCTGGCCGGGCAACTTTGCAATGTTGGAACACATGCAGGAACAAGCCCCCCACCCGCCCCCCCCACCAACGCACACACCACGGATCCACAAGCACACACAATAACAGACACAAGCTTCCCTGCCCGCGGTGGTAGTGCCGGTAACAGTAATCCAGGCTGCAGGTCTGAAGGGGTCACATGTGTCCCAGCATCACTGGGCAGATTGCCCCGGGTGGCTGAACCCAGAGCCCCTTAGCAAGGCCAGCCAACACACACACACACACACACACACGAGCACACGCACACATACACACACAGGCCTCTCATTAGCTTGCTTCACAGCACACCCTGCCTAAGCAGGATCATCCAATCCTCCTGGCAGCATTTGGACTGGACCAGGTCAATCCTCCTCCCTCCCGGGTGACACGGGAAGCAGACTGGTGGATTGGGAAGACAGAACAGGCCAGGAGGGGTGTGTACTGTAAGGGCAACCTCTGTCACGCCGCTCACCACCTCCTCGATCCTCTGTTTTTCTGGCTCCCTCGTTTTCGTGGCCTTGCTTGGAGCCTTGCCTGCTCCTTCCTCCTCCTCCTCCTCCACTCCCCATCCCCCCGTTCCCCTTCCCTCTCCCTCCTCAGTTTGGATACTCCCAGCTCCGCTCCGTCTGCTCCTGTTGCTCTGCACATCTCTCCAACCCCGGGTTGGGCTCGTATTGCCACGGCTACTGTGGCTTCGGCGTGCTTTCAGATAAACAGGATAGCAGTGGGAGGGAGTTGACTCTATTGTTATTTTGTGTGTTTGGATTCTGGTTTGTGACAGAGGATGTGCTGGCATGTGTGTGGTTGTGCTATGAATACTAAACTGTGCTGAGATCTCCCGGCTCTAAGTGCTTCTCTGTGTTGCATGTGAAAAACTCCTCCTGATCGAGTGTGTTTTCTTTGTCATTAAGTGAATCACTGCGGATTTTTTTTCCATTTCAGAAAATTAGTTGTTGTCATTTTCCACCTGCTCTACAATTTCTCGACATTTTACGTGCAATTTTGTTTCTATTTTCAAAAAGTTATTAAAATCGTTTTTTTTGACTTGTGTCCTTGGGCCGACCCGTGGTGCTGCTTCATTGGTCGTATTGAACCATGTGGGATATCGTGTCATCAAAGGGAGCTGACCAAAGATTCGACTCTTCAGAGGAAGTCGGCTTCCTCGTGGTGTCGTCTCATCGGTCATCGCCCAGCAGGACATATCTCTTGACAACAAGCGGACACCTGTGTGGGCTGATTTTGTTAAGCGCCGAGTGTTTTTGCCCAGAAGTGAGCTGCCAGGAATATGGTTTGTATTCTGGGCTCGATGTTTTTCACACCTGTCCTCCCCTCAAGGTATATTGAGGCGGAGTCCTGCTTTGCATGGACCAGCACACGGGGCGCCAGAAGTTGCGAAATGCAAAACAACAGACAAACGTTTTTCTCCTCTTATCTTGGAGTCATGTCCTCCGAAGCCTGAATCCATTCCAGTTTCAGGCTCTCTGTCCCGTCACTTTCATCCACACAGGAACTCCATCACTCTCTTTCTCGCCGTCTGCCGTTGGACGTCAGCGCGGCGCTTCGATTGGACGCAGGCCCGCGATGGTTTTGTAACTGAATGTTAAAGAGGGAGCGAGAGTGTGTCACACAAGAGAGACAAACGAGCGAGTTTGCCGGCAGACAGCTGTGCCTTGTCACAGATGAAGTTTTGGCAAACATCTCGGACCGATATGAGCACGGAGGGCAAAAATGGAAGGAGCGGGCGCTGTCGGGGTGAGACGAGGCAAAGATCGAGGAGATGGGAGGAGAGCGAGGAGCCGACAGGCCGGGAGGAGGGAACAAAAAGCGTTGGGAAGGTAAATGAAGAGAGAGATGGATGGTTTGGAAGCTTGGCGCGCTTTGACAGCGGGACAGGCTGAAGTGACGCGGCCCAGACAGCGAGAGTGACGGATGATCTCTGGGTCACCGCCGTGACTTGCCGCTTCCTGCTCGGCTACAAGCGAGGCCGGCCCTCATTGCTCATTACTGACACGTCCCATAATATTTATCCCCATGTAGTCCAGCATGAAACCTGGTAAGCTTTAAAGGAATTCATCGACTCTTTTTGGGCAGAATGAGCTCTTTGATCAAGTTAGCATGGAGCGATTAAGAGACTGGCAGCTGTTTCCGCTCCCTGCATTCGCCACAGTTCATATGATACGACGAGAGGCTGCAAACACACACTGTGCTGACATTTCACACACAGTGTGCGCGAATCACAGAGGCAGAAATGATGCCAAACGCCTCGTAGGAGAACAATGTGTTGATGGACTTAATTTGCCAAAAGCAAAATCAATTCCTTTTAAAAGTAAGCTACTCTTCCACTGTATAATCAATATTTGAAGTTCAGCTCTCCAAGATGAAGTGTTGTAATTTACATTTATCGGTGATCCCACTTTGTCTCTGCTCGCAAGGCTCGCTTGCACTTTGTCTTCCGAAATCCTGCATGTTTTATCCGACGGGTCTTACGACTGGTGCGCCTCGTGTAGGCGAAAACTGGACGCATTTTCCACCGAATGGAAGACACCGAACATTTCGGAGCTGTGGGTGAGAGCCATCCTTCCTGTTCAAGAGTCGGCTCGCATTCTGGCCCTCGGAGGCTGCAGTCAAATGGTGTCTCTGCCTGGTCTTTGATGGATTCCCTCCTGCACGTTTGTTGGCGAGTCTGGAAGCCCCTCGCTCTTTGATAGCGCGAACACACACACACACACACTCCAGAACCTGATGTTCGCTGGGATGCTTTCCTTTCATTGTACTCCATTGTAGCTTCGCTGCAACGCAATCTCGCTCAGTCGCGTCGGTGAATAACAAAAATACACCATCAAACCGACAAAATGGACCTGGAAATCTGAGGCGCGGCGCCCGTAGCTGCTGCTTTGCAAGTGATGAAGTAGTTACAGGTGGAGTTTTCCTTCTAAATATCTTCTTTTTACGTTTGTATTTTTGGCATAAAAAGCTGTTATCCAGAGATTTGCTGAAACACACAGAGCCACAAAAGTAAGCACACATGAATCACCGTGCCTGCAAGGAGAACGGTAACAAAGCAGAACAAGTTTTCACTGCTCCGCTTGAAAATGATGCATGGCTTTTATTTGTGTGTGTGTGTGTGTGTGTGTGTGTGTGTGGAGGGGATGTGGCTCCTCCTGGATCTTTGGTCTCTTGTGTGGGAGATGAGGAGACCTGTTACTCCAAAGCACCTTAAGATAATCTTTACCCATTTACTTACAACGGGTCGCAGATGATCCTCATGCTAAGAGGCTTTCGGAGGGGAACCCTGTCCTGGTCTGCCCCGCTGCAGTAACACCTCGTTGGCTCGAGATGTGTCGCTAATAAACAAACACATTTACTCGCCCATTTATGCACAGGCCCCACTTCTCTACCTCAGATCTTTGGCAATTTTCTCCATGCCCGACTCCCGCCACCTTGATTATATTTCCAGGCTTCACGCTTTCTTCTCCTCTGATGCTTGGGTGCGTGCGTGCGTGCGTGCGTGCGTGCGTGCGTGCGTGCGTGCGTGCGTGTGTGTGTGTGTGTGTGTGTGTGTGTGTGTGTGCGCGCGTGTGCGCGCACATATGCAGAGTTCTAATTAGGAGTTAAAAGACCGTACAGTGAGCGTAGTCCATCTGGCTCTGGCATTAGCCCATTGTTGTTAATGTCTATGGGGAAACTGACCTTGGCGAGCTGTATGGGGGAAAAAAATCATGCTTCATTTCCAGAGTCCTGCTTTAAATATCACTTGAGTGGAACTGACGTGAAAAAAAAAGAATCGTGGAAATGTAAGATAGAGATAAACTCCTGCTTCCAGATGAATATTGGGGCTTCGTGTGAGGGGGGGTCTGCGCTGCTTCAGTGTGCGTCTGACTGCAGAAACCATGATGGGATGGAAGTGAGCCTCAGCCACCTGTTTCTGATAAAGCTGAAGCAGCCATTGAAAGACTCCGAATGGGCAACATTAGGATTTTGGTTCTCAGAAAAGGACAAAAGCTTAATAAAAGAAACAAATGCAACAATGTTTATTAATTATGACTAAAGAATTGGTGCCAAGAATTGGAGGCCGAGCTCAGTGTTTCACTTCTAATTTTAAAATTTCTAATTTTAGTTTAAAACTAACATGTCCCTTATCGCTCGAATAAACACAAGTGGTTCAGTTAACTTAATTGACAAAATATGCAAATTAAAATGGTTCCAAATGTATGAAAACAGATATGGAAATGGCAAAATACTGCGTCGGTTGGTTCAGTTTCTTTCATTGTCTCCTCTTCTCATCAGTGGAAGGTTGCAAAGAACAGAACAACTAATTGAGGTGATTGTTGTCCATGAGATATGAGATCACTCTCAGTTGGATGACCTTTGCAGTGTGTCCGCTTGTTTTTGCAGCAGCAGCAGCAGAAACACAACAAACTGGCCAGCAGAGAGGGTCAACTTTATTCAACAGTGTGTCGACATTCAATACAGCGGTGAAGTGGGTGGAAAATACGAAGACCAAACCAACTGAACTTGCACAATCTGTTATCAAAACTTTGTCCGGCCAAACGATGACAAATAAACAAACTTGTCGACGGGGAGATTTCAGCAAGTGCAGGGGAAGAAGTCAGCTGATAACGGAGCTCATTTTAATGTTCAGCCAAGTCAAATCCGACAATATCCTCAGAGAACTTAGCTTTTAACGCCAGCACTTTTATATTTAAAGTGTCTCTCTGAATTAGTTTTAAATTTGTTGTTCATTGAGCGGGGCTTCATATTATTGCTTGCACGTTGGACTTTTCATCTCAAACAGGACAAAAATGTGAGGCTTTGCTTTTTCAAACTTTCTTTGACATCACTTGAGAGGCTCCATTGTTCTCTCGGGCTGAGAAAATGATCCGGACTCCAGAGTTTATGAACTCCTTTCAGACGTGCGATGGATAAATTCAGAATTGCATGGTTGTCAAACTGAAACAAGGCCGCTTCTCCCGGCTCAAAAAGCCGACATCTTGCCGATAAAAGTATTTCAACCTGAAGCAATGATTTAAAGCTTCGTACAAACTTAGCCGACTGCCTCCGAATGGTGATATTCTTCCTTTTTCTGCAGCATATGGAGTGAGCGCACCGCCGTGCTTTGTTAGCCCGGACAAGTAACTCTAACAAGATCCATCTTGTATAGAAAGAGGCTGAAGTGGATTGTTGTTGCCCCTTCCACATCCTATCATCTGATACTCCTATTCTGGCCCATAATACGGCACCACTGTGTGTGTGTGGGGGGGGGGGTCTCCAAACTGGCCTGTCACTCTCTTTTGCCTTTTGTCCTCATGTCTTGCAGTTAACGCACACCAGCAGCTATACATGCAATGACACACACACACACACACACACACACACACACACACACACACACACACACACACACACACACACACA
>JASSRZ010000060.1:7164417-7179098 GCA_032164315.1 Malacoctenus gilli
GTGTGTGTGTGTGTGTGTGTGTGTGTGTGTGTGTGTGTGTGTGTGTGTGTGTGTGCGTGTGTGCGTGTGTGTGCGTGCGCGTGTGCGTGTGCGTGTGCGTGTGTGTGTGTGTGTGTGTGTGTGTGCAGGATGAGTAATGCCAAGCCATTGAATGCTGTAAATTATTCAGAGGCTTCATGCATGGAAACATTATAATTCCATGTCTGAGTGTGAATTACCCTCCATTTTACCCCCAGGCATATATCTCACTCAAGCCCCAAGGCCTCATGGGAGATTAAAGGAAGTAAATACTGTGGAAGCTGGACCAGCATATAAACCGCGACGGAGCGGCCAGATATCCCAGCAGGTTGTGGCGCTACTCTGGCGCTCTGAATGGAGTCGCCCGGAGTCCATCTCTCCGCTCGTTATCTGCTGCTGTTCCCGCGTGTCCTTTCAACGCTCAGCTGGGAGCAGCACGTCCCCACCTGAAAAAATGCCAAGGCACAAACCAACACGGAGTCCTGTGCGTGGCTGCTGGGAGGCGCTTCAAGGATGAAGGTCCTGATGAGCAAAGACTGCAAAAGTTTCACTGACTCAACCTGCTGCAGCAACAACAGTTCCCGTGACAGACGCGGTGTCGGCAGCCAGGAGGCACACTGAAGGAGAAGATCAGTGAGCTGGTAGAAAGGAAAGCGTTTTGCAGTCATCCTTTGCTCTTCATTTGGCTCATTTTGTGGCGTTTGTCCGCGAGCTTCGCCGCGCTCCCCACCTGTTGGTGTGACAGGCACAGTTTATGATCATTCATTACGGGCTGTCGACGAGCACGGAGCGGCGCGGGCTCCTAAGAGGACATGACAAGAGGAGCGAAGCAAAGATTACGAGCGAAGATGTTAAACATCAGAGAGCGAGAAGACAGAGCAGAAGGCTCCTTTAATCTGCAGCTCGTGGTTTTGTCTGGATGGCCTCCGACTTGCCCCGAACCGTTGTGTCAGATTAAAGCCGTCTTCCCTCCGCCAGGCTGTTTCCTGCTCGCAGCTGAAAGAAACTAAAAGTTTGACGGAGGCGGGGTCGGAGTTGGCTTGCCGGGTTTGTGTGTGGGCTGGGGAGTGCTGGGTGTGAGTGGGAGGTGAACTAGCATGCAGCATTAGTTCTGCTTGAGCTGATGTGTTAATTAGCCAGCCGGGTGCATAGATAATTAATGAGAATCATGATTAATGACTGTACAGTGTGCATGGCTAAGGCGGAACGCGTCTCGCTGATAAGGCGGAAGGAGGAGGAGGCGGATCGGCGGCTATTCACCCTCCGCTGAGTGCCCATCGGGTGTGCGTGTTTATCTGCGTCCATGTCTGTGTGTGCTCGCAACAATTTGCCTTTAAGTGTTTGCACGTGTGACTTTGTGTGTCGGAGTGATTTGTGTGTGTTGCCAGGCCTGGCAGTCGGTAGGCCTAATAACAGACTGCAGCAGGTCAGGGGGGCATTTAACACTTCTAAACACACTGGCACCAGTTGCCCACTCATGCCAGATCAGAAGGAGGGACCTCACGCACGGATCAACAGAGGAGCGAAGGACATCGGAATTGATCTGTTGTTGTTGAACATTCTCTCTTGGACTCGTCGTCCAATGTTTTTGCTCGCGCTCCACTGCGATTTTCTGCGGTCAATCCCAGAAGTACGACTTTGCGAGAAGACTTCAAGCTGCTTCCAATAGAAATCAACTTGTTTCAATTATTTCCCAAACTCCAGTCACTTTTTCTTGATTGTATTGTAGCAGTTTTCCCCCAACTCATGGAAAATTCTTTGGAAAATTGATTCCTACTGGAAACTGCTTGGATTTGTGTGGTTTTTTTCTGCGCGGCAGATGCTCGGGCTTCAAGACAGAGTAGAGAGATGTTAGAATGTGAGAGTGCTTCTTTCAACAGCACGCTTCAGCAGTAAATGAAGACGCAAAAGAAAGAGGGAAAAAAAATGTGTGCATGAGGAGTCCTTGAAAAACCCAGAAATGGAAAATTGAAGCATTTGTTGTTGCATGGCAGCTGGTTGTCGACGGGATCAAACGCTGCAAAACACGCGGCTAAATTTAGTTTAGCTTGATCATGTTCAACTCACTCAACTCGCCTCGAAATAAACAGTAACCTGTCATTACTGATACACGAGCCAAAGCAGATCAACACACAATAAGCTGTCCTTGAAGCCAAATACAGTAAATGATTAGTGAGAGGGAAAAAAAAAACCTGACAGATGTTTAAACAGAGATGAATAGAAATTGTTTGCAGACAGATCAGGAAATCGGAGAGTTCTTTTGGACTGGCTTCGTGTCGAGGAGTTCGAAGATTTGTTGGCGCCGGAGCTCAGGTTTCCACCACGGAGGAACAGGCTTAACCCAACCCTTTCCCTGGGACGCCGCCTTCACAATAAAAGCAGGAGATTAAACCTAATTCACAGCTAAACGATCATGTTTTTCTTTGTTTTTACTGAGCTTTGGAGGCTGGTGTGCTCCTGAGCTTAAGTGAGGAGAGCATGGCACCAGTTGCCTCATCAGTGGATAAGAAGACGAGTGTGTAGGAGGCAGATAGCAATATCCAGCGGACACGACAGCGAAACACTCCAAAAACTGCTCGGAGTTAATCTGCAGTTTGTTTGCCATGAATACTAACCCGGCAGTGACATCGCTGCTTGTGGCGAGAGGTGGTTTGACCGCTGACCGCACGCACAATTGAGGCTGTGACCTCCCATTGGTGCAAGCAGCAACATATGATACCATCTCGCCCAATGAGAGGCGGATGCTCGGGAGCAAGCCGGGAGAGGGAGAGGGTGGAGGGTGGGGTGGGGGGTTGTTGTGGGGGTTGGAGGGGTGACATACCACTGCTCGCCCTGTGTGTGTTAATCTGCTTTGTCTGGCTGGATGCACCATCAGCACTCAAGCGTGACCCTTAACCTCGCCAACCTCAGAATAAGAGAGGGAGGGGGGGGGGCAACCCCCACTTCTCCTCCTCCTCCTCCTCTTCCACTGACACTGCAGCTCCACTGCCATCAGCAGGGGAATTAAAGGCAGTTAGATCAATGGCAGAGATGTTCGGAGCAGGTCTGTGTCTGTCCTGGTTGGAGGACGGAGATGAGGAAGGGCGGGAGGATGGAGGGATAGAGGTGATGGAGGGAACAGCGTGTTCTGCACTTTCTTCTTCGTCTCTCTGATGAGCAGACAAATGGCCATTGTCATGTAGGCGATGCTGGAAAAAGCAGCTCGCGCTCACGCTCTCCTTTGTCTCCTGGCTCCGTGTTTGAGGAGGCATGACAAAGGCCGTTTTCATGCTCGGCGTCTCCCTCCTGCCACCTCCTCTCCTCTTTTTTTGTCCCCCCCCCCCACCATTCCCATTTTCAAACCTCTGTCCTCCAGGCTGCCCTCCTCTCCTCTCTCTCTCCTGGTTCTCTCATGCTGAGCCTGCCATCTCTTTAGTCATGCCTTGGCTTTTTCTGCCCCCCCCCCCCCCAAACCATGTCACCGCGTCCTTGCCTTGGACCCTTTCTTCTCCTTCATCTCCTCCCCTGTCCATCCATCTCCCCCCGATCGCTCGTCCCTTCCACCTGCCACGCTCCCTCTGCTGGGGATCGGCCTCATTATTCCTTGCTCGTCCTTCTCTTCCCCCCTCCGATCTCCCCCCTTCACACCTGTAACTCAACATGCATCTCAGTCTTTCATCCACTCCTCCGTCTCCTCCTCCCTCTAAAATTCCTTCACTCCATTTTTCCACTCTTGCACCAACTTACGTAAGTAAAGAACTCTCTGTTTCCCCTCTAATTCTGCGTTTGCTCTCTCTTCCCGCTCTTGTTCTGCCTCTTCTCTGTGTATCTGATGTTGCACCTGTTTGTGCAGCGGCTGTCTTCCTTTTCTCACCATCTTCCTCTCACTTTCAGCTGTCAATCAACAAGTCACCAAGGCTTCCTCTCCCTCTTTTTTTTGCCAAGAACATAAACATGTACCCAATTTGAACCAGTTGCACTCGATCCAATTCCTCACTTTGAAGCTCGCTGAGTGTTGCAATCCAGAGATTTGGGTGGCTGTAGAGGGAGGTGTTTGCGGAGGAACAGATAGGAGAGATAAACTCCTTCTCTTTCCTTCCCCTCACTCGCTCACTCTTTCCCCCCGTTTTCCTTTGTCAGCCGGCGGTCTCTCTGGAGTTCCCCTGAAACAAAGGGAGGAATAAAACAGTATTTTTAGACCCTTTCATTTTTCATTACCATAATGATTCAGGCTTTGTAGAATCTTTTCATTTATATTTGACTCTGTGTTTGTGTGCGTGTGCGCGCGCGCGCGTGTGTGTGTGTGTGTGTGTGTGTGTGTGTGTGTGTGTGTTCAACAAGGTGTTTGTGGTGTTTCTTTTCCAGTGCACTGCCGCTCTCCCAACTCGGCAGCCCAGAGGTTGGAAAAGAGAGCGTGCACACACACACACACACACGCACATTTGCACACACACACTGCACAAATCAGTCATACTCATCCCCAGCCGTGCCTCCTGTCTATTTATTCCTCGATTCATCCGATTCTTTATTTATTTTACACGCTGCTTCCTAATGCAAATAGGTTTGTCTGCTCCCCGCCGAACTGTGGGAGCAGCATGGGACCCCGAGTGTGTGTGTTTCTGCGAGTGTGTGCAAGTAAGTGAATGTATGTATGTGTGTGTGTGTGTGTGTGTGTGTGGGAGGACGGGTAGGAGTTTATATGTGTGTGTGTGTTTGTGTGTGAGGGACCCAGTGAGTAATAGAGCCAAAGTCCTTATCTGTCACCAGAGAGCTGCCTGGCTCTCTCTCAGCTGTCAATCATCCAGCCCTAGAGACAAACACTCCGCTTCAAACACTATGAGAGGCAGGGAGCGAGGGAGGATGAGGGATGGATGAGGTAAAAAGAGAGCAGGGAGAGAGGTGGGGTGTGAGGGGAAGCAAAGGAGCAAAGAAGAGAAGCGAGGGATGAGGTGAAGACGGGAAGAAAGCGAAAGGAGTGCAGCGGGAGGAGGCAGGTGTGGAGGGACTGGAGGGGAGTGAAGGACAAAAGGATAGAAGTTTGTGATAAAAGTGAGGAGGGGGGGGGGCAGGAGGAGGAGGAGGAGGTGATATTTCAACACCTCTGTTGTGTGTTTTCCAGGCCCCGCAGGTAAATGGGGGAACGGAACTTTTTAAAACACTTCACCTGCATGAATTAGACAGGCCCCTTGAAAATACCCGGGCGACTTTTGAAAAAGCCACTCTTTAGAAAATAAAGAGGGAGAAAAGTGGCGGGGCACGCACGGCGAACGTGCTCGAGCACACGCCCACACACACACACATCCACGCACACACGCACACACACACACATTCTGGCAAAGCTATCGGCACTGAAATATTGGCATGACACTCTTCAATATCCTGACGGGAGTGAGTGGGATTTTTGATGACCCGGAGGCTTTTCTCTTTTGGTGTTTGCGTGGCGTGTGTGCGAGTTATTGCACTTGTGTGCGCGTGTCTATTTGCAGTAGATGCAGCCATCAGCAAGCCGAAGCCCGTCGCCCAGTCCGTCCTACTTTTCATGGACGCATCCCTTCCCTCGCGGGCCCCCCGTTCGACGTCGGCGCTCTTGCAGCGGGCTAACTGTTGATTTTACCGCGGGGCTCCACAACCCCTGGGTCGAGCCGGGACTGCCGCTCCAGCGTTTTCCCCTAAGCCCCTAAATCTTCCTTCAGCCGAGAACGGGTAGAGGAGGGAGGCGTTTGGGTGGGTGAGAAGGGGAGGAAAGCCAAGGAGGAGGGCGAATAAGAAAAAAAAAAAGAAAAGAAGGGAGGCAGAGCGAGAGAGAGAGAGAGAGAGGGAGCAGCAGAGGGTTTGAGCCCCAAATCGCTTCAAGATGCGTTCCACTGGAGTCGGAGTAGCAGAGAATCTGGGAGTCGGGTAGCACCACTCGGAGCCTGTGGGGAAACCGAATGGGAGCCAGGTTCCCATTTCCAATGGTGGATTAAGCACTGCTGCACATACACAGGGCCCCTGATGGGACACACACAACAAACACACATATATATCTGGACCGCTGCTGTAGAGCGTTGTAATTCCCTGACTAGAACCTCCGATTTTTCCCGGCTTTCTCTGTAAGCATACATTATCCTGGTATTTTAGCCCCAAACTGAAACGTCAAAATGACAAAGTGCCACTTTGAAAGTGTTTATGAGACTATTTCAGTTCAAGCCAGTGACTTAAAGAGCCTCCAGCTTTTTTTAATCAACAATTCTTCAAAAACAAAACAAGTCAGTTCAAAAGGATGCGGCTGTGGAAAGTATTTTTTGCATTTACAAAGTGTGTTAAAGTTTCTCTATTTGCTCACTCGAGCGAGCTAAAAAGATTTAAGGGAAACATCAATATTTGAGTTTTCTAAGAACATAATATTAAGGTGACAAAAGTGAGCCTGAGAAAGAATTAACTATAAACCTACTTTGGAGACTTACTGGGGCTTTTTCATTTAAAGTTCCACCTGCCATCAGATGGCTTTCATCCCCGTGAATCGACCTTTTATTTTGGTGATGCAGGATGTATGGGATCAAGCTGAAATTTGCTCCTTGTCCCGAGGCGCAGCACATAAACTAATCGCGGCTCCTCCTTCAGTTTCTCTACTTCAGCCGAGTCGAGTTGGTCGAAACCACTTTAACGGCGTCGGCCGCCTCCAGAAAGCCGCCGTGGATCCATAATGTCCCCCCTGCGAAACATGTTCCATCATCGTAATGAAGCCGGGCACTGTAGTTTATTTCTGAGGTAATCTTACATCCACGGTCGTGCTGCCATAAGCACTCGCTGGTTCCCTGTGTGCACTAATCCACAGCGAATTACTCCTCCTGTGTGAGTGACACGTTTGAAAAGTTAAAGTGGCCCAGATGTTTTTCAGAGAACAACTTCGGCCACACTCTGATGTAAACTGCTGGGAAGGGAAAGAAATGGCTCTCCTCTGACTCTCAGTTTATTCAGTTATGGCTTTAATCCACAGTCTCAGCCTGGAAAGAAAGAACCAGCGGGCCGCAAGACGGGCCACCACGTTGAGTTTGCCAGCCAGGCTGTGCTTCAGGTGAAGATGTGGACGTTTTAACCACGTCATCGTAATCCTCTCTCTCTTTATTTTTCTAGCATAAGACTTCATTAAAACTGTAAACTAAAACTCTCATTAACTCAGTAAAATTCATATGTGAACGATGTTTACGTTTAAGGAATTAAAGTGACATCTGTCTCATTGCATTTGGTGTTTTCATTGCCTTTTCGGTGAATCAAACGCCAGACCTTTCACCAGAAGGTCCTTTGACGCCTAAAGTGGATAAATGTTCCGCACAAATAAGCATGCAACAATTGCTCCCATGTTCTTTTGCTCGCTTGGTAGAAAAAAAAAATAGATATGACCCAGGAACTCTGCATACTTGGTGGCCCCCAGGGGCCCCCTATGGATTACACGGCTCTCCTGACACTGTGGCCTGACTGGGCTTAAGTTGAGTCGCCTTTAGCTAAAGTTTCAGACTCTCTGCACCCCGTGGCCTCTGCGGAGCAAAGTTGAACCGCTGCACACACAGCCGAGTGGCCCTCACGGGTCACACATGGGGGAGAGGGGGGGGCGGCACCCCATGGGAGAACGCCTACATGCATGAGCGCATGAGGGGGCGTGCACACACACACACACACACACACACACACACACACTTGTACGGATATTTATGGGGGAACTTTGGAAATATAGGTGACCCGCTCCGCAGCAGGTCAGGGTCTCACCTCGCTCGTTCACTCCCAGCGGGACGAATAGTGGACGGTTCCGTCTGTGTGTGTGTGTGTGCGCGCATGTGTGTGAAGTGGCGCGTATAGGAGCCTCTGCATGCATTATAAGCTCCGTCCCTCCAGAGCCCAGCCTGACCTAATTAAATTAGTGAGGAGGCTGAAGGGAACGAGTCGCAGCTCAAAGACTCTTCACACGCCAGGCCGCAACGCCGGCTGCCACCAGCTATCTGCTTATATATCGTCATAAGCTCCACACTTAAACACACCAGAGACCTAACTGGGAGTTATAGGGGCTTCGTAGTGTGTGTGCATCTCAGGGGTCTCTTTCAGCCTCTGTTGAGGGGTTCATATATGTAGGTGTATCCATTTGTGGATCGGGGGGGGCCCGTTCAATCTCCTCTGCCTCCCCTCCCGCTCTCACACGCACACACTCACAGAGCTGTCAGGGGCCCGCAGAGCTCTATCACCACACACCTCCACGAGACCACCTTAATGGGACCAATCCAGACTGCTGCAAATCATCCCGAGTACATGCTGCAAACAGTGAGAGGGAGGAAAAAGGAGAGGGGGGTGAGGGGGGAAGAGATATAGGAGCAGGAAGAAATGCTGGTGGGAGATGTTTAAGGAGAGGAGACAGAAACAAGAAAAATATGCTGCGTCTGTGTTCTGTTCTCCTATACGCAGGAAGTCAAAACTATGAGCTGAGGGTGAATAGCAGGAGAAACGATTTCAAAACAAGTGAGAAATGAAGTGTCAGTTCAGACTTCAGAACAAAAGCGAGAGCGGCCTCTCACAAACCACGACGACATGTCGCAAGTCACCGTTTCAGAATGAAAAATCGGTTTCATATCGCCGTTCTTGAAGCTGCTGCTTGCATGCTGAACTTCAACAGTCACGCAATCAGAAAGAGAACACGCGAGCTTTGTGTGACGGTCGCAGCTTGACTAAGTTCTGGCAGAAACCGTGTTGGCGTACGCACAGTGTCCTCCTGCAGGGAGCTCAGTGGTCCTAATCCACCTGACCACCCCCGCGGTGGACTCGCTGGACTGGGCTGAAAAAGCCTCTGTGGCTTCATGGTGGCTGGTTAGTCGGCAAGTTTGGTTCTCACGGAGAAATGTTAAAAACGCTGTTAAAATAATACGAAATATCGGAGGGAGAGAAACGGTGCCACTTTATGGGTTGAGAAAATGTGACTAAATAAATCGTTTTCAAACTTGTTAGATCGGGTCCCACTGAGATTTCACGGAGACATGCATGTGTGTAAAAAATATATGTAACGGGGTTGAAAGAACATCTGGAGAAAAAGTTCTGTGGTAAAGCACTTAGCCAGTCGGGTGAAACACAAAGAAACACGTCGCTAAAACACCTCAAGGGGAACAAATAATGGAACATGGAGCTATTATTTTTCGTTCACATTATTCCCGCTTCATAATTATGTGTAGATGTTTTCCATTATACCTTTTCTGCTGCTGCTGCTGGAACGCTTCAAAAGCCAAAGAAAATCTGGGAAAAGCTGCGGATGAGTGAGGTGACATTCGGTTGGCTGAAGAGAAGGAAAGAAAGGCGACGATAAAGAAAGGTAGAGAGGTGCAGAAACGAGAAATAGGAGGGGGGGGTGGGCGTTGTTGCTGAGACACAAGAGATTGAAGACAGTGCAGTTTCTTGAACGCACGTCTGAATGTTTGGAGGAGTCGAAAGAAGCTGCGAACAAAAAAAGTTGCGAGCTGGAGATGCAGGAGCAGAGACATGAAAAAAACCCGAAAGTATCAGGAACAAGGATGCAAATGAGGAAGAGATGAGGAGGAAGAAGAGAGGGGGATGTTTGCTTGAGAAAAGTTTCTGTTGACCTGAATACGGCTGCGTTGTTCACATTTGTTCAAAGCGGGAAAGAAGTCTTTCTCCACAGTTGGGTAGTTAGTTCTAGTTTCTCTTCAGGATGCAGCTACAAGTTTCAACTTAATGCGATACGCTCGTCTGCTGCATTGTATCGTATGGAATGTATTGAACGCGGCGGGAGCGCGGCGGCGAGGGAGATGAAGGCCGTGCGTTGATGGGAGAGACGAACGCATTGTGTGCGTCTGTGTGTGTGTGTGTGTGTCGGGGGGGGGGGGGGTTGCGTGCTCTTCACAAATGCCAAGGCGTCCAGCGTGCCTCCATCCCGTGTCTCAGTGGTTATCCAGGGTGTGATGTGTACTGGATGTGACACCAACGCCGCAGCGTCCTGGACCGCCTCCGGACAGCAGGATGAGAGAGAGTGAGTCTGTGTGTGTGCGCAAGTGTGGGTGTGGCTGTGTGTGTGCGTGTGTGTGAGATGACAAGGACGCCGTTACCTTCAAAGTCCCATGATGCCAACTAACTATTCAAACACAGCTCTGCATCCCAACCTGCTCAGCATCGCTCTGTCTCCCTCTCTCTCTCTCATCCCCCTTTCTTTCTCTCCGGCACGTCCTCCCTTCCTCCCTCCCTCCCTTCCCTCCCTCCCTTCCCTCCCTCCCTCCCTTTCCCACCATATGGAAACCATTACGGCCATTGTCGTTTCTCACCACCAACATTCCTGAGGGCTTTTCCAGCCTTCACCGACTTTACATCAACCTTGTGCTCCCTCGTCTCCCTGTTTGCTCCTCGCCGTTGGCTTATCTCTTGACCCTTTTCCTCGTCTCCTTTTAAACCCAGTTTCTCCTTTCATTCTGATATCTATGGCTTCATATTTGATTGGGTATACTTCAAGTTAAATGTAGACACAAACAAATAAGTGCTGGATTAAACATTGTTATCCAGACTGTGACCTGAAATCACCTTCAGGAGCTTCCTGCTCGCCGTGTCGTTACATGTACAGGGTTCATTTCCACCTTCACTGATGGAAAAATGCATGGTGTCCAGATATTTGTGGCGTCACCTTTTTCTGATTTCGACAATCAAATTGGGATGTCCCGTTAATTTTGTGACTTTTCCTCAAACTCATTTCAACAGATTCGGGAGCTCTGACAACTTCAGGGTCTTCTGTGAAATTTAGGTGGTGCTCAGGCCGTCAGAGCAAAGTTTGATCTCCCGGCTTTCGTCAAGACTGACCGGCTCACCGGGGCGGGGCAGGAGGAAAAGCTTGTTTGACAAACATGAAAGAAAAAAAAAAACCTAAAAAGTTGCAGGATGGTAACCTTAAACTTTCACTCCTCCTCTTCTCACCGAACTCTCATCCGCTCCACCATTTCATCCATAATAGAGATGTTCAGAGGTATCTGGGCCATGCCTTCTAGAGAGACTCAAACTCTCATCAATTTACATTATAGCCCACTCTCTCCCTCTCTCCCTCTCTCTCTCCCTCTCCTTCTCTTCTCTGCCTCCTCCTCCTGCAAATGTGTTTCCATCTCTCTCCAGCTCTGTACACACAGTCAAAGACCACTTTCTGCAGCTCTTCTCCAGGGTATATGGTTCTTTAATGAAGACAGTAATAATGATTATGGATATTTTAAAACCGTCTGTCTCCCCCCCTCCCCCCACGCGCTCTGACGGGAGTTGGAGCTGGCGTGTCAGCATGCAAGAGGTCCTGTCAGATGATGCGAGTTTGAAATAACTAAATCTGAATCATTGATTATTATTTCTTACAGCAGTTTAAAATGACAAATAACGTGTCAAAGGACGGGAATTGGATAATTTGCTTTTCAGCGGAGCCGCGGTGAGAAACCGGGGGATTTGCTTTGATTTAGTGCGCTCAGATTGATAAATGATGAATGCATACACAGAAAGAAATATGCAAATACATTAATACAGTCATATATCACAGCATGACCCCACACACTGATACAGCTGCAGATGGTAATAGCATTTTTTTGAAGCAGGGCCTCAAGTTCAAGCTGGAAAAAAAAAGAGAGAGAGGGGGGCTTCAAGCAGCCTGCACACGCACTGAAAAGCCCCTTTCAGTAACGGAACCGATCAAAGATGGGGTCAAGATAAAAGAGCACAACATGAGTAAAATTTCAAAGCTCCTGAATCTTTCATTGTAAACCCATCAGACGGAGCGGCGGGAAAAAGACGGAGGTGAGCCGCGCTCGGAGCTCGACGGGTCAGCCTGATGGACGCGCCCGTTGCTGGCGAGCGCGCGGCGTTGGAAGACGGATTGCACAGTCATGTTTTATATACTCCCGAGCATGTGTTTTACATTAGATGCTGTTGCTGTTTCGGCAGCATATATATAGGGGCACTGATTGCTCCAGCAGAGGAGTGGAAAACGATAGCCGCCGCAGTCCCCTCTCCGCGTTAGGGCGCAGCGGCAGAAAAAAAAGGAAAAAAGCCGAGCAAGTGATTTAATCCAGCGCCAAGGCTTGAAATAATATTTTCCTTAAAGTAGGTAAAACAGTCTGTCAGTGGAGTGAGATAATTTTACATTTCCAAAATCTTTTGAATCATTTTATTCATACCCGAGGAACCGTTTCTTTCCGTCTTTCCCACCTTTTTGATGGCGGGGTTGGGGGATTCATTTAAGGGCGCGCTGGAAGGAAATTAATTACGGGGCGCATAGTTGGCTTCGAGTTTTTCGGGAGGTTTAAAGATTCCATGCGGGCTCGAATGACACGCTCCGAAATGGCCGTTTTCCGCCCTGTCTGTGTGTGTTTGCTCATTGTGGCATTCTTTGGAAAGCACCTCTCAGCCAAATGAGACCCAGCGGATTAGTCTCAGACAGCTACTAGATGGCCTGCAGGTGTTGCAGCCCGGCGTGCACGAGCCTCCTATGGAGCGTGTGCGCCCCCATCCCGTCCCCCCGTGGCCGATCGCTTTGCCGCTCTTGTATGGCGTGCGCGCACCCCGCCGCGCGTCTGACAGCGTGTGTACATTAAAGGGCGGGTGGAGGTGGTGGGGCTGTGCTCGGGGCCCCTGTGTGTGTGTGATTACGCTGTGTATACCATAAGATTAGTGCAGACAGCTTTATGCGCCGGGCCCGCCATAAATCTCCCCCGCCGCAGAACCAAACGCCGCCGCCGTTTATTATCCTCTAATAGATCGGTCCTTTGCTGTCTCTCCGTGGCTTCCCACTCGCACCGGGTTGTGGTTAGCTCAAGGACAAAGCCCCCCTCTGCGTCGCCTCCTCTCCGAGGAGCCGAGGATGGGGAAGGTCAAAGTTGAAGAGAGTTTCGAGTAAATCCTCCACGCTGATTTTATTTTAGTTTATTTTGCGCCTGCTGCCAACTCCACTGTCCTTCCCCTCTCTCTTCTTCTTTTTTTTTCACTTCATTTCTCTTCCCCTTCTGTTCCGCTCAACATTCGTTTTCCCACTTCTCTGCAATCTGTTCAAATTCCTGCTTTCTCTTTGTCCGTACGTGTTTGGGTCCAATGCTTTATCGCCCCCCCCCCCCACCTCCATTACTCTCCATCTTTTTTTTTCTCTTTCATGGATTCAACCTCTCCTCACACCCGCCCCCTCCCTCCACCTCTTTATATTCTCATGTTCACACAGACATACATTTGCACCCACCCCTTGTCTCCCCCTCGCTCTCCCGCCTCCGCCGGCTGCACCTGTGTGCCCGGCTTTGGTCTGGACATGGCTCGGGTTGCCGCTGTGGAATCTGGGAAATGTTCAAGCTGTCCGATACGCCGCCCCCAGAGCAGGTACGACAGCAGACAGCATGCAGATGGACAAAGGCAGGGAGAGAGAAGGGGGGAGAGTCTGTGAACAAAAGCAGTGAAGATAGCAGAGGAAACAAGTGGTGGAAATGCGTTTAAATGTCCGTTGATGGGAAAGCATCTCCTCATTGTTTGAAATTTAACAGGTTTTTGTGTTGCTGTTGCATTCAGAGGGGGCTGTGTGTGGGGGGGGGTAGGATGGAGGATGGGAAGCAGGAGGTGCAAGGGGTCTGGGAGGAGGTCAGGCAGACTGACACTTGAGGCTTCTCAGCTCCGCTCGGGGGTCGCGGCGGGGCGACGCTTGGGTTGAGAAAATGATGTTTCTCCCCTCATAAAAGAGCTCCGGAGAAGAAAGGACAGGGAACGCTCCCTCCCCCCCCCCCCACTCTCTCCCTTTCCCCTCTGTCTCCTCCACCTCTGCCTCCCTCTTTCGCCTCCTCCCCTCCCCATCGGTGTCACCTCTGGCCCCCTTCAACCCTTCCACGCCATGTTTCAAAGTGTGGCCACATGAATGGTCCTATTGTGAACGGCTGAGAAAAAGGGATGGCTGCAGAGAGAGAAAGAGAGAGAGAGAGAGAGAGAGAGAGAGAGAGAGAGAGAGGAGAGTGGACAGTGAGAGAGATGAGAGAGCAAGAGCGAGGAAGGACTAGAAGAAAAACACGGAGAGACACTCAGAGATGGAGCGAGAGAGCATCTCTGTGGGAGCGAATTGTGGCCAAAAAGAGGAGTAAAGGGAAATCGTAATGTTGCTCAGGGCTGAGACTGAATGGGATGATTTATTTAGATGTGGTCACAGATGAACTCTATAAAGTTGTTTATAGGTTCACCTTACTTCACTTTCTCCCCACCCGATCTCCTCTGTAACTGAGCCTTCGTTGCGGCTCACAGAGCGAGCTGGACCAGACTTTATGGTGGATTTAATGCATCCAGTTAGTGTGGAAGCGATTGTGTGTTACTGTGGCAGGTGTTGGGATGCAGCCCGAGTCTGTTGACACTGAAGACCTCACGCGAAGACGAGGGAAGTGTGAACTCGGAGATAAACGCCAAACTCTTTCACTTGCTCCGCAGCGCGATTAGATTGGGGCAAGGTCTCCCCACCTCGTCCTGTTTACAGTGCACACTATCATTCTCTCACACACACGGGGTTAACTCAGGTTAACTCAGCAAATCTGACACTCTGAACATGGAGCCTATCAGAAAATTGACTTCTGTTGCAAGGAATGTGCTGGAAATCTCTCTCTCTCTCTCTCTCTCTCTCTCTCTCTCTCTCTCTCTCTCTCTCTCTCGCTCTCTCTCTCTCTCACTGGCCCCCCCCGCCC
>JASSRZ010000060.1:7199662-7210389 GCA_032164315.1 Malacoctenus gilli
TGTGTGTGTGTGTGTGTGTGTGTGTGTGTGTGTGTGTGTGTGTGTGTGTGTGTGTGTGTGTGTGTGTGTGTCTACACAGTGTCTACAGTGTATGACATAGCTGCTGGTTGAAAGAATGGCATGCAACAAGAGAGAGAAACTTCAGGGAGGAAGGAAAGAGACTGTTTTCTTTGTCCCCCGTGTTTCTTTGCTGTTGGAGTCTGAGCGCTCAGATGGGTGGAGGCGGTGGCCCCTGAAATGGAAAGAAATAAAAGATTCAAAGACCGGTAATGGCAAAAAAGTACGAGGAATAAAAGTGGAATAATGTAGCGATAGTCAAAATATGCCGTCTTTATGAAGAAAAATGAGGTGTAGCCCAGGAACAAGAGCTGAATCCATTAGTCAGTGTTGGGGAACTTACTAGAAGTCCTCTGCCCATAAGTTTGTTGTACTACTCGGAGAGAGGAGCTGAGAAACACTCATGCCAGGGTTGCCCTGGTCGCCTCAGGGTTAATGCGTCAATCATGAACCACACAACCCCGACTGTCGCTCTGCAGAGGGCCCCGGCGTCTCGCTCTAACCTCATTTCCCGTCATCTCTCGACTGTTACTATCTAATAAAGGCCCAAAGTGCCCCAATAATGCCCGTCATTCCCAAGCGTTTGGTTGCATTTCGTTAAGATTGTGAGTTATAAGTCACATAAATAGCTCACTTGTGGAAAATAGCATTAGGAGCTGCAATACTTGTGAAAAACTTGGAAAGAAAAAGGAAAAAGAGGTTTGGTCTTTATTTCTCTGCTGTCCTCTGAGTCCATTAATGCTTGTAGGATCAGTACCTATATCTATTTATGTAAAACTAAATGTAAGCAGTAAATATTACAGCTTTAACCTTTGCAGTAATGGTAAATATTGCTGGTAAAATACCAAAATAGATCCTGTGAGATGGCAGAAAGAAACTATTTTGAAAGGGCGCTTTTAAAACTTCAAGAGTGGAAGGAAACAACAAAGTGCACTCTGTGTCATTACAGTGAAGCGAACCTGCCCACCCACAATCAAATCTTGTTTGATTCTGGTCATTGTTGTGTGTCTGCCACCGGATCGAGACCCAACATCTTTCCGGTTGACTGCAATCTATTTTCCTCGGCCGGGCCGAGCCAACGGCGCGCTGCAGCCAAGAGCCTAATGAGCTATAATGCAGATTAAAGCTCTGTTGTGAAGCATTTCAGCTCAATCTTAAATAAAGTTTTCCCCTAATGGCAAATCCAATTGTTTTCTAAAGGTCTTTCCTATAGGTGCAGCCGGGCTGTCTGCGGTGGGCAGGACGTTCACACTTTATCACCATAGAAAGCGACAGGAATAATTACTTCTGTGTGTGCGTCGGTGTGTCGCGACAGAAGACGAGAGCCCCTTAAAAGTATGCGTGTTTATTAGATGGCGGACCTCAAAGCTGCACTCGGGCTCATTAAAATGTTTGATTGCGTCGGCGTTTGTGCACACGGTCTTCCCCGAGCGCATCATTTATCACACGCGCGCACGCAAACAAACACGCCCGCGTTCCGGCGGCTGGCGGCTTTTTGTCCTTTCCGAGCTCTCTCGGAGTTCATTAAAAGCCTTAATTAGACTGACAGTTATGTGTAATTACAGTCTTTAAGATGTACAACTCCTCTGCAGGCCCACTCCGTCACTGCCTCCCTTCAAAAGTCATTGTCTGACGAGGGGGGGGGGGGGACTCGGTGTGTTTGAGAGCCTTCGTACATGTGTTTGTGTGTATTTAGGAGCCGGAACCTCCTGTAAGTTCGAAGTCTTTGACATTTGCCATTAATATCGCCCAGGAAGGAGTGACATTTATGAGGCCCTTTTCTCTAACAGCTCCAGCCTCGCATGGATTCCGCCTCGCTCTGTCTTTCTCTCACATTTTCACCCTCACGCTTCCTCCTCCTTCACACCCTTCTGCTTCCCTTCTTCTTAATTTAGAAACCCCTCCTCTCCTCCTCTCTCTCTCTCTCTCTCTCTCTCTCATCGCCTGCCGCCATCTTCCCACTTGCTCTCACTTTCTTTCTCTCCTGCCGCATGTCACAGATCGCTGTCACATTCCTCCCTTCAGACCGTTGACCCACTTCCCTCTTTTCGCCATCGCTCCTCACTTCCCCGTTCCACCAGACGTTCGTCCTTCAGCCGAGCAGCGTCGCTCTCCTTTCCCGCTCCCTTCTTTTTCCCAATTTCCGCCTCTCCAAAACTCGCCTAACCTACATTTCCCACTCAAACAGCGAAAAATAGGCCCTGTGTTATTTGACCGTCTATTCTCCAGAGAGCTTCGAGATAATCTACCAAATTACATGTCTTGTAGTGTTTCAACATTATACTGCAGGGTTTTTTTTAGTGTCTTTTTATTTGTGTGTGATTGACATTATTGGAAACAATGATTGCCAGCATTGGATGCACATGAAGCGGCTCAAAGGGCTGTTTCTGATATTTCGAATACTTTGTCAGCCATACTATTTCAAGGGGACAGTGACGGCTGTGATCTTTTTATTAAATATTTAAAAAGAAACACAAAACAGTGTCAACCAGGAACCAAAAATAGTCCTGCATGCCTGTAGGCTTGTGGAATGTGTGGACATTTGTATGCGGCGCTCCTAAAACAGAAAAAAATGCTAATTTTACAACACTATCCGCCGTCTAAAGTCACCATTAGCTTCGAAAGTCGACTCAAAGTCACTCGCAGTGAGGAAATCTGTCTTGTTCAGTGTCCCGGAGGGAAGTTTTCGCTTCACGTACTCGGAAGTGTTTCAGAAGTTGTTTTTCTCCCCCATCGTCGGAGGGGTTCGCACCCTGTTGCAGAGCAGGCGCCGTGCGGCGAGGGTCGCCTCCTCCGCGTCCCGGGCATGTTGTGGCGAGGCGCCAACGCTGTAATCCTGGAATGACAAACAATGTCACAGCGAGGTTCTGCCTGAGAGGAAGCCCCTCACAAAGAGAGGGGGTGTGGGGGGAGAAACATAGAGGCCGTAATTGAAAGTCGTAGGGAGATGTTGGAGAGGAGGAAAAGCAGGAGGTGTAAGTGAGGGAACTGATTTCTGCAGTATGCCCCCCCTTCCTCCTCCCCCGTGATGAAGGTATGACAAAGTGACAGAAGAACCGCACGCTCAGTGTTAACTTGTCTCTTGTTTTCCTCTTCACTGCACTGAACTCATGCCTAAATTGAGCCGGTAAATCAGGCTAATGTGAGACTGCCGGCTTTTATGTCGCGATCGTGTGCTCGCGCAGGTGTGTAAATGTGCGGCTCTCGATGATTGTTGCGTGCCGCTGCAGAGGGAAGGGGAGGTTTCTGAGGGCAACTTAGTGGCCCAAAAAAGACAACAGGATGAATGATGGAGGTATTAATCAAGAAGAGAGAGAGAGAGATAGAGAGAGGGAGGGAGAAAGATGGCTCCTATACTTCTACTCATGTCTTATTGCTTCCTCTGGCTCGGTTTTGTGTGGGACCACCATCCAATAACTTTGGGTTTTACTCCCAACTTGGAGACAAACATCTTGAACTTCCGAGATGGCAATTTTGCGATTGAATCAGAACTGATTGAAATGTTTGAGTCCACAGCTTGTCAGTGCTGATGCTGACTCGTCCCGCCTCTCGGGACGTCCTGTGAGCTCGCAGCCCCTTGCAGCTCTGCTCCGTGTGTGGACATCTGAATCCGTTTTCGTCTCTTCCATTTGTTTTTTTTTCAGAGGTTAAACACTTCAAGCAGGCTCATTAGCTGGAGCTACACAGCTGGTTCACACTGGGCTGAAAGCAGCTAAAACACACAGACGAAGACTTCCTAGAGTTTCTTTACAGAACTAAAAAAGAGACTTTGGTAAAAAGGGGGGTAAAGAAGAAGTGAGTGATGGCCTTCGCTGGTCTAACCCAGATCCATGCAGCCGCAGGAAGGAGTGGACAACCGGAGGTGTTTCGATTTTATTCTTGGAGCGACTTGGGAATTAGAGAGGCTGGGAGGAGGAAAAAAAACGCATGAGCAAAGAGCAGCAGAGACAGTGAGAAGGAGCGACAAGGCTGGCGCTGACCCATTTCTCCAGGCCTCCAATCTAGTGGCTGATATTATGGAGAACGGCTACCCGCATGCACACACAAACCTTGAGACGGACCCGCGCCGCCAGATCCGAGCAGACGAGGACGCGCAGACACACACTCGCAACGCCGGGGCCTGAGCAGACAGCGCGAGCTGCCGCTGTTGCTTCTCATCGTGCGTCAAAGTCGCCATCACCTCAGCCGCCGCCGAGCATTCAAAACATCTCCATGAACTCGCTGACCTCCCTCTCCGAGCTCATCCACCTCTCTCTTCTTCTTCTGCGCCGTCAGCGTCGCAGCGCGTCACACACAGAGCCGAGTCCTTGTCGTTCTTTTTGTTTTTTTTGTTTTTTTTTAAACAAAACAGTTTCCTCTTTTCAAAAAAATAAGCACTGAAGAAGTCACTCAGGGATCCACTGATAAGAAGTCATTAAGTATTGATAAGAAGTCATTGAAGCGTTCTTTCATTATGCATGGGGGGGGGCACTCACAGGTGCACTTGGCGGGATTGTGTAGATAGCGGTTAGAAGCAGGTTGGTGGAAGTTAAGGGATACACACACTCGCTGATACGCACACGCGCACACAGCGGCGCACAGAATGCCCTCGCTGCCCCGGGACGGGAACATTGACCCAGTTGTAAAGAACATTGGTCGTGACTGCCCTACATGGCCAGCACTTTACTGACGTTACACAAGGCTCATCCACCCTGTCGCTAGTCCTCTTTTTAATGGCTCCGCTCCCTCTTTTCTTTGGCTTGAGCCCCCCCGCCTCTCTAAAGCCCCCGTCTTTGTCCCTGCGCGTCTTTCTCGTGGTCCATTATGCGCATCTATGCTCCGGCGGTCACATTTATTTTTCCAAAGTGGGCAGTCAGACTTATTACGTTTGCTCGGCCGTGATTTGTCTCCGGTCATTTAATTAACGTGAGAATGAAGGAGAAGATGTCGGCCTCTCGTGTTTACGCCTGCTGATGACCTTATTCATGTGCCTCCCGCTCCTGTTTTTCTGCGACAGCGCCGCCGACTCCCCCCTCCTCCACCCTGCCGACCTTATACGTACTATATATACCTCTCGTATAGAGGCCGTAAGCGGCTTTAAGAGGTTGCTGGGAGATCGTTTATTGATGTGGCTTCACACGTTCTGGAACTGCGCGAGCGCCGCGATTGTCAGCCATCATTAACCCGCTGCGCCTCAAACCAGATTAGAAGCTGGAGGATGTGTCATGCATGTACACATCCATAATGATGTTCATAAACACTCCTGACCTTTGCACACATGCAAAAAAAAACAGGTTTTACACACACACACAAACACACATGCACAGAAAAATCAACACGGCACTACGCCGCTGGATTAGTGGCACAAGCATTGCTGTCAAATGAATTATGATATGGATTTAGGCAGAGACGAACTACAGTGTGACAGCAAACAGCAGCGTTTTTCAGGCCTCCAACAATGTTTTACACTCGGCGCCTCAGAACTGAGCCAGAAAATGGCAGCAGACGTGTCACAACCAATCAGACGTCTCACACCCAGGGCTGCGTGTGTGTGTGTGTCTGTGTGTGTTGATGAGTGTGCGCTTGTCAGATGCAGTGATCAGGTGCGTTCCTCGCTCCAGTCCTCCTCTTTTTTGGGACTCTCGACACGCAGTCGGGAGGAGGAGAGGAAGCGGAGAGTGCGCCGCTGCGCGTGGCCCAGTTTGTTGTGTGTGTTGTGGCGCTGGAGGTTAATGCGATGTGATTCCAAAGTCGCCCACCCTCCGAGCGCGCACGGAAGGAAGGAGACGTCGAGGTGGAGCGAGCGAACGGCCGGAGAGGAAGAGGTGGACTGAGGTTGGGGAGTGATTGTGATGGAAGAGGATGGATGGACGGAGAAGAACTGCTGAGAATTAAAATGTCATCGAGCACAGTGGAGAGATCAACCGCACGCAAGCAAAGACACTGAGATCATTGCGTGGGCGCGTGCGTTTTCAGTGTGTGTGTGTGTGTGTGTGTGTGTGTGTGGCCGAGTTGCGTGCCTGCACGTTCAGGTAATGCTGTCTCCTCACTGAAGGCGCGTGCAAAATCGGGGGGCTTGCGTGAGATCCCTCCCTGACTCCGTGTGCGTCTTCGCTCAGCATGTGACACATCATGTGAGCTCAGCCTGTGACCGTGACTCCACTCTCCCAAAGTCCGCCTCCGTCCAGGCCCCGGCAGTGCCGCGCTCCCGCACGAACACCTCTGCAGGAAGCTGGTTGAATTCAGTGAAATTCACTTTTAGAAAGTTTTTTTTTCTTCTCTTGGCTGTGGTTTGAATCACATTATGAGAGAATGCAAATGACGGAGAATTCCCAGCAGAAATCAGTGAATTTGGTTGCCAGCAGAAATTAAAAATATGGCTTTAATTTGTTCAGGCACTCGGAAAGTAATTTGAGTTATCTTACCCTTTCCCAGTATTGCTTGGGTCAGACTGAACGTCCTCTAAAGGAAAGAGCACATATTTAATCAGATAATAATCACCAGTATTTTTAAAGGTGACCCGCATGTGCTCATTTCTGATGCTTGTTTTGTTTTTTTTCTACTCTCAAATTTTCTTTTGAGACTGTTATCTGTACAATGTGCAATACTTTTTTTTAAATCTGGCCTTTGTTCAAACTTCTGGTTCACTTTTTAATCAAAAACAAGCAAGTTAATTGACTTTGTTTTGCTTTCTCCTGTCTGGCAAGCCTTTGGTCCAAAGTGAGCTTACTGGATACATCAGAAGGTGTTAGTAATTCGACACCAGCCTCACAGTCACACAGGCTGCTGCTGTCGCATAAACTGGATCCAAATTGCCACTCTCGTAGGAAAACTATGTAACATTTTAGTCAAGTTCACTGTTTTATTTTTTATGTCATTCTAATGAAAACTGTTACTGTTACTTAAAAGACCTAATGGGCATTTTAATGTCCTTTATGGGCTGAATAAATTCACTTTCTGTCTGATGTCCTGATTTAGAGGCTCAACTTTGTTGTGGGGCCTTTTCCTCAGCAGCCGGCGTCTTGCATTGATATTATCGAGAGTCTCTGGCCAGGACACCGAACACGAGCGGATCGAGCCAACATATTTTTTTACTCTCTGCGGCTTTTATCAGTGCAGCATCGCTTCCCTTTCTCGCCATCCCTCATGTGACATGTCGTATTTATCCTGTCTCCCAAACGCTCACATACCGTCCTGTCATCATGCGAAGGGAGGCGCCAAACATGCGGACGTCTTTGTGTTTTCCTCCTTTTTTTCCTCTTTCTTTCTTTCTTTCTTTCTTTTTGGTTGCCGGTTCCATTTGTGGATCAAGTGCTCCCACAACACAGTCGACAGTGGGCCTTTGTCTGCAACAATGGAACAGAAAACCTGTGCCCCTTGCAGAAAAACAAGTTAGGAATACCTCATGCTATATTGGAAGTAATGGCGTGTTGTGTGTTGTGTGGAATGTGAGGGAAAATAATACGAGGGAGCTGTTTTTTTTTTTGGTTTTTTTTTTAAAGGTGGGGGCTAAAATAATGCTGTTCTGTTTCAGTACACACGTTAATGCCTTTGCCACCACGGCAAAGTAATGGCTTGTGATAGCTTCGTTAATGCGTCATAGCCAGGTTATAAAAGCGTCATGCGAGATTTATGAAGACGTTTTTAGTTACAGGAAATTTCGATTGCGAGATCCAGGATTGTTTTTTGGTTTTTTTTGGGAGGAGGAGGGAGAGGAAGGGCACGGGGGGGGAGCGGGGAGCGGGCACTGAATCCGTCAGCTGGGCCTCCAGGGAGGGGGGATCAGGTTCTGTGCTCTTCATCATCGAGATGACACACATGGAGCTCATGGAGTGAGTACTCCAAATTTAAACAGGAAGGCATCTGTAAATCCCACCCCCAAGACCCTTCTGTACCTTCATGGACTCACACAGGCACACACACAGACTCACACACACACATTTCCAGTCCACCTGAGTGACAAATTTGGCTTCATTGTTGTCTCCCAAGAGTGGTCCAAAAGCCAAACAAGTGGAACTAAAGGGAGGGTTTCAAAGGCGAAGCTGCTCTCAAGCAACACATTGGTTTAATTTTTTGATTTGTGTGGATGGGAACACACACGCACAAGCGCGCGTGCACACACAAACACACACATATGCATACTCACACACTTGAGCCTCTGTCATCTTTGCATGCACTGATGTTCCCAGGGCTAAACAGAAACACCCCCTCTCTATTGTGTCTTTCACGCTGCCTTTGCATTTCTGATCAGCGCCTTCACTAGCCTGACACCCTCGTGACGCGACCGACACGCCATCGCCCACCAGAGGCGAGCGGGGGGCGCCACCACCTCGCACGTGGAAGGCGAGACGGCGCGGGCTCGCGAGCGAGCGAATGAGCGAGCTTTGTTCTTCCCTGGCTCTCGTTTGCTTGTTTATTCATTCCATTTGTTCTTTAATCTGCTCTTTTGCAGCGCGCCACATTCCCATTTTCGCTCCCTTTAATCTTGCTGTCATCGCAAAAGATGTTTGCCACTTCACACTCAAACAGCGTGTGTAATCTGAGAGCGTGTGGTACAGTAGCTCGCCCGGACTGTCGGAACAGCGCGGCCACACAAGCACCATTCATGCACAGCAGCAGAAAGTAAAAAAAAAAATCCTCTCAGTCGCTCTGATTAGAACAAAAACAGCCTCTTTATAACTTTTTAATTGAATGACCCTAAACTTCCCGGGGCCCCCCCAGGCAAAACCTGAGCTCCAGGCCCCCACTGAGGCCCCTTTCTTTCACTCACTGCAGAATTTGAGAAGCTCAAGTGTGATTTCAGCTGAATATGCGCTGTGGAGCCCAAAAAAGGGTGCATGTGATTGCTCCCAATGTAATAAATTGTAATGTATAATTATTCTTACTGAGTGGTGGAGACTTAATCCTACTTATAGCTTAATATAATCAACAATTCTCAGTGTAGATTTAAAGAGATTAGTTCGGTTAGTTTTCAGAATCGATGAAGACGCTCATAGCGAGTCTTCATCCCGTCCAGACACAGCTGATGGCAGTGCCGCTGCGCTCTGCCGTCTCTCCGAGCTGTTTCTGCCTCATCACGGTTTGAAGCTTTTTTCCAGTGATGTGCAGTTTTACTCTGCCTCCACTTCTTGTTTTGTTTTGTTTTTTCCTCCCTTCTTTTGCCTTTCGGGCTTTGCACAAGTTACCGGCCTGACCTGTGATCTAAGTTGATGGAGGATGTTACTAAAGCCTCGGAGCAAGAATGCAGGCACGGCCGCGGGCAAGAGAAAACTCACCACCGCAACGTTTGTCAACATGAAAAATAAGTTTTCCTGGGATAAAAGTGCTATACTGGAACACTGAACACAAGCATTTTGAAGGGTATGATTCACGTATCGCTGCAAAAGACCTTCAATAAATACTGAGGCTTTCGTGTGTTGGCTTGAGAACGGCAAAAACATTGACTGGCTGCGTGTGTGTGCGTGCGTGCTGAAAATGATCAGAAACTTGAAACTAAAGTGAGATTGGAAGGGGGAAAAAGAGTTTAGGAGCTTAAAGTGTCAAACTGAGACGGCGTGATCGTCCATCGTTTGGTATTTTCCGCTTCTATCAACTCTCAGGTGTCAGACGCATATATGACCTGCTAAATTGTAACATGACACAGTACAGAAACTATTTCCAGATTATACTCAGAGTCTCATCACTCAATCATATTGTCGGTAACAAATATTCAGTTTCTCGTCGCCTGAAACTCAAAACGGGTCATTTTTAGCCACGGATTGAGAAATCCAAGCCGACACTTTTATAGGTGAGGAGATCAAATTTAGTAATTGTGTCTGATTGATTCCCCTGCTAGAAAAGGCAGAGCATTAATTCAATGTGATGCTCATAATCAGCCACTAATAAGTGTGTGACTACAGACTGTAAATGTAGCTTTAATTGGACTCTTGGGTCCCGCTTGCCTGGGTCAAACCTCCAACTCAGGATTCAGGAGAGCGTTTCAGGTTGACACGGCGGTCCCTCGAAAAACTACGCATCAGCTTCCTGGACCGGTGCGCTGCACGGCGAGCTGGAACGTATAGATGTGCCTGGAAGCGGAATCCCATTCCGGGCGGAAATGTGCGAGTCGGGGCAGTAAAAAAAAAAAAGCACTTCTCGTGACTTTGGAGCCGAGCGAAATGTGAGTCGTGTCCCAAACTAGACGGAAGGACGTGACGGAAATGATAACATCAGCATGTACACAAATCCACATCACTCACGGCGAGGCGAGCGTTTTTTCGCTGCAGAAGGCCGGCTGTCACTCAGCATGCGCAGAATATATAACCAGGGGGCTGCGCAGATCGAGTGGGGGCGGGGGGGGGGGATAGAGGGGGAGGGCAAACACCCAAGGTCCTGAAGTGTACCTTAATGCAAATGACACGACTTTGCATAGTCTCACTGCAGCAAATGTCAGTCAATATGGGAAGAGTGCCAGGCTGCGAGTCCCTGACTGAATGAACGAGTGAATGGATGAATGAAATGCAGCGAGAGTCGGCGTTTTCATAACAGGCAGTGATGATGGAGGCAGCAAAAGGGAGAGGGAGAGGCGGGAGCGATTCTTACCCAGTCTGTGATGCTTTCCATGGACTGGTTCCACCGTCGTGGGGGGGGGGGGGGGGGGGGGGGGGGGGGGGGGGGGGGGGGGGGGGGGGGGGGGGGGGGGGGGGGGGGGG
>JASSRZ010000060.1:7226903-7246425 GCA_032164315.1 Malacoctenus gilli
ACACACACACACACACACACACACACACACACACACACACACACACACACACACACACACACACACACACACGTCTCCTACCAGTGTTATCAACAAGTTATCAAACCCACCTTTGTTCATGTTGAGCTGTCTACTGTGTCTCTTGTCTTTTCCTCCTCTATTTCCCCCTCTTGCTCTTGATGTGTTTCCATAGCAACTATAGGCATCTATTTCTCCTCTCTGAGGTTGTTTTTTTTCTTTTTTGCCCCCATATGGGTATGTGTATTTCTTTCAAGGGTCTTTTCAAGGGACCGGGGAACCACTAGGGTGGGCCAGGGTGAGATGACCAGGCAGCTGCCTTCACCCTTTGATCTGTGATGTGTGAGAGTAGATTACAACTCACGCACACACACACGGACAACACACTCACGTATCGGTTGACCCCACCTACGCAAACAGCACCACCACCACCCGGTCCGTACACAAACACAGCCTTTACGCGCTGCCACACACCGGCATTGATCCTGGGAGACACTTGTCGCTGCCTCTGCCATGACAACCTGTCACTGTAACTCAGGCCGCACACAATGAGGGTTGGCAAACATCAATTCACCGGCAGACCTGCTAATCTACCAAACACCTGCAGACGCTGTCACCCGTCTCCCTGCCGCAGTTTTGTCATTTTTCATGTCCTTTTCCTTCCTGCGTGAATGCGGGCAAGCTGGAAGTGTTCAGCAAGAATCTTATCAACCTTTAGCACGAGAAGCTTGCAAACAAAAAGGTTATTTCCTGTGACTAAGGGGGTGGGAGCGGGGGGGGGGAGGGGGGATTGTTTATGCGTTTATATTCAACCCCCCCCCCCTCTCCCTCCCGCACAACTGACCCAGTCAACTTTTGTCATCTTGAGTTTTTGTGTTGGAGAAATGAGCCACGCATGTCTTCAGCCTCCTGGTTCTGACGCACATGAGCCTCATCAGCACGGCGCCGAACGCCTAACGGCTGCCGTTAGGGTCAGGTGTGCTGAAGCAGCATGCAGGGAGCTCCCATGGAAGCTGTCAGTAGGATGGCTGCAGTCCGCAGCAGTTTTGAGCTCAGAGGGGGGAAAAAACAACTTGTGGATTTTGGGTGCTGTGTTTGGAACTGAAACAGAGAGGAAGAGGAGAAAGAGGAAGGGAGAAAGGAGGTGCTGACTGTGGCAACAAGAGGGGCAGGCCTGCTTCAGATGCCAGTCTTGCCAAAAGAGCTTGAGGTAACTCGCCATGTTGTGTTCCGATATCAGAACATGCAAACTGCTTCTGGTTCTTTCAGGATCTCTGTGGGAAGTTTTTTTTCGGTGTGATAACGTTCACACCAGTCGGCTTCCTTTTTCCAAATTGAAAACCCAAATTGTAATTAGAAAAACGAGCCAATACTTGGCTAACTTCAGCATCGCTCCGGCCAACCGTCCAACTTGTAATTTGATTCAGTATACACATAATCAAGAGCTTGTGTGACGGGGGATAAACACAGCGATTAAAATGTGTGGTCTGCATGAGGATTTGGGGTCTTCCAAAACCACGGTGCCACCCAGATACTTGTTTGCATCCGTGTTTATGAAAAATTTAAATATAATTAGTGAGTTCATCAACTCTCCTGCTCGGCCGTAGATTAGTGCCAGCACCACCTAAATTCAACGAAAGGCATAACTTTGTCTGGCACACTTTGGCTCCAGTATCATGAAACGTGCTGTAAACTGAACCACCTGGATGGTTGGTGTGGATTTCTAATCTCAGGAAACCGACCACCAGCAGCAGCCACCGAGTAGAAGTGGCGAACAACGCGGAGGATAGTCGCTGCCAACGAATCGCTAACTCCAACACTGAACCAGGAGTGATAATGTTCCTTGAATGGCTCACTACAGTTGCTAATCCATGGAAACCAGCAGCAATATTCTCTTCAAAGAGGAACTAATGCTAATCTAATGGCTGTTAAGCCGTAATGAGTTTGCTTGCTTCTTTCCAGTCGGGTTTAAAGGAGGCCTGTTTAGACTATCGGGACTGCTGTGGTCCCCTTATCATTACATGCTCATCATTACTCCTGCTAATCTGTTCTGCTCAATGCACACACAGATGAATATTAATGCCGGGGAGGATGATAGCCGCCGCGCGTGTGTGTGCCGCATGAACACACACAGGCAGACGCAGATAGGCACTGGAAAGTTGGAACGACGCAGGCAGGAAGCGCACAAAGAGCGAGCGTGTGTGCGTGCGTACGTGCGTGCACACGCCTGTGCACGCACACACACACTGCTTTCTGTGTGTCGCCAAGTGAGACGGCTGAGCCTCCTCTTCAACTCCACAGAGGAAGCAAGAAAGAGGAGGGAAAAAAAGAGGCCTGATACTGTGATACACACAGAAGCGCACACACGCCTCGTTCCCTGATACTTTATCACAGCAGCAGAAGGAAGGAAAGAGAAAAGAATCAGTTTTAAGTGAAATCAATAGAGAGATAATCCCCTAAATTAGATTTTGAAAAGCTTCGCCGCTGATGTGCAACTTAAAACCCAAAGGATTGGCCCACTTGACTTACCATCGAAACAATCCTTGAGTAAGAAGCGTTTACCATGGGAATGAGCGAAGGTCAAGGATAAGAGGAGAGGGGGAACCGTAGAAATGTACCCAGGAATCTGCATACTGAGTCGGGCTAAAAGCGCAGCGGTTCCGAAACGCAGGCGTGATTAATGCAGCGCAGCGCCTGGACAGCCGCAGGAGGGGGGGAGCCACAGAGTGTAGGGGATGGCTCGCACCTGACAGGACCTGAAATGTCACGTCATGATCGAAGGAGAGATGAAGGGTTAAAAGGTCAAGCAGTTTGATTGGATGCAAAGGGCCTTTGCGGCGTGCGGCCGGATCTGGAGGCAGACAGATAGCGCCGGCGGAGAGTAATTAAACTTCAGCCGAGGAGGAATTATCGGTAGAAAATCCGTGACTTTACAGGAGGGATGCTGGCAGCTCTGTTTCTGTGTGCCTCAGGACTGCACTCGTTTACCTCCCCCTCCCTCCCTCCCTCCGTCTCTCCCTCTACTGTTCTCTGCTTTCTGTCCAACTCTCCAATCTCTCTCTTCTTTCACCACCTGACTCCCTCTCCTTTTGCCCCCCCCCTCCTGTTCTTACGCTACCTCCCTGAATTTTTTTTCACTTTCCCCACCTTCCCCTCACCGCAGAGCGAGAAAAATGTTACAGTTAATAACAGGCCTGATGACAAGTGCAGCTGCGATCTGCGAATGCAGAGCTGATGGCACGAGTGAGGGATGGAGGGCTGGGAAAAAACGGTTAGAAAATAGCTTGGCGGCACAGTAGGGGGGTGTGTGGGGGTTGCTGTTGTGCATTATGTGTTTGGCTGGAGGATATAACGGCGTTAATTTCAGATGATTAACTTGTTAATATTCCTGAGTGGATCGAGCCACTGCAGCCCTCATAGTTGCAGAGAAGTTTTGTAATGGCTGTGCTTGTCACGCAAACAGCTCCCCTGATGCCCCCCTCCCTCCCCATCCTACCCCCTCACCCCCTCAATATTATGCACGCACCCATCAGAGGCCACGGGAGCTAAACTAAAGTGGGCTGCGTTCAATTAAAAAGCTGTGCTTCTAAAGTTGATCCTGAAATTTCCAGCACAGATTCCATCATTGCCATCGCTCCTCCTGCTCTCAATTATTTCTCCCTCCTCATAAATGCATCAAAAGTTTAGGACCAGCAGCATGTTTTGTTCTGCAGAGTAATGACATCAAATTGACAGTTTGGTAAACCCCCCTCGCGTGAGCAGTAATTGTCCAATCATCATTTCCAGTAACTCGGCATGGCAGGCTTGTCAAGCTTTGGTTTGCTCTGGTGTGCACAGGGCCGTGGTGAGACCCCACAAAGATCCTACTTGTTTTTTGCCTTTTTTTTTCTTTTTTAAATCTTCACAAAAGCAGAAAAAGAATCTGGACTTAAATAATACAATGGGATCACCAGCTGCGAGGCATGTCACATCAGACTCTCCAGGGCCAAAGAGCTTCATCATTAGCTGGTGTTGCAATATTTTGGAGGGCCATAGGTCATAACCTGGAAGCTGGTGCGGATGCTGCAGCTGCGTGTCTGAGTTGATGACAATTTCTGGTCTATTATGAAGTGCCCAGGATAAAAAAAGACTCACACACTCAACTTGTTTTCATGCTTTAGGGGGTTTATTTTGGACGATGGAACTCTGCACTGAGAGGCTCCACCGGAACTTGAACGCTGCGAGGTGAGGGCACGAACCACGACACCACTCTGTGACCCGTCTATGGATGTTGGAGCCTTTACTGATGTTTTGCATTCATTTCGTCAGTGGGTCAGAGAGCACCCTCTCTCAGCTCCTGCAGGTATAGCCAAAAAAATGAGTGACAGAGGTCAAAGGAGTGGTGAGATGGATCTGCAACCAAAGCACCACTGTTGTTACTGGTGATGAGTGAATTAGTTGGCAATTATTGGGATTTCGTGTGTCTATGTATTCACGGTGCACAGAAACAAACAAAACTGGGTTAGGTTGCAGGCTGTGACAGCTCCTCACCAAGCAGCTTAAACATTGATTTTAATACCCTGAAAAAGGCAGATTACATCACAAGCATTTTTCATACAGGCGCAATAACAAATGATACTCTCTTTTAACTCTCTCGCACACATACACTCACCCAAGAAGAACAATACACCATTCTCCTACATCAAGATGTTGTGCACAAATACATTCCTCACTCGCACACAGACACTGCGAGCGGATAAACAAACCCAAGTAGACTTTACATAAACCGCACTCTCCAAGAAATTCCAATCTCTTCCAGCAAAACAAACCGTGCACTCTGGTGTGTCATGACTGTAGTTCACGTCCAAAGCAGCCTTCTATTGTTTCATCTGCCAGTTTACAGGAACGTCACTTTTTTTTCTTTATCAATATGAAAAGCGACTTCAATTTTGAGCTCATTGGGGAAACTGAAGGAATGCGTTGGCTCTGTGTGACAAAGACGCTGTGTTGCTGGCATGAGGGTGGTCTTGTGGTAAGAGAGCCCCATAGCCGAGGGATTGTGGGTTTCCTTTGTTCGCCGACGTCGACCCTCCTGAAGTGTCCTTGAGCAAGACACTGGAGCCTGGAGTGAGTTACAGTTAGAAGAATTTGCAAAATGGCCAAATTGAAAAGTACTGAAGCGTTGGTATGAATTGTGAAGGCTGGCTCCTTTCACAGTGTTACACGACTATTGCACAAACCTGGGAGAAGGATCCCCGTCTCTGGTTGGTCTCACAGCTTCACACTCGGCTGCTGTTGTACTCTTTAAAAGGAAGAAATTTATATGAAGGGACACAAAGCCCAAGGCGCTGCCAGTCACGTAATGATGAAACAATCAGTGCATATTGAGTGCCGTTAAAGATTTAATGTTGAAAAATAAACATTTGTGCAACACATTACCATAAAACAGCTCCTGGAAATATTTTATTCAAATGGAGCCCCATTTAATTCGAACATGATTCTGACTATCACCCTGTTTCATTGTAGCATTGTTTCATAATGTAACAGCTTATTGCCTGTTTTACTTATTAGAGTCTTAGATAGATGTGCTGTCAGGTGGAGTACAGACCCTAGTGCATTCGAGCATAAAGCCTCGCAGTATGTAAATCCAGGAGGACTCCAAGAATCAAAGTTGCACCTCCCTATCTACCTGTATTCCCTCCTCAAATGACAACTAGAACAAGCCTACCTCAGTGACAGCCGGAGAAGCGATAAAAAAGGTTTTTCTATCTCGCAATCTTAACTCGGATCAGGAAAAAGCTGCAGTTACGTCGAGGCTTTGGGGTGTACGGGTGCCAGACTTGCTGGATTAGTCTTAACAGCTGAAGCACGCAATTTGCTCTTGCGATGGGTGATGAAGGGGGCTTTTTGGATGAGCACCGCTCGTCTTCTAGAAGCTTGTTTGTGTGCCACAACTAGATTTGCATAAATTTCTAAGACTCGGATGGGAAAAAAACCCTTCACGTATAGTTCAAGCAACTGAAGCGTAAAACAAAATATGCAGATAGCCCGCGCGAGGCATTCTTGGTCATCCTGGATGTGAATCTTTACCAGCTGGCTTCAGCCGCTGCAGCAAATGATCGTGACTCCCGACCTCCAGAGGAATCACCCACTGTAGCTGCGGTGGTTACTGCGGCTCAGCACAAGCATCCTGAGAATGCAGTAGAAATTTACTGTAAAGCCAATCTAATTAACACTGAAATGCTTGTTCTGTCTCGCCAAAAAATGTGCAACATGCAAGATACTGAACGGTTTTCATCATACCAATTTGTGCATGTCACACCTATTTCAAGTCTTTAATGCATCATCGCCGCCGCGAGGAAGTGTGTGCATAACGAGATGAGAGGTTGCATGAAGAGCTGGGAAGTTTTTCATGTTCAGTTCAAAGTTTAGGGCGAGCCACGGGGAGGCGGATTTCTACCTGCACACATTTCCACGATCAAATTGTGTCATGAGACCTTTCTCTAAACGATGCCCGGGCCGAGTTCAAAGCGAATCCTGTTCAAAGGAAATCTGATTTAATTTTCACTCAGTCAAGTCTAAATGTGATCATGCCAAAGTCATCCTGGTTAGCACCACACCCTTTGAGATGCTGAAGAAGGCAGGCTTTTGGATCCCTAAAGACACTTTTCAATCCATCAAGAAGGATTTCACACCACTTGTGCTGTGGCTGCCTCCCATTAGCCTTTGCAGGTACGAGCAGCGAGCGAGAGTGGAATTTTATTCAGAATATCACCCCCTCTCTCCCCCCTCTCTACCCCTCACTCTCCCCCGTCACAGTTTTCTGGCTCATTCCCGGATGTTAGAGCTTCCAGTCTTTGGACAGCCCCCCTGTATCCACAGACAGGTGGTTTGAAAAGATATTAAATCCTATATATTTTACCTTCAGTAACATCCCACTGTGTGTTTGATATTAAAGATATCAGTCATTTTGTGACAGGCTGGCAGTTTAAAAAAGGGTAATGCGTCGTTTTTAGGTGACCACGGACGCTATCTGTCTGTGCAGGGACACCGCGGGGACTTTTTGAGGCCGAGGAGAAGGGTCTCTGCAAGATTTGGGGGCGAAAATTGAACGAATCTCAAATGGCTCAGCCTGAACCTGAAAATTACTGTCCAATTTCTTCTTGATGTCACTCAAATGTCGCAAAAAGGTGTTTTTTGGTTTAGCCGAGAGCATCACAGAAACGGGTGTAAATATAAAGAGAGATGTCAAAGATGGTGATTCGCTGTCATTGATGTGGAGAGGATCAGGCCAGATGCTAGGTTGACCCACCAGGACGATCCCTGAGGAGCGATTGGTTTGATTTGTTTCACGTTTAAACCCGCGCACCCATTCTGGGACTGCTGTGTGCAGCCCAAAGCCATGTTTTCTGCTGTTGGTCCTGGGGACACTGTGCCATGCGTGTGGTTAGATGCCTCCCTGCTCCAACTCACCTTATCAAATGGACCTGCTGTCATCAAGCTCTGCTGTCGCCTGATAACAACCAATTCATTTGATTCAGATGTGCCGGGTGGCAGCAAAGGCTGCAAACAGTTGCTATCACAACAGCACTTGTCACATCCTGGATCTCAAGGTGACTCTGACCTGCTGTTCCTCATATCTGACTTCTCAACTGGCTTCCTGATGGCCCAATAGCTAAGAACGTGTAGGAGCACAGTGTGAATATAAAGGGTGTCACAAAAGAACAGTTTTAGTGATTATTGAGTTCCCATCGGAAAGACTTGAGGTCTTTCTTCTGCTCATCACTTGGACAATGTGTTGTTGGTGAACTATATCTTTCAATAATCGTATTTTTTCATCTTGCATCATCAAAGGAATACCTGTTCAAACTGGCTGAGAGTAAACTGCAGAGACCAGGTTCTTTGTGTGTATATTGTGCAGCCTTTAAACAGTTCAAATCAAGGGTTGGTGGTTGGTGAACTGAAAAAAGGAATGCTAAACTGAATTAATGTTTCAAGCCTTTTGAAATTCAACATGGACCTTTTGTCTCTGTCAAGAAAGCTGATCAGAAACAAACACGGGCTCATTTCAGGGCCGTTCTCTTCTCAGATCAAGTTGTCTAATTGTATTGTTTGATATCTTGACATTTGGGGGGGTTGTCTTGTAAGTGACTTGTGTTTGATACAATACAATGATGGGACTTGACTTTTATTTTGTTCTCATTACCCTGAAAGCACGGTGGCACTTTTGAAGTGATCTTATTTTTACTGCCTTCCTTTTCTCATGTATCAAACCTACGCTTGCTACCTCAGGTATTGACACATGTTGACCGAATGCTAATGGCCTCTGCTTTATTTCTTGCTGCGTATAAAGCTGCAGTCTGCCATTGTTTCATGCAAGTGGTCCAGCATCCACTCATTTTGAACACACAGCCTTTAATCCTCTTTGTACTGCAGTTGCTTATGTTGTAATGTCCTTCCTGATTCAAAGCTTAAATTCATTTAACTCTGCAAAGCTTTTTGTCCACATGAGATAAGTTACATCATTGTGCGAGTATTCACCTAGACCTAATACTTATCTGGTCTGTATTCCTGTTTACATAATGACCCAATGATGTAAGTGTTACTTACTGGTGGTGCTGTTTGTGTCGTCCTGCTCATAAAAGTGGTTCAGTATCATGTCCGTGGTGCTGAAAGTCACTGTGTGGAAGTGATTACTTCACTGGCAAGCAGCAGAGGGGAAATCAGCCCGGTCAGTCCCATACTGTCAACATGTGCTTTATTTGTGGGCTCGGCCACCACAGCGCTCTTCATCACTGCTGCTGTTACCTCTGCACAACAGAGAGTAAATTGTTTGAGGGTCGCAAACTCACTAAAAATGACTCATTTACCTTTCAGTTTTGATCCATTTGGTTTATTAGCGGTGGGAAAGTTGTATAAAGGCACATTATTGGCTCAGGATTCGAACACAAAGACCAGGTTTAAAGGCTTGGTAAGAAATTCGGGTTGAATTTAGATTTTGACATTACGCCTGAAACATTGAGTTGCATACAAGTTGGAAATGGTAAAACTTCCAATACAGATGGCTTACAAAATTGACTGGCCAGCAAGAAATCTCCATCATCTTGTCAGGTTTGGATCACATGACTGGTCCTGGTCTGAAGAGGCCAGTATCAGGCCCACACATGGGCCTGAAACCCGCCCAGCCATGGAGCTTTTTGTCCGTTGGCCAACAGTGATCCTGCATGTTGGTCATCATAAATACAAAGAAGGCCGGCCAAGGATCCTTTTGGACTAAATGGCTGTAACCAACCGTTTGTGTTTACATCTGCTGTGGCCAAAGAGAGTAAACAGAGTGTGAGAAAGAAGTACAACAACTGCGATTCCAAAGGCTGCTGAACCAGCCAAAAAATGGGCCAATCTCCCCCCTTCAGCCTTCAACCCCAACTACCTCCCTCCCCTCCAGCCCCAATGTGCAAACTATGTTTCTGCCCACTGCAAGAAGGGGAGGAAAGTGAATGAGTCACCCACCTCCCTCTCCATCCATCCATCCATCCATCCATCCATCCATCCCCACCGCCACCCTTTTTTCTCCCTCCCCCTTCCCTTTATTGAGGCAGCTGCACCCTTTGACCTTTTACGCTTGTGGAATGTGTGTGTGCAGACCAGTGGTTGTGAGGGGCAATGTAAAGTGGGGAGTAAAAGGGTGAAGACGGGGGGTGGCGGTGGGGTGGGTGAGTGAATTTGGGAGATGGAAGGAGAAGGGAGGAGGGGGGGAGAAGTCGCTTTTTCTCCCCACTACAAAAGCTGTCAGGGGGAACAATAAGCATGGAGAATGGTGTGTGTGTCCAGAGAGGCACTGAGCCGTGTTAGTGTGTGAACCGGGCAGGAGAGAGGGCATAAGAAAAGGGGTGATTAAAAAAAAAAAAAAAAGAGGAAGACAAATGATTGAGATCGAAGTCAGATGGGAGAAAGGTGATGATGAGATCGAGAAAAATGCACACAAGGCTGGCTCAGCTGGTTAGAGGGTGACGAGAGAGATGGAGCGAGGGATAGACGAGAGGAGAGGAGAAGCGTATTTGTTTTGTCTCGCAGCCCCTAAATACTGGACTTCCGTTGCCAAAGGAAACAGAACACAAGGCCCAGCATTGGGACGTGTGTGTGTGTGTGTCTCAGCCTGTGTGTGTGTGTGTGTGTGGCCAGCATACCAAAGGGGGCCCTGGTCCTCACTGTACCAATGACATCAGAACGGTTGGCACTTTACATTCACCGAGGCTTCATTAAGTTTATCTGTGCGAGTGTGTCGCGGCGTCGGCGTGCCCTGCATTCAAACCACTTCATGTTCCAGGCTGCACACCGCGCAGCTGGCTGCAGACAAAGGTGCTCACTGCTCTTTGTCTGAAAGATGCGAGTGCACCAGTGTGTGTGTGTGATGGAGGGGGGGCATTTCAATGATAGGGCATTTTGCTTTGAAAGCAAACTTAGGGGGGAGGTGGGGGCAGCAAACCCCCACCACAATCACTGACACACACATGCAGTAAAAGTATTGATTTTCTGGCCGGTGTGTGAGGTGCGGTAAGTGGTTGGTAATAGCGGGAGAAGAGTGTTGTGAAGTGGTGCAGGTTAAGAAGTTTGGCTGCTGGGTAGACTTTTTATCTCTGGGATGGGGGCAGTGTTGATGGGACGAGATGGATGGGGGTCAAAAAACACTCCAGTGTCTCTAAACGGGGAGAAGAGGTGTGAAAATCACTGAAGCGCACTGAAATAAAGCACCTACAAAGGCACCGCTTATTATTCACTCCCACAATGTACGTCCGAGTGTGATGCTGGAATAAAACAACGCGCAGCGGCACACTTGTGCTGTGGACTCCTACGCTGTGAAAATGAACAAGCTGGTGAGGCTAAAAATATATTACAACCTGGCTGCATTGGGTGAGCTATGAAAGTCAAACATGCACATGTTCCTTCAAATAAAAAAAACAAGTTTTGGTGGAAAATGTACAATTTCAAATGACCATGTTTTTGTGAAACTAAGTTTATCTCGTTGCACACGTTTATTTTCTAGTCACAACGGAAAAAAACATAACCTGACAAAAAAGGAAGCAAACACATTTGCATCAAAATTAGACTTTTTATCCTGGTTTTTGAAATGAGAGACTGAATATACTGCCTCTTGCTTTTATTTTGGAGGCTTTTTTTCTAATCTGCACTTGCTCTCGCACCCCCCTGATCTGACCCATCATTTGGAAAATTCGATGGTTACTTTGACATTTTCATTTGGCTAATGTCCGTGCTGGAGGTCGACCAACATTGACCTGAGGGTTCAGGAACATGGCAACGCAGAGGGATCTATACCCTAAAATCAATAAATGGTCACATCATCCATCTTTCTTTGCAGTTCATGTCTGGGAACAAAGATGGATGAAATGCATCATGTTTTCTTGGTGACTTATTCAGTGAAATGAGCTGCAGAAACTCAAAGCTTGAACTTTTTTATAATGCAGATCGCACATGTTCACACTCACAGAGCAGAGGCACATGAATACATTTAAATGCACGCTGTATTATGCACCAGCACACACAAACGGAGGACGCTTATAGAGTAGCACGTGCCTGCACAAAGTACTTGTGCATGCTTAAACACTAAAACACACATGCAAATACACTCTGATGACAACCAACAGACACATAACAAGTGAGAATGCACATGGACATGCGCGACAGACGTAATGGGATATTATGCTGAGATTAAATACATTATGCAAAGGCATGAACATATTACACACACACTCAAGTGCAAAGTACTTATAAAATTGCATGGACACACCTGTGAGTACTGTAAATGCACATATTTGTACACAAATGAGAGTGTAGACATTTATACACATTATTGTGATGCTAAACTTGTGCATTTGCATCCTGTGCTTCATATTGCACATTAAATTTCACACGTTAATCTCACTAAATGAGACATACATTCTTTCACGGGCAGTTTCAGGCCTGAAATATCTGGAAATAATAGTGAGAGTTTAGAGCCACACCATCACAGCTTGTATTTGTGTTGAAACCAAGAAGTCTGAACAGATTCCTCACTGAATGAGCCAAGCTGGTGCCCTTTTGTATTTAAAGTTGGCAGAAAATAAGATCATGCGACCAAAAAAAAACCCGCAAAAGAAGCAGGCCTCTGTCTCGCCCATGACTACAGTCTGCAGGAGGTAGTGATGTAAACAATACCAAAAGAGCTCAGTGAGGGAGGATGGAGGCATCCATGCTGCACTAAACAGCTGAAGGCCGGGCCTCACAGACTGCCTGTGACGTCCGTTCATGCAGGCGAAGGTAGAGCCGCCGTCACCACAGTGGATTATTTATGACCCTGGAGGACAACGTGGTAGAACATGAGGGGCTCAAGTGTTTGTGGCTTTCTGCCGAATGCTGGATCAGGTCTTTCCGCTGGCAAAGGGAGAGAATGCAAACAACACAAAGGTGGTCCTGAATTGAACCTGGCGAGTCCTCTTTGAATTTGAATTTTTTTTCCTTGATCAAATTTAAACTAAATTAAAGAGGGGGTTCTTGTTTAAACGCAGGTCTAAAGTTGGCTAGAAGTTGACATCGTCATCAGTCACGCACAGTCTAAAATTTTGCAACCACCTTTACTCATGTACAAATGGAGTGATCAGGGTGGCGTTTGCAGCTGACAGAAACCTTAAGGAGTCTCTAATGACATCCGTGAAATTTCACATCTGCGCCATGTCTCATTGAGCTTTGTTTTCTCCACTGTGGAGTGTGTGTTGTTTGTAGCTTAGGAAATGCCAAGTGATGGCGTACAGAGGGCCTCATCCAGCGGACCTGCTGCCAGCAGCAGTTAAATACCGTCTATAGCGTCTAAGCACATAGAAGAAGAGCTGCCTTAAGATCTGTGAAATCCTCCGCCGCTTCTGTCCTTGTTTGCCGACATGCTCGATCTATGTTTTTGTTTTTCGCTCGGATGAAACAGGTGGTCTCTGTATAGATCTGATTCCCGCCGTCCCTCCCTTCTCTCTTCCCCCTCTTCCTCTCCTCCCTCTGACTCGGGCTCCCGCTCTTGTTAGGTTTTCCTTGCAGCGGCTTAAAGAATGATTTTCCTCCCCGATGCATCACTGGCATTCCCTTCTCTCCCAGTCTGTCCCCTCTCCTCTTTCGTATGGCCCCTCCAAGCACCAACCCCCACCACAATTACACACAACAGCTGCCAGTGTCTTTTGCAAGAAAAATGATGCGTGTCCCAAACAAGTGATCTCTCTCCCTCTCTCTTTCTTTCTTCTACTCTTTCACCACTCAGCCACCTTCTGTGCCCTCACCTCCTCTCCTCCATTGACCACTTGGACCCTCCTCTCCCTCACCCGCTCCCTCCCTCTCTTGTGCAGTAGAAGCGTGCACCACATTACATTCAGGCAGACAGGCAGAGAACAGTGGTGATGGGAGATTTCCTGTCTGCCAGGCGTGCACATGTGAAGGTCCCGGGTTGCCTTTATCATCTTGCCTGACAGATACACTGATAGCACCACAGCACAGACTTTTTCCCTCTCTTTTCTCTCCCTCTTTCTCACTCACATGCACATAGACTGGCAGACATGGCTGGGTCATTCGCATAATGCTCGCTCGAGAGCAGAGGTGATGAGATTTTTTCTTTGCCTTTTCTAGGCAGACAAATTTAGCCATAAAAGCTTGGACGGGCTCCCGATTCCAGACGTCGAATTCGGTTATGATGGCCTGTGCACACGCGCACACACACACGCACACATTACAATAGCTTTACAGATACAGTCGCACAAAGGAGAACAATCACCAAGCCGAATGGTTTTGTCGTTATTGTCACATTCAGTGCGCCGTTGCAGAAGTGTCACGCCTAAGAAGGGACACACTCGGGTGCGCACAATGAGAGCTGTGGTACCTATAGTAAGTGACTCCCAAAGCCTCTTGCTAGGTACAATCGAAGACTGAGGGATAAGAGAGTGTGTGTGTGTGTGTGTGTGTGTGTGTGTCTGTGTGTCTGTGTGTCTGTGTGTCGTGCACACCTAGGTGTTTAAAGGGTTTGTTAAGGGTCTTGTTTTATTTTGTCCTCTGTGGCTGTGCGATAGAGGGAATTTCATTATGCAAATCTATGTCTCTCTGCTGATGAGCATGCCCTCAGGCTTCTGTCTCGCACACAATGACACACACACACACACGCACACACACACACACACAAGCACTCTGTTTCCGTCTCCCTCACGCATATAAATACTCTCATCCATGCAGACATGGGCACACAGACACGCACGCAAGCACGCACACACACACACACACACACACACACACACACACACACACACACACACACACTCAGACACTCATGAAAACATGCGTGACTGTGCCACACAGACACAGTCACGCATATCATGTCTGAGGCTCTAGCCATGGCGGGTTTGTGTGTCTGTGTGTGTGTATGAAGCCGAGGGGGGCTGCCTAAGGTCTCAAACCCACTTTGGCGGTTACAGTCCATACACCGCAATGCCCTTTACCTATAGCTGTGCTGAAAACGCATTAGGACATAAACAGACACAGACTCACACTTTCAGGCATGCGAACAGTGACACACTTCAGCTGTAAAATGAACTCATTTAAACTCAGAAATGTGGCGCAGAAAATTGCTCACACAAACAAGCAACGGATACATAAATACATGCGTGCATGCAAAAAGGTCAAACTACACCCGCACACCAACACACACACGCGTGCGTGCACGTGCGCACACACACACGGAGACCCCATCACCCCACCCCATGTGGATGTGACCCAATGACCCTGCTGTCACACACAGTGCCCATCTGCCACAGAGAGGCACAGAGGGAGGGGATGGGTGTGGTAAGAAGGGGGTGAGGTTGCTTTGGAGGAGGGGTGGAGTTGGATTTCGGGGGGTAAGGGGGCATGGAAAGGGGAGGGTGCAGAGAGTGGGAGAAAGTGCAGCAGAAGAAAGAAGGCGTCTTCACGGTGAATTTTTGGTTCACTTTTGCACAGATGTGATGTTTTACTGCTCTCAGACCCCCCTTCTCTAATCTCTCTTTGTGCACTTTTTGTTGGTCCAAATGTATTCCTGCTCGCCCAGGGCAGGTACACCCGCAACCCTCCACTGTCCACTGTCTCCTTTAAACCGGAGCCGTCGGATGGCTTCCTATGGTAAAAAAAGGAAATGGTCGGGGCAGGAGGCTGACTACTATCCTGAATGTAGAACAGATGAGGAACAGAGGGGGGAACAAAGATGTCACACAGAGGCACAGGAGGGCCGATGGGGGAAGGAGCAATCTTTCCCTTTCTTGTGTCGAAACTGTGCATCAACACTTTTGTGCTTCAAAAGCTTGAAATCCCTCCAAGTACATCAATCAGTGTACTGTACACCACACCTCATATATAATGCAAGCAGTTCACCTCACACCTACAGGATTTCCTAGAATCTCAGGAGAACTTGAAGCCTTTTTTATTGCCACATAATAAACTCCTTCAATTATGAACGGCGACGAAGGACTGAAGAAAGCATTGGAAAAGACCAAGGATGTTAACTGAAAACTGCCTTTTACTTTTCCTCTTCGAAGGAAAACTTTAACACAAAATCAAACTGTGGTTTGATTTGGCAGAAAGTGATTGCAGCTTGTTAAAAATAGTGGAGCGATTACTAGTCTCTTCCTGCCAAGTGGAAAAAAAGTCCTTTCGACGAGTCGTTCCAAGGCGAGTCGTTGGCAAACCCTCCAGTCACAAGGTTGGCGATGCAATCACTTGTGGCAAGTGGGCAAACTGCAGGCAACCCGCAAAAATGAAGTAAACCAAGGAAGTTGAGTGTAAATATGACTTTTGATTGAGTTTGGTTCCTTTGTCTTTGGCATTCCAACATTTGACTGCAAAAAAGGAGCAAATGTTTCTGTATTTGAAATTTTCTTGATTAATTAAACACACAAACTGGAAAAAAAACCTCTCCTATTTTCAAAGATCCATTTCATCACTGTGGTGGACAATGTGCGTGGTTGAACTGGTCAACTGGGCCGTCTTCCAACAAGGAGAGAGGTGGTCCCATCGGTTGGTCTATCCAATGGTCTGCGAGCTCTCTGCATGGCAGCTGTCTCCATGAGGGTGCGTCTGTGAGTGGCTGATTGTGACTTATGGCTTTATGGCACAATACAAGTCCCATTCCATTCACACCTCTAATCAGTGTATTCTGTTGGCTTATCGGAGCAAATCAAAAGGCTGTTTCTTCCCATTGTGACTTTTGTTTAAACTCATGCTAATCACGTTCCTACTGCATAGACACACGGCTCACCAACAACAAAGACGTACTGGGTTGTTCAGGTGTGCAAGTCTGGGTATACTTATCAAGATATATAGTCTGCAGTTATATCAAGCAGTTATTGCATTTTTATTTCACGTCATATATTGGCATCCACTGCCAATATGATGGCAGTCCCTCTCTGACCACAGCTGCCTGAAAACAGCCTGTAAAACCTGCAGTAAAGTTTTATTTTCAGTGCGGGCTATGTTTCATTGTTTTACTGTTCAGTTATATGTTTTTAGAATTAATTTTTCACCTAAATGCCAACTATAACTGAAGAAAATATTGGCCACGGACATTTTTAGTGTCAAAACATTGAGAAAGGTGCAGGATCGGGGTCAGGAGAACAGGTCCAGGACAGACAATGGAAGGGAGAGACTGGCCTGGAAGGAGGGAAGGAAGGAGGGACCCCGACCATCTCCCCAGAAGAGAGAGAGGGAGGGCAGGGTGTGGAACAGAGGAGTGGAGGGGGTGCGAAGGATATCCAGAGGGGACCAACTGCAGTGGTGTCAGACAGGGGCACTGCCAGCCCACACTCTTGCCAACACACCAGGAGCCAGACACACAAACACACACACATACACACTCGTATATATACAACCCCAGGCCTGGCCCTGAGTGTGTGAGCCATCCTGCCAACTGTACCCCACCAGCCCCCACCACACATCCATGGCACCCCGATAACCTCCAAAGACCCAATCTGGAATCAGTCTGCAGTGACAGTGCTGATGCCAACCAAGAGCTCGCCCCTCCTGCCGGCCCCCCCTCGTGTACTTTTGAGACAAACCGAGCGTGCATTAGCCAAACCGAGCTTCTGAGGTTAAACTAACTTTTTGAAGCGGTGAATTGTCAGAGAATATTTGTATTCCTCTGAAACGCTGCAGCAAAAATCAATCTGGATGTTGTATATTGCGGCTCGCGCTAAGTTGTGAGGAGATTGTTTTCCATAAGCAAGCATTAGCTCTGGGAACCTTTGTGTACACACCTGCAATTTATTTACTCCCAGAGGTGAAGTAGTGGTTCAGCAGACAAGTGTAGCATTAACAGCTGACTCTGTGGTTTTGCATTCTGCCCACAGCCTTTGCTTTTTGTCATCTCTTCTGATTTCTCCCCGTTTGCATCGCATGCATGCTGCCTTAAACATAATGCCTCAAAAGTCATTGTTGAAAATCCAATAATTCAACTGTAAACCTTCTTAGCCCAACCCCCGCTTCCAAGTGACGCTAACCCCGAACCCTCCTAATTCCCTAATCATGTTTATGCAAATTCGATTTGTATGTAGCATGTGTACATAATAGAGGCTGCTATCACCTATGGGACACACCAGCCCGACATATATATATGCATGTTTCTCAGTTACAGGCGAGGGGAAAGATTATGGATGGAGTCTGGAGATGGAATGAATGTGATTCTTTGATTTCATATTTCAGGCAAGCAAGGCTTCTCCATCAGATTATGGAGGGAGTGCACTGTAACGTGCAGTGCTGTGTGAATTTATTTTCAAAGATTTGGATCAACAAAGAAATAAAATAGACTAACAGATTAGTTTGGCCTTTCGTTCATGATCGAATGACTGAGGTTAAACACGTCAGTGTCTCAAAGGCCGCAGTTGAAAAAAACAAGTTGTGTTGGAATGATGAAGCAATGATCACAATGAATCCTTGATTTGTAGGTAGCCTCAATGTCGATGGATGCAGATAGACATGAGAAGATTATAGTCTGGACACAGAATGTCAACAAGATGCCTTCTCTGAGGATTATCTGAGTTGAATATGAAAACAATGTATTCAGGATTTGTTCATCAAACTGAATTGGTCCTGCAAACACAGCTGAATTGTAAAGCAAAGCTCTATGTGCACTGGTTGGCCTGTGTCCCCACCCTCACCTTTTGGGTCATGACCCAAACATTAAAATCTGGGACACCAGCATCCAGTCTCGATTGATCCTGTGGTAATGCCGCAGCCATGAAAGCATCATCCACATCAGATGAGTAAAGTCAGTTTTTAACAATTTACTGATAAACAAATTCCAACTTGGACAGTTTAATTCAAGTGCCTACTTTGTTGACTGCAATAATTGTTTCTCAGGAGAGTTGCTTGTACCTTGAATTAAAATGTGTTAAAGTGGTGTTCAGGTGACTGTGGCTTTATGGGCCTTTAGTTTCATCCTGTTTGTCGGCGTGACGGTCTAGTTTAAACTTTTGTTCAACTGATTTTCATGTTTGTTTGTTTTCATGCTTGTTTGTTTCTGCCTTTTGAAGCCCAGTATGTCTCCAGATGAGGTGGGGACAAATTATAGCTTTCCCCTTCCATACTTCAATTTCCAGATGGCTTAGGTACTCAAAGTTGCTACTTAATAATCACAAGTATGCCTCTTTAACGTCTTACCAGTGCCCTCTTAGCCAGAAGGCCCACTGGATGACAGGAGTTTATACAGGAATCATGACCATGCTGACAGTCGTTTTCCTGTGCGAGATGTTTACATTGAAATTTTGTATCAGCAAGACAAGCGAAAGCATAATTGCTTTAACTGGAGCTAGCATCCGCGCCGGCATCCTACCATTTACTAAACAAACTCCGTCCCTTTTTTCCTGTTAACGATTTCCTATTATAAACACATGTTGGAGATGAATCACTCTTCAGTTCAACTCTCAGAGAGGACATTTCAGACAACTTCCCCCTCCTGTTTTCCATTTGGCTGTTTAATTGTCTCAGCGCTGTCAACAGACTATCAAGGTAATTAGCCATGACTGCACAACAACACAATCAGACAGACAGGAATGAACTGCAGCCTCTGAACATGATACTTGGAGAAGGAATGGGTGGGAAACGACTTAATGTGGACCCACGAATGCACACACGGAGTATGAGCACACATCTGGGGCATGCACATACGCCAACACACAGAGCCCCTCATGCACAGTCATTACCGTACCCTGAGTACATACTTCCATGCCACACATTATATTTCCTCCACCAACCATAACCCTCCTCCCACCTCCCTCTTAATCCGTCTACCTCTTACAACTCTCTCTTCCCGTCTCAAACACACACTCGGTTACAAAACCAAAACCTCATTTCCTCTCTGCCTCAAGCTATAGGAGCAGTGTTAATTGCAAGGAAGTGGGGAGTGAGCTCGAGTGTGTGTGTGTGTGTGTGTGTGTGTGTGTGTGTGTGTGTGTGTGTGTGTGTGTGTGTGTGTGTGTGTGTG
>JASSRZ010000060.1:7246525-7265156 GCA_032164315.1 Malacoctenus gilli
GTGTGTGTGTGTGTGTGTGTGTGTGTGTGTGTGTGTGTGTGTGTGTGTGTGTGTGTGTGTGTGTGTGAGAGAGAGTCTGTCTGTCTGTCTGTAGGAACGTAAGCTTTATAGGTGTGTGTGCAATGATTCTGCAACTGTATGTGGATCTACTGTGATCTCCTCTGTGTGTGTGTGTGTGTGTGTTCATTTCTTTTAAGTGTGTAGGCAGTCTCTCCCATGCCTGTCTGGGCACAGCTCCAGGGTTTCCTCCTGCACCACCTGGACATCTGTGAGTCCCAGTGTCTGTCACCGGGTACAGTCCCAGCTGGAGTGTGTGTTTCTCTCCTTGTTTGTGCAAGTGTGTGTGCGAGTGTGTGTGTGTGCATCAGCTGAGGAACCAGCCAGTAGCAAACACCATTGTCTTATCCTCTTTGAGCCACACACACACTGAGCTTACATCCAGTTCCCACCACTGCTTTCCTCTGAAAACACTAAGTGGATTCTTCCCTTTGAAAAACATCACCAATAAAAGAGGAGACAAGACATTAGGGCTGGTTAAGGTGGGGGTTGGGGGGGTTCGATTAAACAGCCACCATTAAGTAACCAATGAAGCTCTCTGGGCCCACTTACACAGACTATACATACACCATTAGTTGTTCAGGTCATGACTGCTTTAAAAGTATCCCGAATCAAAGGTCATCTATACTTCCACTGATCAGAGCTAATATTAGACTTGATCTATAGCAATATGTGTGTTTAGGAAGGGAAGACAAAGAGCCATTCTGGTGTGCTTAAGAAGGCAATTACTGACTTTTGGAGTGTCTGTTTCGCTGAAATTATTGAGAATTGTTGTAAAACATGATATCATGAACATCTGTAAAAGGCTTCGCTTAGATCAGTGTAAATGTGTGTGTACAGTCAAAATAGGTATTTACAGAGGAGTGTTTTTTTCAGAGTACTTTCTTGCAACCTTTATATACATCTAGAAGTAGTCCAGTTCCTATGAACAGAATTAAAGGTGTCTGACTTTCAGTGAGATATTTGAAGGTGTACCAGACAAACAGATGATAAACTGACTGATTCTGATACTAAGTGGGACTTTTCGTAACTAAATTGCCTAAAATTCAGGAGTTTAAAATAGAAACAGCTTGGGCGCCTTGATGACTTGCCATCGCTATCCACTACACCATAATTGCATTAGTTGAATTAAATGTTCTGTACCTTTTTTAAGGTGGTGGAGGGAAAAAAGCAGTGCAATTTAAAACTGTACATTTGTGATTCCCAAGTAAATGTTGCTGAGAATCTCCCCTCTTATTTACCAAACACTCCAGAAGAAATGGGTCACAAAGTTTGCTGCTGATAGAGGCAATTGGCAGTAAAGTTAATGTTTAAAGTAAGAGATAAGGTAACTGAGTTAGGAGACAATGGAGATAATACATTAGAGAGTGTTAATGCTGCTGTCACTGGACATGGTATTAGTAACACTGACAAAATTAATGGCGCCAACAACAGGGAGGGCAGAAGAGAAATAAAAGTGTAATAGAGGAGCGTCCTTGGTGTTCTCTGTTGGGCGAAATCGCCCTCCAAAAGATGCATTTTCTCCAGGTCATTATGGGAACGAGTGCCAGGAGCTTTTGGCTGGGAAAACAATTGTAAGAGCATTCACTTTGGGGTCAGCAGATCGCAGTGTACAGAAACGTTCCAGGGTTGAAACAATACACTCAGCCCTGATACAATATTACTCCTGGCCTCGGGCACCACACACGTATAAACACACAAAAATACACACTCCTGTGTTCGTATGTTCACAGCCCACTGTTGCCCCAAGGTTGAAACTCTAAACCTAATCACTCAGTGCTCAGTGGAAACAACACCCCTGCACTCAACCACCTTAATCTCCCCACATGTGAGTGTGTGAGTGGTTTGTTTGGATGTTTGCATATACACAGATGCCCTGTACCTTTGTGTGCACAGAAGGCCGTCCTCTTTCCATTTTCTGCTGCTGCTGTTTCCTTTTTTTTAACGCTCCTCTCCCATTCTGTGAGCAGATATTAGTCTTGTCCTGTAAAAGCAGCATCAAAGTAAACTGCTGGGCTGGAGTGGGTGTTGGCTTTGTAAACACTGCATGTGTTTTGTGTTGTTTTCTTATGGGTAAAACTTAAGAGCCTTTGTACCGGCGTCTAGTCTCTATCCAAGGGAAATACAGTGCCTGTGTGTGCTCAGCTGGAATAAAGTAAGTGAAGCAGCAAAAGGCTCGATACGTCCTGAGAAATTTCATCCAACAAGTTTGAGTGGGAAACTATTCATCCCAGAGTAATGTAATCACGCTAAGGTTTCAGCTTCGCTGCCACAAATGCCTGCCAGAGGTAGAAAAGACTCATCGTATGAAACTTTTCTTTCTCTTTCCTGCGCTATCGACTCCTTTCCGATGGTGCCGTGTGTTACTTCCCCTTATTGATCACCAGGTGTTGTCTTGGAGAGTTGGCTGACACTGCAGAAATGCGCAGTTGTCTGCATTGTTAGCTGTATATATTGATTTTTCTTTTCTGTCAGCCATGCAATACACTCATGTTATCATCCATCTGCTGGAGTCTTGTCACTATTATGCAATGTCTGATCCTAATGTTATGACATTCCTCAAGTTTGTTTATTTATCATGCTTGCCAGTAGTCCTGTTTGTAGTGACATTTCCTCTGAGGGTCTCCTGTTCAAAAGCCTTTGTGTTTGTTCCTACTGTTGGGGCCAAAGCCTGTTTGGACACTTGCATATGGAGACATGTCAAAGTGATGCAAACCTTGGAGCTTCCTGCTATGGACGTGCTTTAGGATACATGTGTAGGAGTTGTGGTTAAGCTTCCAGTGAGGCTCCAGGAAATGATTGAAGTCAGTTTAATGTCCCCTAAAGTCACAGGGACACAAATGTGTGTGTCTGAAAGTGTGAATGTGCTTGAACGTAATGGGTTTGGGGTATCAGCAGGGGTCCCGTGAGTCTGATTAGTGGACCCTACAAAATGTCATTAGGGTGTAATGAAAAAGCAGTCCCGGTACTAATGCACAATAAAGCGAATGGGCTGTTACATTACCACAGCGGCCAGACTATGACTGTTGGCACATCAGCACTTCATCGGTTTCTACTTATGAGTGTGTGGAGCGACCATACATCACGTATCTGAGGGAAAGATGACGGGAACAGAGTCGGCGCTGACACCACGCCAGTACGCCAGAGTGTGGGTGTGCGACTGACAGGGAAAAGATTGAGTAGGTCCATTGAATGGTGTGAGAATGTATGTGTGCAGAGGAGTCGTTGGAAGTGTTCAAGTTGATCAAAAATACTCTCTCATATGTTGTGCCCTTTTTCAATACAAGTGATGACAATCTTTGACATGTGCAATGGTGTGCATGGCGTGATGCTGGAGTCATTGGCACTCTTACTTTACAGTGAAAAGACCCTGCTTTCTGTGCATGCCTGTTCAGATCAGTCCACGAGTTTGAGGCACCCTGGGGGGCTCCAGGGATCTGTGTTGTCCCGTCAGCTCTGTGGCTCCTTGTATGTTTTCCAGGTGTGATATCAGTGGCAGGGCCAGAGGAAGCACTATCCTTCAGGGGCTGATACAGTAACCACATCCAGTGAGAAGTAAGAGCTGACAAATACTCCACCATTTAACGACTGTGGCCTTGACTTCACTATTGACTGCATTAGAAGCTTTGCATTCAGCTTCGTTACGCACTCGCGTCCTCTTTGTGTGCGAGTGTGTTAAGGCCTCATGAGTCGTTTGGTGGAGTGACTTCAGAGCGGTGACTGGCTGCTTATTGTGCCAGCTGGTAAATGTAAGAAGTGAGTGGGGGGGGGGGGGGAGAATGGAAGACAGAAAAAGAAAGGCCCTGTCGCTCTGAAACCTTAAACGGCTGTCTGTCTTCCTTTCCTTGACAGGGACCACAGTGAAGGGCGAACGAGGATGCGTGCCTGTAATCCATCCTTCCTCTCTCCTCCTCTGTCTCTCTGTCACTGCATCACCATCCTTCCCTCTCAGTCCCAGAATGATTGAATATTTACTCTCATTTAGTGTTACTGTCCGAAAGACAAGAGGCAACACAGACACACTCACACAAACATGGACACACACACGCGCGCGCGCTCACACAACCTCGTCTACCCATTTAATTAAGCACTCTATGAATAATTCAGTTCGAGCCTTCTGGGCTCAAGATAATTATAACGATCAGGATAATAATGTTTATTTTGCTTTTTATTGTATTAAGACATCAATATCTCTGCAGTGCAGTGTGGACAGTTTGCTGCAACATTTTTAAATGCCTCAAGAACCACCTCTAATATCAGAGTGGTTGAGTATTTGTAAAGTTTTGCACGCATTTCAGAGGCTGGTGCTCTAAAGTCTGTGTGTGAGGACTATTCAGAGTCATTACAGAGAGCCCAGCCCTCAGTGTTTTGCAGGGACTGACGCAGATGTACGTGCATGTCTATAATCCCAGTCGTCGCTGCCATGCGTTCCAGGGCTCCTCTTTTTTCCATGCGTGACCTTGAAGACAGTTCCCGTCTCCGGTGGAAATATCAGAACCTGTAATCCTCAGTAGAGCAGATCAATAATATATAATGTGATTACAGTTGAGCTCACTGTGCACAGCAGCTGTTCCCCACCCTATGTGGCTTCTATCAAGTTCTGATTAGTCAATGATTGTCTATTCTTTGCCGGGCATATGGAATCAGCGGTCTATTCGCTGCCACTGTATAGCCATTGATTAACCCCGGCAACAGATGTGGGAACAGTGATTGTGCTGCATTGTCGGCCCGTGCTCAACTCACTGTAACATGCGGGGTAGCCTCCTCCAAATGGGCGCAATTTGCTATTCTTTCTGCAGATTATTGTAAATCTTTTCTTCTTTATTCTGCAGCCGAGAGGTTTGGGGGGAAATTGAATGACACCAAACTGAGTCATGAGCTAAATTTGAGGCTGTGACGAATTGGAGTTTGCTTCACTTTTTTCCCATCACTGCCATCATTTCCTTCCGATTCAAACTTTGAATCTGCAGTTTGCTTCATAAACTTGCCGACAATGGGATTGTTGTCTCCTTGTCCGTGTCCATCATGCCCCCCCAATACACACCTCTCATTTCTTCATTGTAGACCTAAAATCCTTAAAGTCTGCTATTGATTCTTCTCCATGCCCCCCCCCCACCCCTACCAAAGCTCCAGGGTGTCTGTCCAGACTCCCAGCCTCTTTTGAGAGACTTCGCCCAATGACGGCTTCTCCCTCTGGGCCTCGGCAGTGGGGGGAAAAGTCCATCTGCGGAGCTGGATCTGCCCGGGTTTAACCCATCAGTCACTGGAGCTGATTGATGGCCCAGACAGACAGGAAGGTTGTTGGTGTACATGAGGAGAGACGCACGTACACAACGAAGCAAACTGAACAACAGATTGACAGACTGCCTCTGTGTGTGTGTGTGTGTGTGTGTGTGTGTGTGTGTGTGTGTGTGTGTGTGTGTGTCTGCGTGTGTGTGTGGGAAACTTGAGAAACTTTCAAGTGCCTCTCATGTCCCCTCAGCATCTACCTCATTTGATTACTGGCCTTAAGGGGCCTGGTGGATCAATAACCGAGTTTTGTAGCGCCCCCCCCCCTTTCTCAGCTACACACATATACACACACACACACAGACGCACACACAACTCCAGCAGTTCATTTACGCTAAGCCTTCAATCATCAAAGTGTGGACAGGTCCAGTCTGGCCTGGCCTATCTTGGACGCTGCAGGGAGCTTATGTTTACGTGGATGAGATATTGCACGTTTCAATCGTCCATCTGTCTTGTGCATGTGTGCGCGTAACAATTGGCTCCCGTGTCTTGTTATCCCTGAGTTGAATAGTTCATTAATATGGACATGTGGGTCATTATCAATATCCGCATCCTGCTGGAGATTTTTTGCCCTTTAAACATTTTTTGGACCAGTCAGAACGTAAAAACATACTTATCTGACATGAGGGTCAACTGCTGCATACGCACTCAATGGATGATGTCACTGCCCGCTGCAACCACAATCCCCTGCCGCTCAATATCAGGTTAACTGCTGTGCTCAAGGGCACTTTGACATTAATTGTGGAGAGAAGTTGGGGCATTTTATCATCCAAATTCTCCCATGTGGTCCAGTAATTGGAACACTCGGAACAAAAGAACCATTAGGCGACCACCTGCAGCTTTATAAAGTGGATGAAAGACATTAAACAATGAAAACAGCAGCTTTATACATGTTGCATACTTGAAAAAAAACACAACAAAGGCACGTGTTTTAATTATCTCACAAGTGGTGTGTCCACTGTTGAAGCACTCTGAAAAGCACACAGTGTAAAATTTTTATATGAACAAGTAGGTGAGACAAATTTAGTGACGGGTCCGATTTGCAAACCACTTTGACCATAGAATCATTAATTATGAAATTTGATTTCAGTCCCACTCTTCTGCTTCCTGCATGCTCAGCGCCACGGTGCCTTACCGCGTTAGCATATATATTTTCATTATCAGAGACTGCCGGACTGTTATCGCCTCTTATCCGTTTTTGTGCTCTTCAAAACAAAGTCAAGGTTGGGCGTTAGTGAGGCAGATGAATAGTAACGGCGTGTTTTGTGACAAAGTATGGAGCTGAATGAAATGCAAAGTGCTGTTTAGGATTTGGCAGATGAAATGCAAATTGGCTTTCAGCTAAATAAATGTCGACCCACTCAAAATGGCCTAAATATAATGCAACGGGCTCAGTTTGTGTCATTCTGGACGGTCCCTCATTTGAACCTGAGAAGGAAAGATTAGAGAATAAAAGGCAGAACTTGCTCATTAGATTATCGACAAACATGAAGGTGCATATTGTTGCAATTCTCTTTTTTATTTTGTTGCTCTTGTAAGTCTGAAATCTGTCAAAGCTGATCACAGCTGTAATGAAGCTGATGGATATGGAATTCCTTTCAAGCAGTGGCTCACTACTTTTTCATGAGGTGGTCTCATGTATGATCTCGAGCGCCCCCAAAGGTGTCCTGAAGGTGTGCTGAAGTTTTTGTCTTTACTTTGAAGTGCAGGTTTTTGGGCTCTGCTGTGCCACTTCTTATTCTAACTGTGTCGAGTTTGTTTTCAATGGAGTTCAATCATAAATATCAAGAATGTTTGTTTTTTGGTGAATAGAAAGATTAACCGTGTCAAAATATTTATAGGAAATTAGTTTTGCAGTTTTTGTCACTTGAATGATGCACAAGCTTTTAAATTCATGTTGACCTCCGTTGTCCTCTGGCCGGAGTGTGTCATAGAGGAGGTGTGTCCTCCTGGTCCATTCAGTGTCCTCTGTGGCCTGCTTGTTCAGGCTAAATGGAAACAAAGTGTTGCACAAGCAGCGTGTCCACCCACAGGTGCGGTTCACTGGCAACCTGGTCACCATAATCAACCCACAACTCCACAGAGACACAACAGCATTAAGCAGCATTGTCGCTTCCCCCCGAGGGGCTTTACAGCCACCAAAATGCGGCCCACCGCCCACACTGCTGTCACTCACCCTGAACTCCGCCCTTGCAACTCTTCCCTCCCACACACGTGTAAACGCAATCATTGGCCACCCACGTGTGCCAGTTAACCTTCTAATGAGGCGGCACGGGTCGTGTCGTGTTCCGCTGCCCACCCCGCCCCAGGGGAAGGCCGACCTGTCGGCGTGTCTATTTTATTCCCGCCCACACGGTCTGCCTGATGGACCACCTCACCTAATTGACTGACTGACCGTCTGGATGACTGACTGGATAAACACATAGCATGCTGGGATAGCGTGGGCGTGGGAACTTTAAGCGAAGCGTGCTGGTGTAGAACGAAGTGTGAAGCGACGGACGGCACTCGAGCTGCAAGAGACTTGGCCTGAGCGCCGCATCATAAAAACACTTTATATGAACTCATAGAATTTAGTGGAGATTGTTGAGTGGTTTGTGACTCGTGACACACCAGTTTTTTAGTCTTCGTGGCAATTTTCAACTGGCCATTAACATTTCTTAGTCTGAAGAAGTCATTCTTCACTAGAAACATGTGTGAAAGTGTGAAACCATTATTATTTTGTAATTTTATTTTAGCAGTTTATTTTAAAGTATTCACGAACTAAACACTGATACCAACAAACAGAAAAACTGATAATTAGCAGACCTACAGAAGTGTGGGACATCAGTGTTTTTTTTCACTCCTCGGCCTTATGTGCGATTGTAAGCACATGTCAGCAGGATGTATTAGATCTAAGCTGTTGTTTCACTTAGATTTTTTACACATGAAACATGTTGCACACCTCCTGGCCTCACACAGCTGAGACAACTACTGCACATGCACACGCTTTGGACTGTCCTCGCCGGACCTTTACTGCTTCTTCTGCAGAGCTGATGAACAGGTGCTGCAGTAAAAACTGATGTGCATCCTTTGTATTGCTTCCCCCTTCCAGTGACTGTGTGGTGTCGCATGTCTCTGTATGTGCGGGTGTGTGTGTGTGTGTGTGTGTGTGTGTGTGTGTGTGTGTGTGTGTGTGTGTGTGTGTGTGTGTGACTCACGCCAGTCCATCAGTGACGATCATCTGTCGCGAGCGAGGCAGAAGCCCGAACACTTGACTGCACAACTGTTAATTTCTCTCTCGGCGAATAAATTAATAGTTCATAAATAAGCGAATAAATTAAAGAATGGATAGGAGGAGAGGATGGGAGGAGAGGAATGAGGGCAGGAAAAACTTTCTCATCAGAAAAATTTAATTTCTCACTCCGACACCCACGAGGATGGAGGGAGGTGGGGGGGGGGAGAGGGAGGGAGGGAGGCAGGCCTGGATGCAGGGTAATAGATGTGGGTGCTTGTGTGCACGTGTGGGTTAACAAAAGAAATTCATTTTCAGTCTTCCCATCACACTTTTCCGAGCACCGACATGTCGGCATCTTTTCATTCCTTTTTTCACAACCTGCACCTGTTATTGTTCGACACTCCATCATAGAAGGTTCTTTCATTTATTTTGATGAACAGTGATGTCAGAGCTGGTGTGGCTTTAATTTGCTTTATTAATGTGTCAATAACTGTAAGTCAATACGACCTCAGACTGCTGTAGCCACTCCCTCTTTTCACCTTATAGCTACAGAAGGAGAATATCAAGCAGCTGGTGATAAATTGACATCGGCATAAAAACACGGTACACACAAAAACTTCATTTGCTTCCAAATATCTGAGTTTGATGGCATAAATAGACTTCTCTCTGGTGTGCTGGTGCCATTCTGATAATTCATTTTATCAATGCTTCCCACTCATTTAGATTTGATTTGTGAGGGTGGGCGGCTCACTGTGAGAGCTCTGCATGCTGGGATTTTTGTAATTTAGAGGAAGGCTGTGCAACAGGTATGTTTGTTAAAAAATCTAATTGCCACATGTAAATCTGTCCAACGCAAAATACAGATAAAGTGCAAAGCTTTGATCCTCGTTCCTTCTCCCATCAGTCAGCTCTTTGTGAGTTTCGGCTGTCTTTTGACCTTCTGGAATCGCACAATAATCATCATAAAAAGACTGACATGTTTGTGTTCGCAGCCCCCAAGTTTCAGTGTTTCCCCATTGCTCACCATTTACCTGGACATCATGTCATCCCTTGTGTCAACGCAGCCCTGGCTCTGCTGCACCTTCAACATTAGTACAGTTATTTTCAATGCGGTGCTCGGCGATGAAAAATGGCTCAGGATGTCCAGAGATTCCTGTACACTGAGGTCAAACAAAGTTGCTTGAATCGGCTTTCAGAGCCACATTTGCTGCTGACAGAAGGTCGACGGTGGCAGTAAACGTTAGCAAGCTGCAGTGGCTCCATAAATTGAATATGATGACTGTTGGTGTTGGAGGCATTTTTGCAGTAATAAATGCATGACAGCCATGTCTCTGTGCCAGTGGCACGTGTGCATTCTTCAGCAAACATGACCTCGAGCAGTAAATACAGTAAGACCGGAGCCTTGGATGATGAGTTGCACATTTTTATGCTGTTGCCACCACTGGTGAGTTTGTGGTCATACCAACAGGTGGATGTCACGTCTTCGACAACAAATACTGGAACAACAGTGAAGAAAACTACAGAAACTACAAGGTCTGGGTCAGAAAGCTATTGAATAAAATCGAGATGATAAGATGCAAAGGAAGATGCTTTACCAATGACCTGCTGCAAGAAGTGGAGAAGGCAGTAAAATCAGAAGAGGAAAAGAACAGTCAGACATCAACAAACATGTCTGAGGAAGCGATCAGAAGGAAGGCCAAAGACCAAGTGGTTAAAACACTGCCTGAACACCTGAAAAACATTTGCTCCAATGAATTGTTGAGGGCTTTACTTGGTGTCAGGTTCCCAGTTGCAAGTGTAGTTGAAGGAATAACAGGAGCAGTGAGAGGAGCAGTGAGAGGAGCAGTTGACAGAGCATCATAAGGACAAAAATGGTGCTCAATATCTCAAAACAAGCCAAGTGTAAACTCTTACTCTCCTGAACTTTGTCATGGGGGGGGGGGGGGGGGGTTAAGAATGCAACTTGTAGTTTTGTCCACAGCTGAACACTGAAGGCTTCATGCTTGTGTGTCTGGGCTGGAGCATGATGAACAGCACAGCCCAAAGGCTGCTACTTAATAATCAGCACTGCTTCAAGATAAAATGCTTCATATATGAAACAATCTGACTATTTTCCTTTTTAACCTTACAAAGCTACTGTTCAAAGAGTGTGGCTGAAGCTGTCAATGATTCACAAGTGATGTTTCCTGCTCCTCCGTTATAATGATGACAGTCGGATATAGGTGCCTGTTGTCACCGTGATTTCAAGACCACACAACTGTTAACTTCAAAACCTGAGCTGGGAAACATCTTCTTTTCTATTTTCTAGAAACTCCCCTTTAAAAAAAAATTCAAACATTAAGAAGTGTCTGAATGTATAAAAATAAAACGACTGTGTATCAGTGTTTGTGATTGACAATCTTTTGGCTTGGAGGAAATGCAACATTGGATGGATGAAGGAACATGCGCTGGCTTTATTTGAATTCACAGGTAGTATTTCTATAAAGTTTTTAAATTGTTTATTAATGTATAATTTGCCCATGTATTCTATTCATAAGATTTTATTAATTAATTTTCGGACATATAAAATTTTAAGTAATGTGGAAAAATTAAGGACAAGCTGTTCCAGGGGCTTAAGTCGTGAAAAGTTCATGTTCAGAAATGTCCATATTATTTGTGGAACTAGATGTCATTTTGCTCAAGAGCCAATCAGCGCCTGTTACCATGGGGCGCTTTCAACCTATCACAAGAACAGGAAGGCGGGACAATAGGGCCAGGAGCGGGAGACCTTACCAGCAAGAAGGCCAGCCCTCAGAAGAGGAGCCGCCCCTGCCTGGGAGTGTCACGACATTTTTTTTCACTAGCCAAGAAAGTTTTTTCTTTTTAAAGCTACAATTCGGAAGTTTCTTTGCGTCATGTTCTGTGGTTTGAGCTCTATTTCAGTATTTTTTCTACCTTTAGAAATTACATTTTTTTTTTTGCTACTGCTAATTTTAGCTCGAGTTAGCGAGCAAGCCGGGCCATAAACCGGAGTTTTCCATGTAATTACCGAGTAAGTATAAATTGGAAATAATACCAACACATATCTAAAATAACTACAAAAAAGAACAGCAAGTTTTTCTAATTATTTTTTCCCCTTTTTTTCAGGAAGCTACTCCGGGATTTTTTGCTAATTCTGGATATCTTTGGTTGGCGGTAGTGGACTTCTGGAACCTTTTCAATGCTGGAGGAGGGTTTGGAAATCCCCACTATATGTGAGTACAAAGAAAAAAAGCCTCTTGAAGTATTCAAATAATTGCCAACACATAGATATAATTTTTTCAAATCAAAAATAACCTCAAAAACCACTCGGTGTTATAATTTTAATATATTTTCTAACTAGGAGTCACTTATGTCTCGGAAAAAAAGTTCACAGTGGTTTGAACAGATGCCATTTCATTTTCCAATGTTATTACATTCAATTAGCAAATGAATGCAACTTTAGGCGGGAGTTTTTTTCTGTCATTGTGTCAAAATGGCGATTGCTATCTGAGCTAGCTGCTTTAGCCCATTAGCTTTTATTTCCCTTTAGCTGCTACGCCCCTTTAGCTGCTACTCCCTGTGTTAGCTCTTACAGCCCTTTAGCTGCTATTGCAATTAGCTGCTATTCCCCGTTAGTTGCTAAAGCCAGTAAACTGTCATTGCCCTTTAGCTGCTATTGCCCTTTAACTGCTATTCCCCATTAGCTGCTATTCCCCGTTAGCTGCTAGTGCCCGTAAACCGTTATTGCCCTTTAGCTGCTATTGCCAGTTAGCTGCTATTCACCGTCAGCTGATATTATCTGTTAAGTGATGCTGCCCGGTCAAGTCCACTGTCCTTTAGCTGCTGCTATCTGTTAGCTGCGACTCCCTGTTAGCTGTTAGCTGCTACTGCCCATTAGTGGCTACTGCCTGTTGACTGCTGCTACATGTTAGTTGCAACACCCAGTTAGCTGCAACTCCCTGTCAGCTGTTCTGCTGTTTAGGAGTGTATTGAATGGCATGTGTCTGAGTGAATGCTGGCTCTTGTAGTCCGAGTGCTCTGGACTACAAGCTGCCATAAATTTTTTTATTTTTTTAAATTTTATTTTCAATAAAGATATGTTTTTAAGGGCAATTACCCGCATTTTTTTTGGGGATGAATGCGTGATGTGGTGAGTATGAAATGTGTGCTTGATGCCTATGTTTTATGACATTGTGTTTAGCCTCAAGTTTGTGTGCAAGTATATCGTGAAATGGAAATAAGGTAATGTATTTCAATTGAGGGATTGCAGGAGTGTTTTGAATGGGTTGCTTCTTAGTGACTGCTGCATGTTGGCCTTTGTAGTCCGAGTGCTCTGGACTACAATCTGCCAGTGACTTTTTTTATTTTTTTAAAATTTATTTTCAATAAAGATATGTTTTTAAGGGCAATTACCCGCATTTTTTTTTGATGAATGATTGATGTGGTGACAATGAAATGTTTGTGCTGGATGCTTATGTTTTATGATATTGTGTTTCCTTGAGTTAAGGTAAGTACTCGTGTGTTTAGCTGTGCATTTTTCCAGGTTTTCTTTGCTCTGCTGGATCCTGCATATGAGGTACACTCAACTTTTACTTGAACTGTAAAGTTTTATTTTTTAATGCTTTGTGATTTACGGTATTAATGATGTAACTATTCACTTGAAAAGGTGAGTAAATCCTTGTTGAGCAGATACAACTTGACGTTTTTCTTATGAAAGTCAATATGTTGGGCTCCTCTGATGGTCTTTGATAGAGGTCACTCTGCTGCTGCAGCCAGTCATGCAGACTGCTTCAGCTTCTTTGCTTTTCTGTTAGCTGTTTGACCCATTGGCTTCACATCTGCTTCAGCTACCTGCATTTTTTTTTCATTGGAATATTTGATGTGGTTACATTGAAGTGCTTGTGCTTGAAACTTGTTTTTTACATTGTTTTCTTGATATAAGGTAAGTGCTGATGTGTGTTAAGCTGTGCATTTTTCCAGGTTTTCTTCACTGCTGAATCCTTCATCTGAGGTACACTAATAACTCAGCTGTTGAGCTCTGTCGTTTTTGTTTTCTGATGATAGCTGAGTGAATCGTTGTCGAGCAGATTCAACTGGGTGTCTCCCATGAGAGTCACAGTTGCGTTCCTCTTCTGGTGTTTGACACAGGTTACTTTACAGCTGCAGCCACAGTCATGTAGACTGCTTCAGCTTCCTTGCTTTGTATTCACTGCTTCACATCTTCAGCTACCTGCATTTTTTTCCATTGGAATTTTTGATTTGACATTGAAATGTTTGTGCTTGATGCCTATGTCTATTGATATTGTGTTTCCTAGATAAGGTAAGTGCTGACGTGTGTTGAGCTGTGCGTTTTTACAGGTTTTCTTCACTGCTGATTTTTGCATACGAGGTCATCTGATCACTCTTGTTGAGCTGTCCAGTCTGACATTAAGTTCTTGATGATGTAACTATTCACTCAATGAATAGCTGCGTGAATTGTTGTTGAGCAGATTCAACTGGACTTCACTCATATGAGAGTCACAGTGGTGTTTCTCTTCTGGTGTTTGACATGGGTCAGCTGCAGCCAGTCAAGCAGACTGCTTCAGCTTTTTTGCTTTGTATTTGCTGCTTCACCCATTACCTTCACATCTGCTGCTTCAGTTACCTGCATTTATTTTCAATGGAATTGTTTATGGGTACAAAGAAATGTTTGGAATTAATGCTTATATTTGGTGATATTGTGTTTCCTTGAAAAAAAGGTTTGTGCTGTTTTCTGTTAAGCTGTGCAATTTTCCAGGTTTTCTAAACTGCTGAATCTTGTGTATGAGGTACACTGACAACTTTTACTTGTTGCACTGTGTAGTTTCGGTTTCCTGATGCTTTGTGATTAAGGTTTTTAATGATGTAACTATTCGCTCAATGAATAGCTGAGTGAATCATTGTTGAGCAGATTCAACTGGACCTCAGTCGTATGAGAGTTACAGGAGCGTTTCTCTTGCCTTTGTCACAGGTAACTTTGCAGCTGCAGCCACAGTCATGCAGACTGCTTCAGCTTTGCTTTCTCTTTGCTTCTTCGCATCTGCTGCTTCAGCTACCTGCATTTTTCTTCAGTGGAATTTTTGATGTGACATTGAAATGTTTGCTTGATGCCTTTTTTTGATTTTGTGTTTTCTTGAGATAAGGTCAGTGCTCACGTGTGTTTAACTGTACATTTTTCCAGGTTTTCTTCACTGTGGAATTTTACATATGAGGTCATCTGATAACATGTTGAGCTATCCAATTATTGTTTTCTCATGCTTTGCGATTTAAGTTTCTGATGAAGCTATTCACTCAGTGAATAGCTGAGTGAATCATTGTTGAGCAGATTCAACTGGACCTCACTCGTATGAGAGTCACAGTGATGTTCCTCTTCTGGTGTTTGACATGGGTCAGCTGCAGCTAGTCATGCAGACTGCTTCAGCTTTTTTGCTTTGTATTTGCTGCTTCACCCATTACCTTCACATCTGCTGCTTCAGTTACCTGCATTTATTTTCAATGGAATTGTTTATGGGTACAAAGAAATGTTTGGAATTAATGCTTATATTTGGTGATATTGTGTTTCCTTGAAAAAAAGGTTTGTGCTGTTTTCTGTTAAGCTGTGCAATTTTCCAGGTTTTCTAAACTGCTGAATCTTGTGTATGAGGTACACTGACAACTTTTACTTGTTGCACTGTGTAGTTTCGGTTTCCTGATGCTTTGTGATTAAGGTTTTTAATGATGTAACTATTCGCTCAATGAATAGCTGAGTGAATCATTGTTGAGCAGATTCAACTGGACCTCAGTCGTATGAGAGTTACAGGAGCGTTTCTCTTGCCTTTGTCACAGGTAACTTTGCAGCTGCAGCCACAGTCATGCAGACTGCTTCAGCTTTGCTTTCTCTTTGCTTCTTCGCATCTGCTGCTTCAGCTACCTGCATTTTTCTTCAGTGGAATTTTTGATGTGACATTGAAATGTTTGCTTGATGCCTTTTTTTGATTTTGTGTTTTCTTGAGATAAGGTCAGTGCTCACGTGTGTTTAACTGTACATTTTTCCAGGTTTTCTTCACTGTGGAATTTTACATATGAGGTCATCTGATAACATGTTGAGCTATCCAATTATTGTTTTCTCATGCTTTGCGATTTAAGTTTCTGATGAAGCTATTCACTCAGTGAATAGCTGAGTGAATCATTGTTGAGCAGATTCAACTGGACCTCACTCGTATGAGAGTCACAGTGATGTTCCTCTTCTGGTGTTTGACATGGGTCACCTTGCAGCTGCAGCTACAGTCATGCGGACTGCTTCAGCTTTTTTGCTTTGTATTCGCTGCTTCACCCATTGGCTTCACATCTGCTGCTTCAGTGACCTGTGTTTTTTTGTTTTTTTTAATGGAATTATTGATATGGTTGCAATCAAATGTTTGTGATTCATGCCTTTATTTGGTTATATTGCTTCCTTGAGAAAAGGATCAAGCTGTTTTCTGTGAAGCTGTGCATTTTTCCTGGTTTTTCTTCACTCTGCTGAATCTTGCAAATGAGGTACACTCAACTTTTACTTGTTGAACTGTGTAGTTTTTGTTTTCTGATGCTTTGTGATTTAGGTTTGTATTGATGTACCTATACATTCAGCGAATAGCTGAGTGAAACATTGTTGAGCAGATTCAACTGGGCCTCACTCATATGAGAGTCACAGGAGAGCGTTCCTCTTGTCATTGACACAGGTTACTTTTTGTAAGCTGAAGCCACGATCATGCAGACTGCTTCAGCTTCTTTGCTTTCCTTTTGCTTCACATCTTCTCCTTCAGCCAACTGAATTTTTTTCAATGGAATTTTTGATGTGGTGACAGTGAAATGCTTGTGTTTGATTCTTGTGTTTTATAGTATTGTGTTAACTTGAAAAAAGGTCAGCGCTGTCGTGTTTAGCCATGAATTTTTCCAGGTTTTCTTCACTATGCTAAATGTTGCATATGAGGTCATCTGATATGTCTTGTTTGAGCTGTCTAAATTTTGTTTTCTGATACTTTGTGATTTAAATTTCAAGAATGTAACTTTTCACTCAACGAATAGCTGAGTGAGTCATTGTTCAGCAGATTCAACTGGACCTCAATCGTTTGAGAGTAACAGTGGTGTTCCTCTTCTGATCTTTGACACAGGTAACTTTGCAGCTGCAACCACAGTTGTGCACACTTATTCAGCTTTTTTTCCTTTGTATTCACTGCTTCACCCATTGGCTTAACATCTTCTGCTTCAGCTATCTGCATTTTTTTTTTTTCAAAAAGAATGCTTGATGCGGTTACAATGAAATGTTTGTGTATTATGATATTTTGTTTCCTTCCGAAAAGATAAGTTCTGTCATCTGTTAAGCTGTGCCTTTTTCAGACTTTCATTCTCTGCATGTGAGGTCATCTGATAACTCCAATTTGCTAAACTGTAGTTTTGTGGTCTAATGCTTTGCAAAGTTTTTCTTGACATTACGCTTGTGGACTCAAACAAAGACGGACAAAAGCCCAAGATGTTTTTTGAATACTTGGAGCTGACGATGGTTTCATTTGGTGGAAAACTGAAGGTATGTGAAGGTCGATGCTTTCACTGGCTGGGTGACTGGCTCGATCAGCTCCATTGGAAGCAAACACAGATTTTTGATCAAGATGTCCCCCTCCTTCTGAAGTAACACTTCTTTGTATCTCTCACAGACATGGAACTAACCTAAGTTTTTCTTGGACTCTATCTGAAGATATGTCGAGTCGAAAGGATTGTTTGAATCTCTGGACTCTTGGATCTTCATTATGAGTGACAACGGTCCGAAGACCAAGATGTCCCCCTTCCTGTGGAACTAATCTTCTCTGGAGCTCCGACTTGTGGACCCTGAGCTCGAGTAAGTTTCTGAGTAACGCTCAATGATTTCATATTTAGGTATGTCAATTGCTCCATTAAAAGTGAAAAACAATTTTTGATCAAGATGTCCACCTCCTTCTGGAGTTGCATTTCTTTGTATCTCACAGAAATAGAGCTCAGTTCATTTTTCTTGGACTCCTATCTGAAGATGTGTGGATTCCTCAGGATTCATGGATCTTCTCCATTGTGAGCGAAGACGAGCCGAAGAAAAGATGCCCCCCTACCTGTGAACCCAATCTTTGGATCTCTCACTAGCGGACTTCAAGCTCACGCAAGTTTCGAACTAACACTAACTGATTTCATGTTTAGGTATGTCCACTCCCTGCCTTGGTGGTGGGTGGACCCGCTCCGTTGAAAGCGAAGATGGATTAAAGATGTATTTTTGCCCAAGAATTCCCCCTCCTAGTGGACGTACTACTTTCACTCTTGTCAATCATGGACTTGGGGCTAAAAAAATTTTTTTTTTTAAAGATTCTGTCAGAAGATGTATGGAGGTCTGGATTTTCTCTGGTTGAGTTTTTTGATCTTAATCGTGAGCGAAGATGGGTCGACGTTGTTCCGAAGACCAAGACGTCCCCCTTCTTACGGACTTCAACTTGTTGACATCTCTCCTGGACTTGGAGCTCACATCAATTTCCCTTGGATCCTCTCTGAAGTCATGTGGAGGTCTCTGAAGTCTCCGGCTGGGTGGTGGGTGGAGCCGCTCCTTTGGGAGCGAAGACGGATTGAAGACGGATTTTTGCTCAAGATGTCCCCTTACATCTGGACTTTAATTTCCTTTGACCTGTCACCCACGGACTTGGAGCTCACTACATTTTTCCTCGTACTCAGCCTGAAGATTTGTGGATTTCTGTGGATTGTCAAGATCTTCTCCATTGTGAGCAAAGATGAGCCGAAGACAAAGATGCGCCCCCCCCCCATTTTGGACCTTATCTTCCTTGGATAAATCGCTTGCTTACCTGGAGCTCACGTAAGTCTCTAACTAACACTCACTGATTTCATGTTTAGGTCTGTCCACTCCCTGCCTTTTTGGTGGGTGGACTCACTCCATTGGGAGCGAAGACGGATTGAAGACGTCCCCCTCCGACTGGACTTCCACCTCTTTACTCTTGGACTTGCAGCTCACGTCAGTTTCCCTTGGATCCTGTCTGAAGACATGTGGAGGACTCTGAAGTCTCCGGC
>JASSRZ010000060.1:7265256-7282054 GCA_032164315.1 Malacoctenus gilli
TCCTGTCTGAAGACATGTGGAGGACTCTGAAGTCTCCGGCTGGGTGGTGGGTGGAGCCGCTCCTTTGGGAGCGAAGACGGATTGAAGACGTCCCCCTCCTTCTGGACTTCCACCTCTTTCCATGTCTCACTCTTGGACTTGCTGCTCACGTCAGTTTCCCTTGGATCCTTTCTGAAGACATGTGGAGATGTGAATAGGCCTGTGGGTCTTCTATTTTCTTTTGGAGGTCTCTTCATCTTTCCTTTGCTAGAATCATGTCACTGTGAGTGAAGACCTTCCAAAACATGTCCCCTTTCTCCTGAACTTTCAGTTCCTTTGATATCACTCCAATCTTATTGCTCACATCAGTTTCTTTTGGATTTTCTCTGAAGTTGTGTGGAGGTCTCTGCACTCTCCGGCTGCTTGGTTGACGACCTTCTCCTTTGGGAGTAAAGACAGATTGAAGATGTTTTCTTGCTCAAGATTCCCCCCTTTTTGTTGATGTCCAGAAGATCCAGGGGGTCCATGTGGCTTAGAAGACCAAGAGGCTCTCCCTTTTTTTAAAATTACACTGGAGCGGCAGAGCGATAACCGGGACTACCTGGAGGAGGGCGACAAAAGGTGATTCTTGCTGCCACTTTGTATTACTTTCAGGATTTGTAAATTCCTGTGCCAAGAGCCTTCCAGAGTGCTTTTCAACTACAATGTCATGAAGATGCATCCTAACCGATTTACAAGTATTTTATAAAAACATCATCTCATCTCTTCATTCACTAGGAGCCCCAACATCTCCAGGATCTCCAAGCAAGCTGCCACACCCAGGTAGGCCGTGGTCTCCCTTTTGTCATGGAAATTAAACAGAAACCTTACGATAATGAATTTATAAAACTGAAAATATTTCCATAAATATTGTGCCACTATGATCTTACCAGGAAACATTTTGTTTGAGCCTTCCTCATCTGGAATCCTGTTACAACTCTTTCTCTCTCTTCGGTCTCGGGAAGCCAGGCTTTCCAGGGGTGCCAGGAATGCCCTTCTCTCCCTTTACACCACTACCTCCCGGAGGCCCAGGCGGACCCTGTCGACCAGGTTGGCCTTCAACGAAAATACAGTTCTTACATCTAACAATCAACCAGTGATGTGTACATGCTTAGATGTACATTTCCTGCATGCGGTTTCCCATCTGTCCTGGGGAGTAAATGTCTTGTTAATTGTAGCTCTCGTCCAAAAAACTTTTAAGCCCAACAAAAGTACATGTAGAAATGATCAACCAAAAATAAAAAAATTCTAAAAATGTATAATAATTATGTCTGTGCTACTTTCATTTTACCTGACTGTCTTAAAGATAACTCATTGTATATGACACATCGTCAAACCAATTTTGTAATCCTCTCTTCATTCAAACAGGTATATCAAAGTCATCAAGCCACTTCAGTCTAACTTGGAGAGACCTCCAGTTCCAGGAGTTTCCAGGATATTGGCAGCTTGGTGTGAGAAAAGAAGAGCTGGTTCAGACAGTGTTAACATGTGCGCAAGAGGGGCACATCAGCCATCCCTGCTTTAAACCATGTCCAAAAGTTTTTTGTTTATGTATTAATTTTTTTTTGTAAATGTTAAATTAATTGATTGAGTCTGTGATGTTTTAACTTATGTGAAAAAATGTCTCAGGGAAGGACCGTTGATTCAGGCGAGTTAGTTACATCAGTGTATACTGTGTCGGATGGTGTTCATTATGTTTGAATCAAGTGATCTGAGTGGCGTTCTTCTTGATTGAATTTCAGGTGTATTAATTTTCCAAACACTCTGCTTACTTGATTAACTTGTATTATGTTACCATCAGTGAGCATGAAAACTGAAAGACAAACTTTTGTGAGGATCAAACAAATAATAAAAGAGATGATGAATGGAAAGATTTTCCAGCAATCCTAATTTAGTTTTCAGTGAAATCATAAGTTTCACTCAGTCCGTGCTGCTGTGAATGATGAGCAGTCCAAGCCTGGACTCTGTTGGTCTGACCTGAGGCAGCTGGACACACAAGATGTTGATCGGACAATAAGGCGGGGTTCACACTGCAGCAGTAGGCATGGAGTAAGAGCAGGAGTGTGTCACCCTAACACCCTTAATACTAACTTATTTAACTTGACATAGCACTGATGTGTTGAAATGATCAGAAATTACTCTTAATTTTCCATAAAATGAACATATCATTTGTCTTAGTGGCCTTTTCATGAACTAGCCAAGCCAAAAAAATATGCAGTCATTTTTTTCACTTGACATTACTTTTGCAGCTAAACATATTCTCAAAGTTGAAAACCTAATGATTTACACAAACTGATTAAGTTAAATACTTTGGGTTTTTTAAAGTAATTATTTTCCTGAATGGTTAATGGGCTTGTCAGTCCTCTGTCCCAGCTTTTATTATTGCTATCACCTTTATGGGAGTGCGGAAGAAGGGTAAAAGGAGGGATGGACCTCATTTGGAAAAGATAAATGAAAACATTGAAAAACCCATGCTCAGTCAGAGGTTGCCGCTGCACTCTCATTACAAATAGTGACGTGCGTGAGCAGGAGGAGGGGATGCTCTCTGACATTTTGTGGGGTGCTTACAATAACTACAGATTTGAAATGATTCACACACCACTGGTGTCATTGGTGTGACACATTTTCATGAAGTGGTATATTTACAAAGTGCTATCCAGCAGGGCTGCATCCTGCCCCAGCATCTTGTTCCAGACGGAAGGGTGTGGAGCACCACTAAAAAGCTGTTTGTACACCAGAATCGGTCCTAATTTTTGATTAGCTGCATATCACAAAACGAAGTGCCAGGATCCACAATGTGCACTAGATAATGTGTGCGGTCGAGGCTTGTGTAGAATGCAAGAGCTGATTTCCCTGGCTAGTCATTAGTGTTTCCAATAAAGTGAAGATTGGCCCAGTGCAGATACTTGGCCAGCCGTTTGGGCTTAAGGACGACTCCTTTGGGTTGGATCATGGCCACGCTGGTGAGCTGCTATGTTGGGTTTGTTTGTTTTGATCCACTCCTTTGCACAGCATGCTGTTTGAAAGACTTTCCCCAGGATTACATATACCATGAAAAGTAGATTACTACACTCTTTGGATTGCGACCAAAGACTGCTGAGGGATGAGGTCTGCCGGGGTCTGCTAAGATTCAATTATTTATTTTAGCGTTGTGCTTCTTGATGTCGGTCGTTGCGACCAAGTGAATTCCTGAGACGGCTCTTTGACTTTTCGTTATCCTGAACCAAGAAATGATTCTGTGCTCAGTGGGAAAGAAAAGATCACCAGTCTGGACACCTTGAATCGGTTACAAACCTGTCGGAAAGAAGTGGGATTACTCAGATGCATAGCTCAAGACCACCAGAATAATTCCTCTTTATGGCTGTTTTGCAGTCTTGCCAGCCTCATGCCGACCTTTCTCTTGCATGACAGTCATCTTTGGGATGTAATTTTTTTTCTACCATTTCCTGTGCAGTGTTTCCAAACTTTTTCTCTGTGTGATTGTCCTGAATGCGCCCTTGAAGGGAGCAGCTGACAACAGATGCTGCAGAGATCCTCCCTGTACAAGTGTTTTTAATTATTGATGCCGACCCTCTGTACAGGCAGGAACCCGGCTGCCTGTGGACGGCCACCACATCTCACTCACTGCCATGAATTATTCTCCCAGAACATGCTCACACGCGCGCACACACACACACACACACACACACACGCACATACGCTCAAATAGATGCATCCATGCATGGCCATGCATGGAAATGGAATACCTCACAGACGACATTTGAAAGCAAGTGTGCCTGCCTCCCTAATAAATTATGACTCTTGTACATGCACATGTGCTCACTAATGATGTAGTAATCAAGCAAAACAAAGGCCACATGTGGTACTCATCATAAGCAAACACCTCGATGCAGTAGTTGCACATGAACATACACCAGCCTCCATATAGACGGGAGAGCGCACACCCACACGCCGCCGCCGCCATGTTCCCCCTGCATGTCATCTGACACATGCACACACTTTACGCAAACGCACACGGCTTCCCGAGCACACACACAGGGCCATTTGCAGTATTTCTTCTATTCAGTGTGTTCCGTCCAGCTGTCAGCAGGCTGTCAGTGTGTTCAGTTGCCAGGCAAACAGCCCCGCCTCCCCTCGATAATAAAATATGCCTTTAAAATGTCACTCGCTCCCGAAAGAGCAAAAGCAGAGGCAACAAATCGATTCACATTAGTTGTTCAATTGACTTTAGCCTGAACTTAGCTCCCGCGCTGCCTTTGTCTCACCCCATGCTCTGTGTTTTTCTTTTCCTCTCCTTCTTCCTGTCTTTCTTTTTCTTTGGCCTCTGTTATGTTCTTTTTCTTGTCACCTGTTTTTTTCCCCCATTTAGCTTTTTCCGTTCACTGATCTCTCCACCTCCTCCTCACTTTTTTTTTCTCACCTCTTCTCTATTTTCTCCGCCAGCTTATCCAAGCGAATGAATGCAGCGGTGCTGGTGCCGGCGTCTCCTATTCACTCTCCCTGCCGACCACCACCGCGGCAGCACTCATTTCAATTTTCACCTCGTTTTAGACTTATCACATTGACATCATTAAGGCTGCCTCTCAGCGGCACACTCATTCGTTATCCTCTCCATTTTACACCTTTCTATCTCTCTCTCTCTCTCTCTGTTTGTGTGTGTGTGCGTCTCCCTTTCTCTCGCCCTCCTCACTTGCTCCTTATCTGTCCCGCTCATTGTCAGAGGATTTAAAAGGCTCTCTATTTGAGAGCATTGAGTGTCTGGGCTTTGGTTTTTCATCCTGGTGACAGAAACCTGTTGGAGTCTCCTTATTCAGAATGAAAGAGTGCGACATCTTTTGCCTTTTAAAGGGGATAGCCGGGAGTTGCACCGTGCTTGTAAACCTGAAAAAGTGACACACGACTCATTCAGTGCTGATAATATTTCCTTTTTTTCCCCCGATGCAAGCATAAAGTTTTTTTTATCCCAGGTATAGCAGGCCCAGTGCAGGACTGACAGATAATTTCAGAGGGCGAAAAAAAGGCAGACAACAATTCAGCTTCAACCTCTTCAATCTCTGAAACTGTTTCATCACTGTACAAAAAGTCAGGCTGTATCAGAAGATGTCTTTGAGAAGTATTTTATCTCCTGACACAACAGGCTGAAGATTGGTCAGCGGGATCACTCACAGAAGGAAATGTAAAACGGAACTTTCTGCTTTTGACAGTTTTTTGGGCCGAAAATCTACGAGAAGTATCCCAAATTCAACTTTCAAGTGCAGTTTATCAAGAAGAATGATGATTTCATTGTGGAGGAAAAGAACCAAATTCCAACAAGTTGGAAAATCTTCCAAATGTCTGATTCCAGCCAGGCAAATGCTTTCATTGTGAGAACAGCAAAGTCCTCATGCTCCTCTTAGCAATGAATAACTTCATCTTTTCCATCAGATTCAGAGCGACTTTACGAGCCTGACTTGTGTGCTGCTGCAAAGCTTCAGCGCTGTACATGAGAGCGCAGCTCCACCAGGCCCGCAGTGCTTTTGTGGTTGTCCTCGATGACTTTGTGCGGAAACTAAAGCCAGAGAGCAGAAAACATTTCCACATCCGCTGTTTGGCAAATCTCAGCTTACAACAGTAAAGTAAAGCTGAATGAGTTGATTAATCCCTGTAATGAAGTGTATCGTGTCATGTGACTGTCCCGGAGCTCCTCCCGCAGCCTCATGTACTTGCACTTGCGTTTATGCATACAGGCTTGCAGCTATATGTTTGCTCGACGACTTGCAGCAGCTTATCTTGCAGCCTGCAGCATCTTGTTATCTGCAAGTTGGAAATGAGTGCAGTCATAATGTGTGGTACTTTATTCCTCTTATCTGGCTGCAGTGTTTTCTGAACACTGAATCGCACTTTGCCACAGTGTTGATGCTTGACTCGGGCTTATCTCATTGTGTTGTCCACATTAGGAGGGCTGCTGTGGCCCCACCGCACTCTGCAACATCTCAATGTTGCCGCCTGCTTTTTCTTTGGGCCCGGCGTCTTGTTGGGCTTATCTGCACGCCAGTGTTTTCACAGACGGCGTTTGACACAGAGGACCCCACGGTTGGGTTGTTGGAGCTGGCGGGTCAAAGGTCGAGTGAAGAGAAACCGGCAGCAGGAGGGGTCAGGAGGCAGGAAGGAGGAGAATACTGGGAGGCAAGAAGGAGGTGGAGGGGAGGTTAAGACCTCGCTGAAAAAGAGACCAAAGTTAATATCCCTCGTCAGCCCCCTCGCGCTTTAACCCGGGGCTAAGCTAATACAGCCTCTCTTAATGAACAACAGCGGCCTGCGTCTGCATTGTTAGTCAGGAATCTGCGCTGCTGTATTGGATCAATTTGAGGCCAAATAAAATGTGAGTGCCAGGGCCATTTCTGGGTCCCTGGTGTCCTGCATGCCACACCGCAGGCTTTCACAAGCCAGGAGTCACAATATGAAACTGTGCCCCGAGGGAGGAAAGTGAAACACACACATGCACAGCGCTCACCTCCCATCTATAAACAGAGACCAAGAATAGGGTGCGGTCCTGTGGCCGGCGTTTGGGTGGCGTGCAGAGGGGGAGAAGGTACAGGTTAGAGGCTGGTGGCGACAGTGGCAGCGCCGCGGTGAGCCTTACGAGCTTGGCGTCATGTCGTACCTCCCTGCCTCCACAGCCTGTAAAGCCGCTCTGAAGTCCAACAGCCGCTCTCAACAGGAAACCGAGGTTGGCTGAAGGATTTCTCTTTCTTTTTATAAACATCAAACCCAGCTTGTCCACATTACCGTCCGCATATGCAGATTGGAGCATGTGCTGACGTACATGCTTGCACGCAGCTGTCTGTCCGCTGTGCATGTGTTCATGCTTTCATTAAGCCGCACACCAACTGCTACAGTTTGATTGTGTGTTTGTGGGAGTGTGACGCCGTGATAAAAAGTCAAAATAAGGGCGCCACATGGGATCGTTTATCTCGCGACAGACCACTTCTGTCTAATTAGCACGAAACACAGTGGAGGAGTATAGGCGAGTGCAATTAAAGTAAGGGACGGCGGCGTGGGTGCTGCACATATGGTCCGTGTGAGTGTGGCGCTCACAATGCATCAGACACGTCTGTCAGTCTGTCTGTGGTATTAGAGGTGAAACTCTGATGTAACCTGAAAAAATGTGGATGAATTGATGCAGTCATTTGTTCAGTTGAGATGCTTGCAGCTGATTTGGCCTTTTGGTGACTTTTGGGACTGACTTCATTGTTTTTGGTTTACATTTAGAGGGAACAGACTTTGTTGATTCACCTTTTTTCAGCACCTGATCACACACCAAAGATGAAACAGAATTTCTAGATTAGGTGCAAATGTCCAGAGAGGGAACACCTTGAGAGTGACAATTGTTGTTTGTTGATACTTCTGACATTTTGGCTGTACTGTTCTCTCTGCTGTGGAAATGTGTGGTGTCATTACGGCGAGCTGCAGCAAGCTCTCTGCAGCCTTCAGAGGAAAGGTTGTGGATTCCTTTGAGTCTGCCGGGGGATTTCAAAAGATCCTCAAATCATTTGTTCAGGAGTGACCGTTCTGTGTTTGATACAAAAACAAGTCTTTCACATCCCCAAAACTCATATTACAGGATCTGCAAAAAGCCTTTATGAAATATATGTCGGGCTTTGTACTAGAAACCACTCGGTTCTTCGAGCTTCAGATCAGATGATGGTACCTGCTGTGTGGCGCTGGCAGACTGTTGGCCACTGCAACGGAAAAATAGTGTGTTTCCTCCTGTTGAATAAAACGTCTTAAATGTCTTTCTGATTGCAGACTCATGATCCCAAAGAGTTATAAAGAGTCTGTGTTAAACAGCTTGCCTGCGATCAGGCTGATGTTGCTGGCAGTTGTTGCAATTTCTTCCAGATAACTTTATTGTGAGTTGATGTCAGCGCATGAGTAACAAAAAGTTGACCTGTATGAGAAGTGTGCCAGGAAAAAAACCTTCACCATCCAAAGAATATGATTAACATCGCGAGTTTGGGATGTATGTTCACTTGCATATGAATGGATGAAAGAACAAATATCTCTTTTGCACAGACTCCATGTTGAATTTATGTGAACTCCCAAACTCGCTCTGGCTTCGCTTTTCTGTCCAGGTGAGAGCAAAACGCTGGACTTTACAGGAATGCCTCGACAAGCGGCTCTGCGAGCCCCAGACAACTGCAGCGTGTTGTGGTAGGAGTGAGAACATAATCTGAACAGGAAATTGCTTTGGAACGCAAGGGTTTATGGGTATATGGAGACAGATTATAACGTCTTAAAGCCAAGTCACTGATGCTTGGAAAGCATAACAGAAAAAAATAACCGAGGGCAGATTGGAGTCTGGGCTGATGCTCAGATTCTATTTCTGTGTGTAGTTTTTAACTGGTTTATACAGCAGGGGAGGTTAATTATAAGAGCACAAAGACATTATGCTAAGCTCGAGTTTGAGTACTGGAATCAGATTTGTTTTGTGGCCCCTGAGGGCCAAATATAGCACTCTTAGCAAAGTACCAAAAGGCAAATAAACAGTATATTTAGACTGTGTTATTTTTAATTGTCTTGGTTCGCCTACCATTAGACGTTTTCACCAAATTAAAGTGCAAATTGTGCATACAATTCCAGCCTAGACCAGCTTTATAGAGGGCGTGTGGTGAGATCATACCTTAATATCTCAGACTTGTAGGACAACTGTAGCCTCGCTCTCGCTCCTCCTTGCCGGTGCTGTGACATTTCGTCTTTACCTCATCTTTACCATTCTTGTTGTGTTGCACATGGAGGGAAAACAATTTGTCTCAGCATGGAATGTGATAAATGAAAGCCATATGTCTTTGCGAGAACAGATTGAGCCCCGTGTGTGTTGACAGTACATTTTGTCCCAGTGGAGCTTCCGTCTAAGCCTTGACATTTTCAGACAATATTGCGGTGTTGAGCCACGGTTAGGATTTCATAAGTCAAGCTCGCACTGGAAGTGTGTGTGTGTGTGTGTGTGTGTGTGTGTGTGTGTGTGTGTCTACCAACATAACGATCATCTCTCCTTGTCTCAGTCTTTCTGAGTCTGTGTCGCAACACTTATTACTTTCTCGAGCGTGTGTGTACAAGTTTGTGTGCGTATGTGTTGGCTTCTTTCACGTAACGCACTTCACATCTTGGTGTTGCTTTGAATTCTTCTCTCTGTCGCTCTGTCTGTCCTTTTGTTTCATAAGCCTGTCTGCTTTCTGTCTGGGCTGAGATGACATATTATTCCTCCATATTTATCCGTATGTCTTTCCCCGTGTTTGTCTTTCATCCAGGTGTTTTTCTCTCTTGTTTTTTCATGCCATTAGGGCTCACGGTCTCTGTGGTCCCAGTGCGATCCGCCTCATGATATCTGAACTAATGCTACACTTTTGCACCATTCCCGTGAGAAATTGCTGGGTGAAAACAGGCTTTCCTTTTCAGCTGTCAGATGTCACAAGGAAAGGCATGATATGAGCCTGACCAAGGCTCCGGTGTCATATTTCAATCTATTAACACAAAAAGAGGAGGCTGCTGATGTATTATCACTGCAGGATATTTGTCTCTCAGCTGCTATTGTGGACATTACTTTATCACCTTAGAGCATTGCCACAATTTGATACAGAATTATTACGCCCATAGCCCACATTAACATCCATGTTGCATCAGACTGATAGTGGCAGATATTCATCATTTTACATACGCACTGAACATAAACATGGAGGAGGAGAATCTCTTCATCTATCTATATCTATATATTTGTAGAATGCTTCATGGAAACTCAGTGTTCTAACATCTTTGTATGAAAAGTTTCTTTTTGAAGTGAGTAAGGAGATAGCGTCATCATCATCATCACTGGTTGATGAATCCACAGCACATGCATCTCCTGCTTCATTCGTCACACCTGCGTTGAGTAAAGGCTCTCAAACGACTCTTTTCATTAAACAGCGCTTCGAACTCTCCGCATTGTACACATCTACCCACACACGTTAGCCTGAATAAACTATTCAAATATGGCTCCATGTTCGGTATACTCTGCAATCTGATTATGTGCGGCACACAACATGACACAGGAGTGTATCGCACAGAGCATTTATGAAAAGCTTTCAGGGATGTGACAGTGTTTGTTCGTTCTGGCGGAAACACAACAGAGAAGGGAGAAGGGAAGAGGCAATTCTGCACTTTATCCCCCTTTCAATACATAATGCTCACTCGGGGAATTCTTTGAGCCACAGCCACAATCACCGCCTGCCTCTGCCCTCTCTCTCTCTCTCCTCCTTGCTTTGTTTCTCGTCCTCTCTCTGCCCATCACAACAGCTCTGCTTGCTTTCTTCCTTCTGTCACAGGCTGGTGTGTGTGTGTGTGTGTGTGTGTGTGTGTGTGTGTGTGTGTGTGTGTGTGTGTGTGTGTGGGGCTGCATCTGTACAGCACAGCATGTGCCTCCAGTGTGTTCCTCAGGTTCTGCTCACACACATGCATATATATTTTAGAGGACTGTTTTTTCCTCCTGTCTTCATTGCTCAGGTTGAGTGTGTGTGTGTGTGTTTTACTGTGTCTGTTATGAATCTGTGTCCCGACATTGTAAATCTCACGCATCTGTTTTTTATGCATATGAATCCCAGGGAGCACGTGGTCATCATGGCCTCAGTGCGCATGTGTGCGCGGGCTCTTGCGTGCAAGTATATCTCGTATGAATTTGGACGGATCTGCTGTAAATCTGCTACATCCTCGTCACGCTTTTCTCCGCTCACCTTTCTAGTGTGTACGTCCACATAGTCCCACTGTCACAAATGTGCAGCATGTGTCTCTATTGTAAATCCTCTGCATGACTTTGATGTGTTATGTGGAGTACAGCATGTCAGATTTCTCTTCTTCCTGCTTGGGTCGCTGGGTTTTGTCTCCACAGCATGAGTTTGCATGTTTCCTGGCATGTGTGCATGTTGTGTGTCTGTGTGTGGTGTTTCTTCGCTTGCTTGCGTATTAATATGCAAGGGAAACAGCTGGCGTGTCTAATGGCTGTCCCTCCCTGAGTCCCTCCCAGATCCTGTCCTTTCTGCCACACTCTGCTCACTCAACCAAACGCTGCTGCTGCTTCTTCTACTTCTTCCTATTCTGCTGCTGTTGTCACTGCTCTCCTACTTCAGAATGCAGCAGGATTTTGACTTGCTTGTATATAGGTTGTCATATTTTACAGGTGAAATTTCTCATGATTAGAAACCCAATATTGCCTCCTGACAATGGCAGTATTCTCACCTGCGCTTGTTTGTGTTCCTGCAATAAAGTATCAGCAGATGCTACACCTGAGAGACACCAAGACAAGTGAGTGCAGATGGATGTGGTGTTCTCCCCTAGATTGTATTTGTTTATTTAAGAGGGTATCCAAAAAGAGGTGAATAATAAAAGCCTCTTTGCAGGAGGACCACTACACCTCAGGAGGCACTGCCATACCCCCAAACAATGGATTGTGAGAAAGCTGTTGTTAAAATCTCGCTGACTTTAGTGAAATTCAAGCTGATATAGGCAAGGTTGAAGAGCTTGAGCCAGCAATATCCTGAATTTGATTTTATTTACCTATTTTTCATTCTGTACTCACGAATATTCCTTTTTGAAAATACACAAAAACAGTGTGATATCATTCCTGAACCACGTCGCCCACCCAGCGCGAGTGCACGTGTGAGTTGTTAGTGATCACACTGAAGCAGAGGGAGAGAGCGCCGCTAACCAGGGAAGGTTGAAAATAGGTGAGTGCAGGATTAGTGTTGAGGAATTATTTACGGTAATGATGAAAGAACGGAGATTGCATTAGTCTGCGGAACAGTAATGTAATCACCATGCAAATTTCTATTAAAGCTAACAGCGTGGTCTTGAAGTCCAGAGAGAATGAAAGAGGAGTGGAGGAGTAGGAGGAAGAGAGAGGTTCAGCATAAGCGAGTTCAATTAGCAGAATTTAGCTTATTAATTAGTGCTATTAGCAACACCACACGGGGGTGTTACTCAGAGAGAGCGTGCACGTTTGACCGTTGGAGATCTGGTTTGAAAGTGACTTGTTAGGAGGCGTAAACAAGACGCTTTGAAATGCCAGGAACGAGCGCGGAGCATTGCAGGCTGTGGAGACGTGGTACACATTAGCATTTCTGAGTGCATTCCTGCAGCGGTGCGGACCGCTTTACCCCCGGAGTCTGTGCATGTGTGTCCGTGTGTGTGTGTGTGTGTGTGTGTGTGTGCGCACATCAGGCTGTCGCAAAATGGGCACATTTCGGCGTTCTGGCTTGCGTGTCTTTTCTTCATAAAAATGCCACTCAGTTCCTCCACCGAGGAATCGGGAGCAGCTGGCGGCATTCTTTCTCCTTTCCCCTTTCCTCCTCTTTCCTTTTCAGGCCACTCCGGTTGCCTCTTCGCCAGTCTCCTCCTCTATTTTTAGTTTCCTGCATTCATTTGTGCATGGCTTGGTTTGCATCCTCGCTGTCTGCCCATCCTGTGCTCCGTCCATGATATCTCAGACTTTTTTCTTCTATTTCATTTTTGCCAGGTTTGGGGAAAAAAAGAAGGGAAAACTAACCATCTCTTCCCAGTTTCAAGGCCAGGCGCGTTTGCCTTTCACATTGCTGAAACACATGAATCATTTTTATTCATGGTCAGACAGGCCTCTGAATGATGCTGCCGGGGGCCCAGGGGTCCAACTGTGCATTTGAGTTCTGCGCGATGATCGATGGTGAGAAACGGGCGTTTTCTTTCTCTCCTTTAATTTTTTTCAGCAGATCTATTTTTTCCCATTTTCAAGTTCACATGCAAATAATTTGTGAGGGGGTCATTAACAGGCCGGTGAGCTGCCAACACACGTAGGTCCAGATTTCTCTGCATTCAGGTTGCCGTTGAAGGAAATGGCCAGAGTGATGGAGAACTAACAAAGGAAGCCTCAGACACCCTCCCGCCTGCCTCCATTCAGCCTCATAAGGCTCATCAGCCCCCTCTGCTGGCCGGAATTGTCCCTTCAGCAGGCCACTTGTTGCCTCCCTCCTCCACTCAATCGCTTTAATTGTGTCCTTATTTATATATTTCACCATTGATTTCCTCTGTTGGGGCTAATGTGGCTCTAATCCACAGTGACTGGCTGTCATGGTGTGATGGATTGAACAAAGCCAGCAAGCAAACACAATGCAAGACAAGTGTGACATGCGTGTGTGACTCACTGCGTGTGTGGCTGTTTGTTTAGTTGTGCGTCTGTGTTTGTGTCTGTGTTTGCACTTTGTTCTCTATCAAAGTGTGTCTGCAGACAGAATCGCAACTATGGCTGCGTGCGCGCGCGTGTGTATGTGTGTGTCGCATGATGAAGGCGCGGTGGCTGGCGAAGAATAACGGCAGGACAATGTGTCATAATTATGCTCAGGGTGTCACCGTGAAAATGGCGTTAAAAGTCAGATGAGGTGGTGTTTGCTTGTATGAACAGACAAACAGAACACCAGCGGTGGTGTCGGTGCTCCGCTTCTCTTTCTCCTCTTTCACACACAAACACAAATAGACACAAACAAACCTCTCTATATCTCTCTCTCCCATCCCTTGTGGCCACGCTTCCCTTGTCTGTCACTTCCTGGGTGTATTTATGATTTTGTGCCAGTACGATAAATATATGCAGCGTGTGTCCCATTTCTTCCCTCCGCCTCACTTCTGATAGAGGGGGGAGAGATGGTGGACTGAGGCAGGGACTGCAATAGATCCTGGCTTTGAAGGAAGGTCAGTGTGTAACGCGTCCTAAATAGGAAAAAACAGTGGAACATGGGAGCCAAAACTTAGGGGTGTGAACAGATACAGCTTGTATCAACTGATTGATGATACACAGCCTTTATTGTACCGTCAGGGTCATTACTTTTGTACTGTCTGGAAGTGAAAGAAAAAAGGTGAAGTCTCTCATCTATTGGTGGTTGGAGGAGTCGACTGTCCGCTGAGTTTGTTTGAGTTGAGTAACCCGCTGATTTGGTAAAAAAAAAAACCAACTTGACAAAGAACGACAAAGCTCTGTTTTATTGGTTGCCCACCTCCACTCGAGCAGTGCAGCTGTGATGAGGTAGTGGTGCAGTGTACGAGTGTGGGTGTGTACTCTGACAGTTCAAAAATGCTGCACCTCTGAGGACCCCAGACAGACTCCGTGGCCTTCCTCCCGCTGATCTCACCTGCTGATCTGGATGCTTTAAAGATGCATGATTCATCTCCAGCCGTCAGACTTGCTTTTAAATAGCTTCAGAAATCTGTTTCGCCTCCCTAAAACTTTTTTGCTTGGCAAACACGACACGATTATTCATTTTCTTTCACAAACATCTCCCCCTGTAGGACGCCTATCACAACAGCGAAGCGGTACTTAGTCTCCCAACTCACACCTCGGCACAAACGGAGGAGAACACTTTAGAGTTTTCATTCACTTTTATTTTGTGGTCAACTTTAGCCAAGTCTCAGACATGCACCTTTCTTTTTGTGGCTTTGCTTTTGTCACAGTAATGGTTGGTCAAGTGGTGAGAATAGCAAAGGTTTCTAACTATTCTGCCACTTCAAACCTTGTTCCAAAAAAATCAGCTGCCCCGAGCCGCTTTGCAGCTGATAACCGAGGTAACAGCTGCTTGAAGACGCTCGGTGCTCCTTCTCCATCTTTGCTGACATTTTGTGTTGTGAGTCGGAGGAGGCAGTTAAGGGGACAGTGGAGGTCAGAGAAAGCTGCTCATTGAACACCTCGAAATGCAAATGAACTCAGCACTCGTCTTTCTTTGACCTTTTGGTATGATTGAAGAAAAATCTCACCGCGAATTTCAGCACGAGAAGTCGGCAGAGTTGCTTGTAAAAAGGCTCGATGCAATCAGTTCCTTTGTACTGATGAAGGTGCAATAGACTGATGGGAGTTAAAGAAGGATCGATCAGCTCTAGGATCGTGTTGGAGTCAGTGACCAAGTGAACATTTCAAATACAACTTGAACACCCTGCACACATTAGAGTGCACATGTATGATTTTATGTACGAATGAGTGAATTTGTCTGCTGAAGTGTTTGACTGTCCTCTATATGTAAAGTCTTCTCACCACAACATTTTTTACAGGTAGGATTCTCCCAAAAACAGGCCCAACAAATGTCTTTACACTGATTTTCCCTCCCAAACAAAGATGTCACCCTGCACTCAATTTTGCAGAGCATAAAAACTTTTCCATTCAGCTGCTTTTTTTCTTTTTTCATTTCTATTTGATATTTTATTCATAATCCTGGAAGAAATGTTCGTTCCTTTTCAAACTGTCTCAGCCATTAACAGACTTTAAATCTGCTGTGCAGAAATGTTGCATAGGATCAAATGTACAGGTTTCCTTTGAGGTCCCATGACAATAATTTCTCCCTCCCTTGAAAATGTAAAATATGGATTTCACACAGTGAATCACTTCAGGTATTTTTTGACAATTTGTATAAAAACTAATTTGTGTTAAAATCTTCAATTGATCCAGAAGTTTCCCATTTGAATGAAGAGTGATCGTCACAACAACACAATAAGCAACTGACTATCTGGACTCCTGATTGTTGGCTTGTCTTGCGAACTGAACGCTGTTTGTGTGCAGATGCTTTCAATCAAATCCAGTCAACCGTCAATTCAGGAAGTAACATGACAAAGCACAAAATAACAGTCCGGATGTCCAGGTGGTGGATGAGATTGCAGGTGTGACTCAATCTACGTCAACAAGACGAGCAATGTTGTTTTTTTTGTGTGGAGTTTTTCTTTCCTTCACCAGATATGTTTTAAAGAGCATATTCAAGAGGAGAGTTTCAAGCGATGCACGGTTTACAGTGACAGGATTCTAATGTTTGCTGAAAGTTTTTTTTCCTCGAGAAAACACAAAAGATCAAATTGAGTCAGAACCAAAAGAGTTAATGATTTAAAAAGATATCAGTAAAAGTCAGAATATTCCTGTGTCGGCCTAAGAGATTTGTGAATCTGAGAAATGATCATATATGAAGCTCAATCCTCAAGAAAAGGTGTGTGGAGACTGTGAGAGAGAATGGAGATGATAGCCTCTGGAGATGGATTTGAAAAGCTGAGAAAGAGCAAGAGAGGACAAACAGGGACAAGATTCAATTTCAAACATTGCAATTCAATCAACATTTTTCTTCCCCAGGCAGCAATAAGTACAAGAATGCTTTAAAAACACATAAAAACATCACAATGATTATACTACACACTCTAAAGGTCAGGATTGATTCAAGACAGTGTGCACATATGCTATATCTTCTCAGCAATGCAGAATGTATAACTACAGAAACACTGAAGAGGAGTGGGCTGACAGACAAAAAGAGTGTCTGTGTGTGTGTGTGTGTATTGGGGGGGGGGGGGGGCTGTGAATGAGAGTTTGCAAAATGGGAAACATTGACAAACGAGAACAAAAAAAAAAGCTGTTCTTAGCAAAAGGAGACAGGAGAATGCTTGTGAAGAGGGTGAGGCGATAAAAAAGCTGATAAAAGAAGAGAAATATGCTCCAGCCAGAGCCCGTATGAGCAAGAAATTATCTAAAATGATATAAAAGAGCTTTATGTGGTTTTCATAAAAGAAAGAACACTCCTAATGTGCGATGTGCACTTCCCTCCCCTAAATCTCTGAGGAAAACATCATTTACTTTCCAGCTCTGAATGGTGTAAAAGGTGCATGCATGCGTGGCTCTGTGTGTGGTTCAATGGATCTTATCATGTGTGGGTTCTGTGTGTGTGTGTGTGTGTGTGTGTGTGTGTGTGTGTGTGTGTGTGTGTGTGTGTGTGTGTGTGTGTGTGTG
>JASSRZ010000060.1:7286984-7291984 GCA_032164315.1 Malacoctenus gilli
ACACACACACACACACACACACACACACACACACACACACACACACACACACACACACACACACACACACGGGAAGCCAGCTGGCTGATGATAGCACATCTAGAGGATGAGTGAGCAGGCAAGGTTATTTTCATAATAAAATCTGGTGCACTGATTACTTTCCAAAAGCTCAGATTTGTAAAAGAATCAGTTTAATTACACAACCATACACTGCATGCCAAAAAAGAAAGTGTGGGCATGGATGTCGTCATGATGGATCTGGTCAGATGACTTTCAAATTAAACTGAATCAGTTTCCCCCCAAAAATTAAATGCTGCTTTGAGAAGTGCTGAAACACATCAGTCAGCAGGACCATTAGAGCCACTCGCCTATTTTTTTTTTATAAGGTTCCTGTGGACCATTAAAACAGTTGGACCACCTTCGCAGTCCCACCATGATCCTCCTGCTGTCACTGGACCGCCCTAACCACATGACAGAACGTTGGAAATCACTTCCATCATGAAGTGTTGTTGCCTTCTGGTGTACATGGATTGTGCGTGATTCACTCCAAGCTTTAGGTAGGTAGTGTGTGTCAAACTGAAGCTCTAGAAACCTTGACACTGCCACTGATTCAGATGTCAAACAGGCTGTTTTCTTCCTTTTGTCCACAACAGAGCCATCTTTCCCTCTGTGCAAACCAAAGGCCAAGGACAAGGCCAGTTCAAAGAGAAGTGCAGTGATTGCATTATTTGTGTGTGTTGTGTTGATACCGTGAAGGCGCACTCTTCACCATAAGGGCTGTCATTTTGCCAACAACTGTGATGTGTCACACGACTCTCCTTTATTTAACTTGATTAAGAACTTGAGCTGTGTAAACAGACTGAACTTCTGTGACCACAGAAAATATCGGTGATGCTTTGAGTATTTTTGTATCTGCCCACTCCCTTCTGTCTGATACTCACTCAGGCTGGACAAGCATCAGCTTTTTTCGAAACTAATTTGGGCCTCTGATCAGAAATAAAATATGTTTCAAGTTTTAATTAGAGTACAAATGTGTGCACGTCCTCGCCATCGTGTTTGCTGGAAGTGAAGGTTTGTTTGAGTCTGGCTGCAAGAACATGGATAATTTTATCTTTTTTGACCTGAAAACTGTCGAGTATGAAATGAATTTCATTCCAAAATGTCTAATGGAAAAGGAAAAAAGTCCTTCCACAGAAAAAAGAAAAAAACTCGTCATGTTCAAACCCGACTGTACGCCAATTTTTATCTGCCATCATATTTCTTTGTGATGGGGAACAGGAATTAAGTATTGCAATAGAGTAAGCATAATAAAGGGATAAGAGCGTCACTGGAGGCCTCACAGAACAGTTCGACGATGGGGACAGAAAAAGGACAGAGTGAGCAGAGAAAAGGTGAAGAGTCTGAAAATGATGCGAAGGGAGATGAGATGAAAGGAGGAGGAGGGCTGATTTTCCTCGAGTGCAGGATGTGACCAAAGATGAGAGGGGGGCACGGGAGCGGGGGGCTCAGGGTCCGTTGTTTGCTGAAATGCAACACAGTGATGGAGATGAAGGGAAATGAAGAATGAGGAAAAAGAGAAGGAAAGCAGATGATTCATTATTAAAGGGGGCAGAGTGGACAGACTGGGAGTAGATGGATGACAGGAGAAGAGGGATGGAGTCAGGGGGCAGAAAGGGGGAGCGAGGGTGAGGGACCTGGGAAATGAAAACAAACAGCCTCCATCACGTCCTCTTATGTTGCCAAGTTGCCTTAAAGGTCGCCGTGCTTTTCTTCTTCTGGTGTCGTCAGGAAGAAGGAAAGGACGGCGACCGTGTGGAGGGCAAAATATGGTGGAGATTTATCTATCAAGGAGGAGGAGTGGCAGCAGCAGTGGCGGCCGTGGCGACTGCTGTGGCGGTGCTTCAGAATTCTTTATCATCGCCACAGCGACCAGTCACCTGGCAACCAGATACACAATGGCTCTGGTAGCCTTGGCAACAGCGTGGTCTCCGACAGAGACGCGCGGGGAGGAGGATGAAGAGGCGGGCAAGCAGAGAGACAGGTAGACAGATGGAGTGATAGGAAGAGAAGTGTGAGATGGAGAGCAGGAGGGTGAGATGGAGTGATGGAAGGAGGAGGTGGTGGAGGAGGAGGAGCAGGTGTAAACAGGGAGCTGGTATATCACACCTCAACAGGTGCTCGGGATCGGCCAAATGTCTGTAAAGACATAATGAGAAATGTAATGAGCTGCTGACCAGGAAAACAGGCGACCATGTCTGACCCGAGGATGTGTACTTTATTTAGGTCTTCGTGGGCGTGTCCCAACCTCAGGCAGGTGACTCTGTGCTTGTGCGCCCACCATCGCCCCCCCCCCCCCACACACACTTTTTTGTTTTAATCGCAGCAATTTTCCATCTTCGTGTTCCACATGTGCGCCGTCTGCATCGGCTGTCAGATTGTTGAGTGATTTCAGATGAAAGCCCCCGAACGCCGTTGCTTCAAGTGCGCTTGAGCGAGGAGGCAAAAAAAACCGCGGCGACTTGATGAGTCACATGCCAGCTCGGGGGGGGGGGGGGGGGGGATGCACTGACTAACACATCAACTCCTGACTTGATTTTTCTTTGGCAGAACTTCCCAGTGATTCACATGTTACATCGGATGGGAGCACTATACTGCATATTCATGCGTACGCCCACACTAGTGTGCACACATGTCGTGACGCAACACCAATGCAAACCTTGATGAATAGACGTGTGGGAGCCAAACAGCATATCTGCACACAAACATTCATCACACAACCTAAACTTATTAAAAACCAAAGCGGAGCGATGCATCACTTGGCGCGCACCAACTCTAAATTAGTCACTTTTTAATGTGACATTCTGCACGGACATGATTTAATAGTTAGCATTTCAGATAAGACTTATTGAGGCCTCCGGGCACCAACGTGGTAGAAATGAAGTTATTTTGTGTGTGCGCATGTGTTTGGAAAAGCAACTAAGAGTGTTTGCACCGGTGTGTGTGTGTGTGTGTCTGTGTGTATGTGTGTGTGTGTACTGTAGTACAGCCCATAAGCCCATTAGCCCCAGGTTAAGTGATTTACAGCCTCAGCTTTAAGCCCTTCCTGCAATCTTATCCCAAACGCCCTGTCTATCTGCTCTCTCTATCTGCCTACCTTATCTGACAGATTACACACACAGACACACACACAGACAGCACACACCTGTCAGTCTGCCTGTGTCGACACACTCTCTGACATCCTGACATCACCACGAATAGAAACAAGCTCACAGCACGCCAAAAAACAAATATAAGACAAGAAAGTACTAATCACACTTGTACACACACACACACACACACACACACACACACACACACACACACGGATGCACGCCTTTGCATACATGCAGCTCCTCATTAGAAGGTGTTGGTGCTCCTGCAGCCGAACACAAAGGAGGCGTTTCATCTGCTCTGTATGTTTGTTCTCATTGTGGATTCTCTTTGATATGGGCGTCCTCATCAATGCATCTAATGGCTCCATACAATCCTGCTTTCGCTCTCTCTCTGTGTAATGGCGATTTTGTGTGTGAGTGTGTGTTACAAAGTATGTGTGTGTTTTAAAAGAGCGAGGGGGAGGTGCGGGAGCGCGTGCATGCGATCAACCTAATAAACTTCCCAGCTGCTCTCCAACACGTCACTTTTACAGGAGCGGCGAGTAGCCTCCGAGACAAAAGGAAGTGTGGGGAAGCAGCTCTGAGGGTGGATAAAAGCAGCAGAGGGTAGTGCTAAATGATTGCTGGAGCTCCTGCATCCCCTCCACCCCCCCCCCCCCCCCCCCGTCTGTCAGCCCCAGTGCACTCTTTTTTTTTTAAATTCTCTGTTTCAAAGGGACAAAGAGAGAAAAAGGGAGAAACCAACAGCGGCAAAGCGGCAACTCCACTTACAAACACGCAGGCATTATAATAGGGCGGCCACAGCGTTGCCAGGACAACACACAGGGAGGGGGTACAGCGACACTGAGACAGACATAGAAGAAAAAAGGAGGTGGTGGAGTAGGTGGCAATAAAAGGGGAAAAATGAGACATGGAGGCTGTTCTATGTCTGTATTTACCTGGAGCTCTTTTGGCTGTTTGTCGGGAGCGTTGGTTTTTTCCGTCTGGTGGCTGATCTGCCGTGTCAGTCAGACGCCACCTGTTTATCGTGTTGCATTTCATCATATGGGGAAGTCAGAGTGCAGTCTCCTCTGACTGGGAGAGATCCTTACATCTTCGTTCTGGCGGTATTAAAGAAGAGACACCTGAGCTTTGATTCGGCGACGTTCCCACTGATATTTTTAGCTTAAATGAAACACTTGTTGATATCAGGCACGATACTTTGTCACAGCTCGGTGCTGCGGCGGTGCAAATGTTTTAATGTGGCATGAAGATGGATCTGACAGGTTGCACTGAAGCTGAATGGAAAATTAGGGGTTGAGAAATCGGCTGCTGTTCTGTTGTTTCCTGCCGTTTGGCCTGAATAACTCTCCAACATCCTTTTGCAACATTTCTAAAGCCTCTTATTAGCAACTGCTATGGCACAGTGACTCTGAGGATGGGAAACTCGGAGGTCAGAGACATGTTGCTGCCAGTTGTGCCTACATGTTTGCTTCACAAACAAGCTCACAAAATAGCTCTTATTTAATTTTCAAGAAGTCCAGCGTTTTCTAATTTTAATCACATTTTTACAGGGGTCTCAAGAGGATAATTGCAAAAATGTCTGTTTTTTGAAAGAAACATCGTCAGTACTTTACTTTGAACTGTGAGGACAGATTTGTTTTGGGGTTGAACATGCAACAAGCATGATGAAGAATTGAAAATAATCTGCTGCTCTTTATAACTTTCTGATGCAGATTCGTAGCATTGAAAGACGTCCTTTTGTGTTTGCAAACGCTGTGTGTTTGGTAGATTATTTCTACTTGGGAAAACGTCGAATACTGTTGGAAAGCCTGTTTTGCCCCCTTTTTAACTGTGCTGCATTTGTAG
>JASSRZ010000060.1:7296984-7298321 GCA_032164315.1 Malacoctenus gilli
AGTTTGGGTTGCTTCAGTATTTTACACATCCAATAAATTGTGTCTTAAAACACCTGTGTGAAAGTAAACTGAACCACATAATGTGATAAAATAAAAGAAAAAAATCAAATGGAAAGTCTTCTGTGTCCAGCATCTAGAGGCATGATTCATTTGACCTGACTAATAGCCAATTTGTCAATGTAACTCATACCAAAATAGTGTTATTTGAAAGTGTACTTCTCCGTCATCTGTTGCGCACAGCACAATGACTTCTAACATTTGCCAAGTCACACTCAGGCTTGTTTCCCGGTGCCCTTGCTGCAGAAAGTAATCCTTCCCGTCAAAGTCGAGCATTTACCAGAGAGGCACATGGTTAGAATTGCAAATAAATCATCAAGTTAGGCCCAGACGTCCCACCAGGAGGAAGCCGCACACATCTATTGGTAAATGATTGGTGTGTGTCTAAGCCAGACGCCTATAGGGGAGGTAAGCAGACCACTGATGAATGAGAGTCTGTGGTTTAATGGAGTGTGTTTATTACCGGCTGATCAGTGGTTAACGGACAGACCTCCCCTGGTAATATACTAAGAGCACATTACCACAGATAGATGTGGAGGGGGAGGAGGAAGGGAGGCTAATGTAAGGAAATGGGAGGAAAGATGTAATGTCAGGAAAAGTGAAAAAACAGGGAGTAATAGGTAAAACAAAGTGTGCTTTCAAGTATTTTATTACAAGTCCAAACAGTGTGAAAACTCTGAAGTGTGTTTCTGCCGGTGTGTTCAAACATATGGGACATACGTCATAGGAACTGTACTGACATGTTGCCCTCCCTGAAACAGTTGTTCAGCGATGTAAATGGACTTTTTCCATTATGTCCTATAGTGGTCGTTTATGTCCAAGAGCTGCAAAGAGATCTTTGAAAAAACAAACTCAATCGCGAGCTGTCAGACAGCATGCATTTACAGTCAGTAGGAATGTGAAGTGAAAGTGTAAATGCAGAAAAAAGAATGCAAATTTTCTCAGAAAATTGTGAAAATACGCTGTCATTGGGACATAATGTATTCTACCGTTTCACCTTGCCAGGTCTTGTACACAGGCAGGCCTTCCCTGCACACATACACTCACACACACACACTGTCAGCTCGCCATTTTCAGTTTTCTTTGTTAGTTTACGTTCTGGCTGCGCGGGGAGTTCCTCTCAAGGTCATCTTAATAGACTTTCTCTTTTCTCACTCAGTCATTCACACAACCATATAGTAGCCCCGGCACCATAAATCACTCTAGCTCACACACACACACACACACACACACACACACACACACACACACACACACACACACACACACACACACACACA
>JASSRZ010000060.1:7316554-7335264 GCA_032164315.1 Malacoctenus gilli
CACACACACACACACACACACACACACACACACACACACACACACACACACACACACACACACACACACACTCACTGCCGCCCACACACACAGAAGGAAGTGGTTGTGAATTCACGGTGTGTCCAGTAAGTGCTGATAATGAAGCTGTCTGTGGTGATCAATAGAGATCAGCTCGCGTCACTTCTCGCCGCTGTGGCCCCTCGCCGCCTTCCTCCCCGGCCTTATCTCGTTCCTCCCCCTCCTGCCCCTCTGCATCTCCCCGCTTCCCTTCTGATTGGCGGGCACTCCATCATCGCTCGCTCCCTTGCTCCTCCTCCTCCTCCTCCTCCTCCTCCGTCTCCGGCACCAGCAGCCTGGAAATCTGTGGTCCAGCTCGACGCCTGTCTGGTGGAGCTTGTTGGAAAATTAAATAAATCCAACATATGAAATAGAATGGAGACTTTTTTCCAGCAATATTTTGGTGAGATCGAATCAATAGTCAATCTGTGGTCTGCTGGTGTTACTTCTCAAAGAATGAGAACAGAATAACTGAGACACATTTCCACAAATAACACGATATATCAAACCCTGAAAACGGATAATAAAGCCGATTGAGTACATGTGATTGTAGCGTATGCCCATCGAGCAGCTGACGGTACAGGACGGGATGGTAATGTGGGGCCTATGGCTCATGTGCATGAGACAGAGGAACAGTAACTACTATCGGGTTGGAGCGATATTTCACTATTCTGCTTGCACCCAGCTCCATTAGGAGAACACTGGCCATTACAATTACTTTTGAAAATGTCTCTTTCAATTTGGACGGCTAGTTCTGGGATTAGCCTTGACCTGACATTTAGTTTTGTATTTCCACTTTGCCGAGAACAAAATTATAGACATTTCGAGATGTACTCACTGTTCCTCAAGTCCAAATGACTCCATGTCCTTGCAATTAAGCTGCTAAATGTTATCATTTGGAGGAAGGTGTGTATTTTATGCAATCAGCAATTTCCCTGGCTTGACTCTGACTCCGGGGTTTTTTATTGTGTGACCGTGTTTATTTCCTGTGTAAACGTTGAGGTTACAATCAAAGTTTGAAAACACTCGTTTTGGCATTTAAGTGACTCTGTCACAGAATGACCCTCTTGTTCTTTTTTCATCTGCATGAACCTGACAGCAAGTGTGACCATCCAATTTACCACATGCAAGAATAAAAAGAAAGATGGTGCCATCAGTTAGCAGAACACCCAGTTGCTCTGAGCTTCTGATGTCAAGCAGCTGCACTCTCGCATCTCTCTCTCAAACCTCCCCCCCCCCCCCACACACACACTTCTCTCCTCCTCTTCCTCCTCTCCATGCTCTCTGCAACCCTGCTGCTCGGCTCTCACTGAAGATCCTGGTTGATTGCTGTGGTTGATGGCCATGTAGAGAGAAGGAAAGAGGCGAGATGGAGAGCGAAGATGATCGGGTACGGCGGCGAAATGACGGGGTGCTGTTTGCCCCTGTGCACAAATTTGGGATTCAGGGTTTTTCAAATGTTCTCGCCGCACAGCTGCGAGATGGACGCGAGAAAGAGGTTGAAGGGAAACAGAAGTAGAATTGAAAAGGGAGGGAGAAAAAATAACAAAGTGACATAAAACACAAACAGAAAAATAATAACAGTCGTAGGAGACACTACAATTGTTGGAGGTTGTAATAAAGGTTTGTGGATGTTTTCTTCGGTGCTGCTGTTCGCACAGCAGTTTCGTCTGTTTGGTCGGTGCTTTTGCTTTTAGCATTGCTCTTGTGTCCAGGTTGTTAATGCTGATGTCTCCAAAGATGGAGTTTTAGTTGTTGTTGTTGTTGTTGCAGGTAGCGTAAATCTTTGTCTTTTTGGATGCTTTTATTGTTGTGATTGCCGCCCATCGGTGTTGCATTCAGTTGTTGGCAGTCTTCACGAGCGTCCCGGTTGTTTATATTTGTTTTTGTTGGCGCAACTGCTGTCATCGTCATGCTCGTTGTTGTTGTTGCTGTGACTCTACTATTTTTCATCCGTGTTGATCCAGCCAGCTGGCTGCTCATTCTGTGGCCCTGTGTCAACAGATAGGCCTGAGATGGATGCCCACTGGTCTTTTGTTGAGGAGGAAGAGAAAAGAGTGAGCGGGACCCTCGCTAATGCCTCCCCTCCCTTTAGCATTTTATGTTTCTCTCTTTTTTTATCGTCTCCCCGGGTCCTTTCAGTCTTCCCGCTGCTGTGATTTGTGGCGGCAGGCGGTGATCGGGGAGGAGGCGACGGCGGGGTGGGCTTGTATTAAAGGAGGAGAAGGAAAAGAAAGGATGGAGAGAGAGAGGCGTGGAGGGACACAGGGCACATCGCTGGGTAAATAAAGGGATGTGAGTTGGCGAGCAGCAGTTTGTCAGGCCAGACACTCTGTGTGTGTGTGTGTGTGTGTGTGTGTGTGTGTGTGTGTGTGTGTGTGTGTACGTGTACGCACGCACGCACGCACGCACGCACGCACGCACGCACGCACGCACGCACGCACGCACGCACGCACGCACGGAAATCTCTGCAAAGTCAGTAAATCTGCATGTGAGCACGTGAGTGTAGTGTGTGTTTGTTTGTGCTCGTGATAACACACATGCTCTGCTGTGAATCTTCCCACAGATGGACTGCTGCAAACACACAGCAGACCTCATTCATATTAATGAGCTCAATCTATACAATGAAAATTTAATGCCAACAATTTGTGACTTGCTGCCCAGTGTGTTTCAGTGCGCTCAATTAGTGGAGGAATTGGTATGTATGAGTGTGTAGGGTGTGCGTACAGATGGGTGACAAATTAAAAGCAAATCCAGCATCAAGGGCTCTATCTGACACCCGGCGCAAACCGGTGCCAAGCGCCGTACATGTGTCTGCGAGTTTCAAACCGACACAGTTTTCCTTCGGTCGTCCAGCACCTCAGTTCGCACTATTAGTCTAATTAGCGCTGTGTATGAGTGAGACGGGAGGCTGCTTTCTCTTATCTCTGATAGAGACGTGTTCTCGTGTTCGTTAGCTTCAGCACTGTTCATAAGCTCAGGATGCGCAGGATGACCATGATTAAATCACATGAGACAGAAAAGACTTGAATCTACTGTAACTCTCTGACAATTTGTCTCCTGTGACTCCGTCACTCCTTGAGTATAATCTCGGAGTATTTCCTGTACCACTGGTTCGTGTACTGATCAAAGGAGTGATTGACATTTTTGGTCTCGTATTGAAGTGCCTGCTGGTATGCTTCTCCGCTTTTAATTTCTCAGACATTTGAAGCTTGCAGGATGTGAAAAAGCCAATTGAGTCTTTTTTGTAGATAAAAAAACATATGTTAAGACTCTCTTTGTTTCTATGGTCTGAAGGATGGTTTGGTTAAATAGTCGGCATTGTGATGTGCACAATGTTGTGATGAGAGAGGATGTGTTTTAACATCAGCACTCGGAGGTTCAAACACAGTTGAACAATGGAGTGGATGCACTCGACAGAAAGAGAAAACACAGCATGCAATGTACACATTGTGTGCAATGACAGCCTGAATGGTAGTGTTGGACGTCTCAAACATTCTTGACATATTGCTGAGAGCCTTCAATGACACAGTGTGTGAAGTATCCCTGATAAAACCAGAGGAGGAATATTGTTGATTTGAATCGAGCACTGAAACGTGCTCAGGTTGAATTCAAGCACCTCTGAATGTTGTTGCTGGTTTGTTGCTCAAATAAGATGGAGAGTCGTGAAAATACTCCCTCAAATTCTGTGCATTTGTTGGTCAATTGGTTATCGTGTCTTTTATGTCCCCATTGAGGATTTCTTCTTGCAGAAGTGCTGACCTCACGGAACTTTACCTGTGCATACAGGTTGTGTATCTATTTGTGTACATGTGTGCTTACAGGTTTGTGTGCGATTTTCTCATGTTCTCTTGTACTCTCCCACTGGGCCTCAGCGATGTGTCACTGAATCACCATTTTCCCCCCCTCGCGACGCAACAATAGCACCAAAAATAAACTGTCAGAAAGTTGCCCGGATGGAGTGTGAGCTGAAATTGTTGTGCGTATCTGTGTGTATGTGGGTGTGTGTGTCTGTCTTTGTGTATGTGTGTTTGTGTGTAAGATTGTGTAAGCATCCCACCTGTGTTTGTTCTTGGGAATGTGTCAAACCGCAGTACGCACTTATGCACTTATTTGGCAGTGATGGTCGCTCCCATGTCAACACGCACACGCACGCACACACACGCACGCGCGCATACGTTATACCTGCTTCAATACCAGTGTAAATGAGACAGGAGGGCCACTCTTACAGTGCGTGCACACAGCACTCCTCTGTGTCACTGTCAGTGCAGGAAGAGCGAGGGTGAGGAAGCAGAGTCAACAAGATGGGAAAGAGAGGAGGAAAAAAGCGAGAGAGTCGCATAGGAGCAGCAAGGAAAGTGAGGGCAGAGGAGTGGATACTGCTCATTGCCATTGTTATTCCCCCCTGAAGAAAATGGCTACCTCCATTAAGCCACTAATGATCCCTGCATTGTGCGATGGCCGCCTCGGAGAGAGGGACCAAAATGTCTGAGCGGGAGAGAGCCGAGGAGTGATTCAGAGCAGAGGTGAAATTATGGAGTGAGTGATGGAGAGCCAAGGAAACGGGCAGAGACAGGGGAAGGGGAAGGAGCGGGGGAAAGGAGTAGCGGCCGGACAGTAAGTGGAAAAAGAGTGAGGGGACGATGAATGGGGGGCCGCGTGGAGCAGGGTGAGCGATGGTGCTGCAGGCGGCCGACGGGGCTGTAACATGCATTTTTCCGCACAGCACGGCTTCCTAACCCGGTCTCCTTTCTCCCCGGCTCCGTGTCGTGCCAGCGTCTGCATCTGATCCGTCATGTCACACATTCACCGCTGCCAGAGCATGACATTAATGGACATGCATGCAGCAGACAGGCACATGAGAGCAGATCTCCACTCATCTATTCATTCACACATGCAGACAGAGCCACTGAGGCGCAGACATGCACATGCATTTTTTAGACGGGCAGATTCCTCCCCTCACGTGTCCCACACAACATTTGAAGGTGACATGCTATACATGTGTATGTCCTGCAAGTCATCTGTGCTTATATCATGTCAGGACACTCAGAATATAACAAGTCACAATGCAATATTTTGAAATCCCGACGCAACGTTGTCTCGATCACCTTCAATTAAGTCGGGCCGTCGTCTCTTTTTTCAGTCACTCGATTTCAATGCCTTCAAAACCTCTCATTCTTCCTTCATCTTTCTCTCTAGAAAACCCCGAGTGAGCCCAAACATTAACCTGAAAACTCCCTTTCATCCATTTTTTAAGAAGTTTCCATATTTTTTCTTCAAACTTCCAACGCTGCCCCACAAGATCACTGAGCCAACCAGGTAAAAACTCTCACGTACCACCTACAGGATTGATGCAATAATTCGTTTTATTTTACCGCCAAAAAAGTTTGTTTCTACGAGGAAAAAAATCATTTCTCATCCTCGGTGGATTCATGAAAGTTTTGGCTCACAAATGTTGTAACATTGCGGTCTATTGATTCTCATTCTTCACCGCTGGTAGACAGGAATGTTGCATCCTGACTTGCTTCAATTTGGCAAAGTTTTTGCGCGCTCACCTGTGTGTTTGCTGCTCGTGAAAAACACCCTCTGAATTAATCTCCTCCCTCCACGCCTCAATGAACAGTGGAGGCACGCAGCCCCGTCCTCAAGCCAATCACCAGAGAGATCTGCTTACTGAAGAGCGGGCGAATGCCACGGCGACTTGTTTGATTTGAATTTGAATTTTAAAACATCTTCCTCATTACATTTTCCATTATTTAATCAATTATTCATGAAACCCGCAAATGAGCAAGGGTGCTCGGATGCCGAGCAAACACTTGGACAGTCCCGAACTTGATTCACTGTTTCTCCTTCATAACCTCCAAGAATATGAGCCCCCCCGCCTCGTCCACAAGTGTCTCCTAAGGACACTCGGAGACGGAGGAAGAGGAGAGAGGAGGGCGAGGGATGTTTGACAGGAACGAGGGGCCGCCGCAGACAAAGAGCCGGTTCGAGGGAGGCGAGCAGAAGGAGACGTGAAGAAGGGTGGCAGATGGAGGAAGATGAGAAGTGGGACGCCTGGGAAAGGCAGAAGGATGGAGGGGAGACGGGATGGAGGCGAAGACGCAGACAGGAGGAGGAGGCGAGACAGACGGCGAGACAGAGGGCAAAGCGAGTTAAAGCAACCGAGGCAACCGGCAGCATCTGTGATCAATAACATGCGTCCAATGTTTGATCAGCAGCACCAAGCACCCGCCGCACTCGGGGCCTCCGACACGCTGCACCACTGCCACCCACAGCAAAGCGGAACACCTCCAGGAATAAAAGGAAACACTTGTCCCCCTCTCAGCTCTTTACATCCCCTTGTTCCCTCATCCTTCTCTCCGTGTCTCTGTGCTGGCAGGATAAATAAGGAGATGTAATGAGAAATCTTGGAACATTGTGACAAGCGGCCATTGTGTTCTTATATTACAAGTCGTGAATAGTAAAAGGGCCCCGCTGTCTTGGTCGAGTCAAGACGGTTCTAGCGAAGACAAATAGGCGCAGGGATAAAATAAAAGGTTGGACAGGGGAAGCTTCGAAGATATTGAAAAAGCAACAAATGACCTTCTCCAAGTTTCACCCCCCCCCCCCCCACCCTTGTCTTTCTCATTCTCTCAGCCTCCGCCTCGCCATCTTCCCTCTTTCCCACTCACTCGCCAGCTAATGGTTATTTACCTTGCTGGAAAGGGCTTCGCTTTCTCACCGGAGAGCTCCACAACAGGTCGTGAGCAACGGCGGCGCGGGCCCTTGCTGAAGAAAGAGCACGGACGGGAGAGAGGGAGCGGAAGAAAAGACCGAGAAATATATCATTCACGCCGGTCTCCCCGGCGACACCGACTCTGCCTCCTACTCTCCCTCACAGCTGTAATGGAAGCGAAGGTCTGCAGCAGGAGAAAGGGAGGCGGTGGGAGGGGGTGAGGGAGGAAAGAATTACATGTCAATATTTGTTCCCACTGGCTGCCTGGATAGAAACAGATACATTACATGCTCTTAGTCGTTTCCCTCCCCTGAAGCCAATTTAAGAGCTCTACCTTTGTTTGGGAGCAGGGGGACTCCAGGGGTCCCTGGGGAAAAGAGTGAATCTGGCGAGATGGTGAGCAAGGCGACCCAGGGAAAGGTATGAGGCCGAGGGCATGAGTAACGCTGACAAACAGAGATTTTTAAGGCCGCAGAATGAGAAGAAGCAGCGAGTGGACATTTCCCATAGCAAGTCTTTGGAATACAAACAATGAGTCAAATCATTGTTCAGGGCCCCTTTTCCTCCATCTCATTGACTCCAGGCTGTATCACCAGTATGAGCCGTTATTGCTCTGGAGCCACTGGGCGTCCCTCGCTCGGAAATTGCGTCGGCTATACGAATAAATATTTTTTCTTTGTATTCGCCGCCAACAAAAGACGTGTCCACATGTTGGGTTTTGTGCACTTTGGAACAGTAGAGCTAATATCACACCTGCAGCTTGCTTGCTGTGTCAAAACCACAGTCACAAAGTTTGCTTTGGAGGACTTTTTTCTTTTTTTTAAGGTCGACAAAACCTCATTACCTGAGAACCATGTTCCTTTTTTTTTGGTCTTGGCAATTATTCTCTGCCTTCAACAAGCGAACCCGAGTAAACCCACAGCCTGCTGCCCTTTGCTAAGGAAGCAAAAATAATACCCTCTTGTTGAGAACAAGTCACACAGATTCATGGCCTTTTTATGGGACAGCTGCAGCGATCCATCATCCAAATACAACAGAGAGTTTGGCTCGTGCTGATGGACCTGTCCGCGCTTGTTGCCAAAAGTGCTCATCTCTGGCAGTGACACAAGTTATGGAAACACGAGGAAACGCTACGACACAGTAACTGCTGCAAACATTAGTCTCCAGGTTGTAAACTCAGAGGGGATTTTACAGTCTTGCGGGCCCCAGGCAAATTCACAGGGGGGCCCCCGTGACATGCTTAATTCACCGTTGTGCGATAAATAATCCGCCGCCGCCAAAAAATGGGAGTAGTTTTAGTTTTGATGGTGCACATTTAGCACTTAGTATGTTCTTCCTATTTCCTCCTGCTTTGATAGTTTCCTTTGCTTGCATAACCCGCTACTTGCTGCGAGAGTTGGTAACGATACATGTAAAAACTAAGTGCATGTGTGTTCGTCAGTGTGGGATTAGGTTACGGTGGCAGCCTGTCGAAGGTCACAGTCACCCAGTGTGGGCTCTGTCTCGCTCCAGCACACTGTGACCATAAATAAGAAGGTGATAATGGAGAAAGTAAATGGAGTGATGTGTTGGTGATTTGTTTTCTGCTTCCATTTGTATGTATGCTACTTTATTCAGCAGACTTCTCTGGTAGTAACTTGGTGAGTTTCTGCTTGTGACATGGTGAATGTGATAGGAATCGTACATTCACACAACGTGGCCTGGCTTTGCAAAACGCTCTGTAACGTGTGCCGATCAACCACAATCCCTTCCTGTTTTCATTAGGATTATTAGCGACCCATAAATGTGGCTGAACTGTGGATTATCCTGAGTTAATGAGATACTCGAATGAAGCACATTACAAATACTGACGATGTTTTTTGGTGCCTCAGTTTGAGAGCGGGGCGAGAAGTCACTGCGAATACGTTTCTTGTGACACGTTTCTTCCATCACTGGCCGGGACAATGTCAGCATCTCTGACCCCAGCGCGGCGAAAGGCCTGCAGCTTCATTTGTCGAGTTGAGAGCAACAAAAGCAAAGTTCACAAATCTCATTGGGTGATTTGTGTGCAGCTGCTCTTTTCCTTATTTAGTGCCAAAGCAGTTTGAACAGCATTGTTGTGAGCAAGCCAAACACAAAGGGGCCAAGCAATGATTTTTACTGCTTGAAGCTTGTTGAATCCCGACTCATCACGCGTACAGAAGCTCATTTAGCCCAAAGAAAAGCTGCAGTGGCTAAAACCCAGCTAATGTCCTTCTGTGTGTAACAAATTGACAGGCTGACAATGTCACTTTCAATATTTCATTATGTTAATACTTAGTACAGCGCACGAGGCCCCAGAGCTTGTAGAACAGAGTCTGTATGTCAGTGTGCATGTCAGCCCTGATGACACGTGTGACACCGACTAATTAATTGGCCAGAGGCGGTCAGGCCTTCCGATCCAGCACCGAGTGGAAAGGCTTTCTGTGCTTACAAACAGCACTTAGAGATCAATGCGGCGCTATCTGACGGCGCTTGCAGCCAGCGGAATATCGAACGAGACGCGCTGTTAAGGTCACGCACAGTTTACGTCCTGGAAGCTGCGGCCACAGCCAAAGTCTACATTAAACACGCGTCACTCTCAAACCATGTAAACACGGTTATTAAAGTCGTCTGAAGCAAGGAACAACTCTCGGACTGCGTAATAAAACAAGAAGTTCTCCAGGTTCACCATACAGGAAGCCGCTGTCACGTTGTGTTGGATCGCTGTCACATGTTTAACCTGGCAGTCTGTGTCTCCGCGTCCCCTCCAACCTTGTCATCACTCAGAAGTTCTTCAGACGCCGATAACGCCGCGTGAAACAATAATGCTGATTGTCACCCGGGCAACAATATTCCTGCAGCTCTCAAAGCTTTTGATTGTCAGATTAGAGCTGGAGTCATTTAACGCAACCTGAATAAAGGTTAATTATAGCTGAAGATAAAAAATTAGCACGGCTTTCCAACTAATCTGTTTTGAATAAGTTGCCTGTTTAGCATCATAATGATCCACTCCCTGCACAGGACTCATGTCACCTCAGGCCAGAGTGGGATTTGGAATAATTGCAAATGCTTGTCTTAATCCCAGATAGATCTGCCAGTCTGTAATCTATATAATTTTTCATAAATTGGAATGTTTTCTCTCCTCGGTGATCATGCGATTAGTTCCTCAATCACCGTCTCATTAATTTGGAGCCACTTTATCTTCCCAAAGCCTATTTTCGTTCTCTTCTGTTTGAGGGTTTGCGGTGACATCTGTGTGATTTACTAATAAAACCTTGAGAGCGATTCAGGTGTAAATTTAGAAAAAAAATCCTCCAGCTACTCGGCGGGATCGCTGGTGATGTTTCCATCCTCTCCAGAGATTACTTGTGGGATTAGATTAGAGCGTAACGCTGCCTTTTGTTTACCAAGTGCAGGTGAACACAGGAAACACAGATGTGGATTAGTTCTGTAAATCATCCTCCAGAGCCAACAGGGCCAAACATATGGAAAGTAATCAGATTATGCAGCAGATGCCAACTTTTGTTGTGCACAGGGTGAAAAAACGAAGTGCTCCGAATGTCACATTTAGGTTGTTGTTTTTTTAGGGACTGTGAGGGTTCTGAACTGGTTTATCGCCGCATGATTTGGAATAATTATTGGCAGGACGCTGCCATAGAAACAAAACGTACACGGCCCCGAGGTATTTGTGCGCAGGGTGAGAGAGTAAAGGTGCTCAGGAGAGTCCTCTGGCGAAAGTTTGAACCGACGAAGGGCCTTGAAATGTGAGTCACTCCCCTTCAGTGTGAGTCAGAGCAGCTGGTCACCGTCCTGCAGCACTGCTCCATGTGCCACGCGCTCCTGAAAGCTCTTCAATCCAGGACAGGGTGCCCTTTTTAAATAATGTAACCTTCGCCATGTGAGAGGTGACTGCTCGCTACTCACTGTACTCATTTTAAACGCTCACTTCAAAACACGGCCCTGGGGGCTTCATTTGAGTATGGACAGCGCTTCACAGCCAACATTTGACCTTTAAAAACCTCAATTGCCTTTTTTCGCTTTTTTTCCTCCGCTATTCGCTCTTGCATATGCACGTTTTCCCAAAGGATATGGATTGCAGATGGCAAATAGCTTTTTGGATTGTTTTCATTTCGACTTTCCCTCGAGCTCCGAGTCCAGTTGAAAACTTGCTCTGTAACCTACTGTTTTCAAAATAAGACACGACAAAAGCAAGATTTTTTTCTTTCCAATTTTGAAAACAGAACCCCATGAGTCCTTTTTTTAGTGGCTTTTCTCCCAACAAAATTTGCAATCTTTCTGAAAAATAGTCCCGCAAGTCGCTCACGTTGTCTGTTGCACGGTCACGCTTTTCTGCTGCTTCCAACGCCGCTGTGCCCCTTGGACTTCCCCTCGTCTGGTTATATTAGTTCTGTGTTAGCTCCTTGTAATCACGTCACATCTGTTCAAGATGTTCATGGAACACAAAGCAGTGCACCCAGCACCCAGTGAGGCCAGCGCACCTCTGAAATACACCAGGGTAATAGATGGAAATTGTAATCTGTTTCTCAAAGTTGGAGATTATCAGTTTTTTGGCTGTGCGCGAAGCAGATTGACATCTTTGACCACCGCTTGCATTTTGGAGGAAATAACTTTTCGGGGGGCTTATCACCCCGGCTTAAGGAGACGGAGGAGCTACAAAACCAACGCACCCGTGTGATTTCCATCTCTTTCAATAAAGTGATGGAAATCAGGACCAAAGAAAAGCAAAACATTCCACTTAATAGTCTGCCGTGCTGTAGCAATCGCATCGTAATGCAAGATGCATGTTGGGAGAAAAAAAAGTAATCACCAGAAAGGAGAAACGAACACTAGTTCTCATAAGCAAAGCCGGTGTTTATTACAGATCTGCGAGGAGAAAAATGGATTTCCAACAGCCACGGCTGAGGCCGGGCGCTAATTTGCCTCGGAGTGTTAACAGAAGGCATTCCCTCGAAGTCTGCGAGACGAACAGCCACCTCCTCCCGATGGCCTTGATGCGCCATTTCCGCTCCACGCAGCAAAAATAGCAAGACGTCACATCGCAGGAAGGGTTCGTGAGGCGGACACGCGGTTATCAAAGAGCAGACATGAATACAGAGCCAGGAGAATCACTGAACACGCTCTGAAATGCATTCCTTTGATTACAGGGTTGTTTTCTCATGCTTGCTGCACACACACGCACTTACGTCCTTCATGCAACGGAGGATGAAGGTGCAGGGTTGTGTGTCAGCCTCAGAAGGATAACAAAGGTTTTGTAAAGGGTCAGTTCATTGAAATTACACAGTTTCTTCTGCTGGTTTGCAGAATGTTGTCGTCCTCTGACCAAACGTGTCAATCATGTTTCACAACGTGAGAGAAATCGCCCCTTGTACAGATGAGAAGCTGCTTTCGTTGACATGATGTATTCATTCATGTTGAATAACTTTAGAATGATGTCATTATATCACAGACAATGGCTTTAAAATCATCCAGACTCAGTTGGGACATTCAGGCAAAGTGACAATTCATCAGAGCTGCCGTCGGGACGTCTTCAAGTGAATCCCTGTGAATGACGCGTCCAAACCGAGGCCAAATGCTCTCGCTAAACCTCCGGCGATAGAAGTGAAAATGTGTCTCAATTATGTTGACTTGACCCTTTAGCTATAGGTCAGTTGTTTGCTATTGCCTAATACATTGATTGTCAGCATTATTATTAAGTTCAGGTGCCCGAGGACAGATGACTGATTACGGCTCTGCGATACATTTGTGACAACAAAGAGTGGGTGAAGCACGGCGCCTATAGAACAACGCTGATTGGCAGACTTATTAGGAAGCTCAGGTGCATGGCGGTAGTGTTCCTAATGAATGGGTCCGTGTGGTGTCAGATGCCCATCAGGGTACAATGGCGGGGGGCGGCAGGGCTGGGCTGTCCCATCAGTCACAGAGCGGTGGGGGGTCAGAGGTGACCCTGGCACCCCATCTGGTTCCGAATACGCTCGTATGATAAAGGATGGTGGTGGTGGTGGTGGTGGTGGGGGGGGGGGGTGCATTTAAGGGAGAGGTGCTGATGTTGCTGTTTGTGGGGTCGGTTTATGGAGGGAGAGCCAAACATATGGAGACTCATGCAAAAACACAAGTGTGTACATGTTCATGGGGAGATGCATATGAACACATGATACATCTGCAGTGTGTAACAGGAGCAGTGCGCGCACACACACACACACACACACACACATCTCCCAGAGGGTTGAGGTCAGGGGTTGTCTGTCACACAACGCACCTCGATTGTAACAGATGGACGCTCTCTCACACACATCCACACACACACTGGTGTCCCAGCGAGACTGGCAGGGTTCTGACCTGTGTGATCAGGCTTGCAGACCATGCAGGCATATGGGCCAGGAGCACAGGGGCAGCCAGACAGACAGAGAGCTGATTGGCAGCGTCAGAGAATAAACATGCATAGTTTACCCAGCTTTTAATTCAGGAAATGAGATTTACACTGCAGCTTTTTCTCTTTTCTTTTTTGCCATACAACAAATTGTTTCTTTTCAAGATAAGTCCTCAGCTGTGGCTATCGGCTCCTGTTTGCCACATGCGACCATTGTTCTTTTTTAAAGGAAAGCATCGGGCAGAACCCTGATACGAGAATGTTTGGGTTTGTTCAGGCAGGAGGAAGCAGGTGCAGGTGGAGGCTGGCGTTGTCGGCTTGGCCGAGGGAGGACATACACGGGCAGGCATGGCTGGCTCCGAATTAACACGGGTTGGCTCACGTGCTGCAAACTGTGTAATTTATATCCCACATCAGTGCACCTAATTCCTTTGTACTTATTTTATGTAGAACCATTTTGTTCTTGCCGTGGGGCGGTAAAACTGGCAGATGGCTGGAAACAGTCTGTGCCTGTTTCTCGCTTGGTGTCTCTCCACTTAAAGATGCATATGCACACATACAACAGCAGAGGAGCTGCTGTGGATATTAAATGACGGCTCTGTTCTGCCCGATATCTCCTCGAAACCTTAAAGGAACAGCAAAGTGGATTAAACGGGCCTCGGAGGCCTGACCAGTGCTTCAGTGACATGGCAGTGGCGTCAGTCTGACCACTGTTCCTGCTGCGTTTTGTCTCTCTGGAAGGCAACTGTGGCCACTGTCCTGTCCAGAATGAGACCTGACAGTTAGTCCGAACAACAAAACAAAACAGCTTGTCTTTGGACTAAACTTCTGGTTTTGTCCAGCTGAAGATAGTAATTAAGATGATGATGTTTGTGCAAGTTTGAAGTCTTTGTTGCTGGACAGAAGCTTCTGGTCTGGACTGGAGCACGCTGCTGTTTGCTTTGACTCACAGAAACATCTTTATATTCACTTGTCTCAATATTAAAACTTTCTTCCAACATGTTATTAAACTTACCTCAAAACTTAATAATGAAGTGATGAATAGGCGGTCAATATTTCCAAGCAAAGGCGGCCTGTTTTTCCCACTTCCATCAGCCAATTCAAACTGCTGTGTGGAACTCAAACTTGTCGGCAGGCCAATCGTCAGTTCCACCATGAAGGTTATTGAATTTCGAGAGGATGACTTGATGAAGGGGAGACGAAGGGAAGAGTTGGAGGCTTTGGCTTGGAGAGAAGTGAGAGGAACAGAAAATTGTGAAGTTATAATTAGGATACGATTACGACAGGGATCGGCTTTATATTTAGATGATCCAGGTTTGAGTCAGTGTGAGTCTTGGAAAGGAAAAGCAGGCCAGCTACTCGCACTCAACACCTCCTTCCAGCTGGGGTGGTAATTTTACCTGGTTGTATTTGTACGTTGAATCCCCGAGTGTTTTGCACCGAAATTGTTTTTCGACAGCGAACCAGGTCTGGTCGATTGTACATCAGCGACCTTCACCTGCGATCTTTCCTCTCCCATCAATAGAGATTAGCCCTCTGCTCGCATTAACCATCTATCTCTCCATCTCCTCCGCGTCTCTCTGTCACAAACACACGCCGAGACTCCCTCACTTAACGCCACATGTGATATAGACGCCGTCGATCAGCTCCAGTCGAAATCTCTTCACTCCCTGTTTACTGCTGACTCGGTGTACATGCATGCGAACACACGCCCACACAGAAACACACTCGCAGACCTGTGAGATGTGCGCGGGAACAAATCACCAGCTGCCAGCCGTAAATGAAGATATAACCACTCCTGGCCGCCGCGTACCTTTGGCAGTGCCACTTAATCCCGCCGCAGGATTTAATGTGGATGGACACTCGGTGATGGAGGAAGACGAGCACTAACAAACACATCCACTCCTGCTAACAGTGACTGACACAAAGCTGCCTGTCTTTTAACACGCGGTCAGCCACACAGACATGCAGTGATACACACACATACGATCACGTGTCTCATCATTGTTGCTCCAGTCACACTCTGTGTTAAAGTCGCCACAATTTGAGTGAGACTCCTCAAGATGACCAGACGTAAGAAAAGTTTGTACCTAAGTTGGAGTCATCAGAGATAAACTGGAAGATTCATGGATAAAAAAACTTTAAATTCTCCAAAGCTTTGGTCTCCGTATTCCAATTTAAAATATGTGCCTTTGCTCTTTTTATTTAGCAAAACATACCACACTGTGACCCCTCCGACTCTGCTCCCATGTAGTTCTTGTTCACTTGAACACTGAATATCTCGAATAACTTAGGATTGACCTTTCATACCAGTAGAAATGTTAATGAGGCTTTTCTGATATTTCGTTTTCGATCTGAAATACTTTGCTGTACCATTCTTTTGGCCACAGTTGCCCTTTTTATCAATACCATCTCCAATTCTTCTTTAAACACCCCAGACCATCTCAGTGTGCACTTCCCTCTCCTGTCTGCGGATGCTTGAATGCACAGTCAATCCTGCTGTTTTGCATCTGAAGTCTAATGAGATCAGAGGATCTTATCTGATTGGCTGACTGGTTGCAGGAGTCACTGTCCAATCAGGTTCGGATTAGTTCTGTCGCATGCCAGTGACTCAAAAGAAGGGTTTGTTTTCTTGGATGTGGAGGATGGAGGGAGGTGTCAGGGCTGTAATCTAAACAAAAGGGACAAATTGTGGCTCTCCCAGCCTGCGTGTGAATGAGTTTGTGTGTGATCGTCTGTCACTCTGCGTTCGCCCTCTGATGGATTTGTGACCTGCCTCCACCCAGTGTCAGCTGGGATCAGCTCCAGCCCCTGATGACCCTCAGCTAAAAAGGAGGCAGGGAAGACGGATGGATGATGGGGAGGGGGATGAACGGGTTGTGTCACGAATATAAGCAAACATCTCCAGCAGCTGTATATCCACGAGCGTTCATTCCTGGGTATAAATCTCATCTTTAAATAAACAAGACTCTCCAGCTGCGGTTGCAGTTATCTGAGGCAGTCTTTAGGGCCTGTGGTACTTTGAGCCAAACACCAACATGGCGACCTGCCCAATATGGATCTTTTTCACAGCAGAGAAATGCCTGTAATTAATCCCATCAATAACCACTGCATTCCAGTTTAGGTCCAGGGTCCCGAGGCCGCATGAATAAACAGTGTGCACGCCCATGTGTGTGCCACTCTCACCCACTCACACATCAATTGGTAGTTTTTTAATTCCAAACTGCACAGCCTGACATGATTCAGACCAAGCGTGCGCAACAGATCCAGGACCAGCTGCAGGCCAAATGATAAGCAGAAGATTAAATTTAACATCAGAAGATGTAATCACACAGTAAATCTTTGTTTAGGGTTTCGTTTTTTTTTTACTGCTTTCACTGATTGTGTTGTTGTTTTGGAGATTCACACAGCGATCTGACAAATTGATTGAAAGTTCTCCGCAGCTTTTTATTTACATTCCAGTTATTGTTTCCCCTTCAGTGATCTTTTAATTTGATACTAAACTGTGGCACGTTTGTAAAAGCTGTTTCCACATTAGCTCTTTAGATTAATCACTGAGCATCTTGCTGTTGTTTAATAGAGATGATTGAGTCCTTACAAACACGATGGCTTCCAGACACGCGGGATAAATCGGACCTATTTAAATGGAACCACAACATGCAGGCGTGAGGACGAATGTTGTTTCTTCTCCACATTACGTAGAGCTGATGAATGTTTTCTTCTGGTTTCTCAACTTATTTTATGATGTTGCTGTTGTGGCGTCAGTTAATTAGTTTGAAACCCAAAGTATAGCTCGGGCTGAAACAATGCTCTTTAAGCGTGTGTTAATTAAACAGAGTGCAGCAGCAAAGGACTCGAGCCGATGATACTGTGTGAAAGTTGAGGGGTCGTTATGTCTCTGTTTTGTACCCTGAGTGGAACTGAAATGTGCTCCAGGTTTTATAGCCTTTTATTAATGCGTTGCTCGAAAATAAACCCAGATGTGATTATCCAAGTATACGGTTTGAGTGTCCACCAGGCGGCTCAAAGAGCACTTAGGAATGTAGTTTTTATGTTTTTTTATGATACAGAAATGCCATTAAATTTAGGGGAGGAAAAGATGTATAAAAAAAGTATTAATTGTGAAAATCTCTTTAAATTTGTGTTAACTTCAACTTTCAAGTCCACAAATAACAAGCCAGTCACTTCGATAAGCGAGTAGACGGACTCAAGAACTTCCCCTTGTGTTCAATTTGAAAGCTCCTGCTTTTCAGTGGTTGTCTTCACCGTAATGTTTTGGAAGTCAGATGTTGGATGGGGGGTCTGTAACCTTTCAGGAAAAAATAATGTTTGGCACTGACTTGGTTAGGGAGGCAGCATGGAAAACCCCCATGGCCCTCGTCTCTCTCTCTCTCTCTCTCTCTCTCTCTCTCTCTCTCTCTCTCTCTCTCTCTCTTCTCACCCCCCTCTGTCAGCCTCTTTTGTTCCCGTCCTCCCTCTGTCAGGGTCTGTCACCACTCCCTCCATCTGCAGAGTGCAGTGATCATCGGTAATGACAGGCGGGCTTTAATTAGCCCACAGTAAACAATTAACACAACGGCAAAAAAAACATTTCAATGCAAATCACATCCTGCGACGATAAAGTGCTGCAACAATATCATTGAATACATTTGCCTGTAATTAGGAATACCTTCCAGGTTTACTCTGCGTATGCATGAGTGTGTTCGCGTGCATGCAAATGTCTGTATACGCGTGTGGTGTCTTAATAAATTCCTTGAAAACGCTTTTCTTGCCTACTTTGCTGGCCCTTTGTGCGACTCACTCATTAATGCTCATAGAATTGCTATTTCAGTAATGGATGTCTGAAAGTAAAGCCATAGAAGCCACAATCAAAAGAGGCTGAATGGGCTGCGGATGAATAGGGAAGCAGGATGCACTGAAATAGCTCTCCCTTCACGTCTGTCTCTCTTTACTTGACATGTTTTTAAACGCATCCTGTTTATTATTTTCGGTGTAAAGACAATAAGTATCTACGGTGAATCAAATAGACTTGACAGCTCGTGACGGAAAGCATTGCGACGCTGCCAAGAATAGCTCCGAATGACACCGGTTGCGTCGCACGTGGAAATACATCCAGCCTCGAATTGCAATTACATTGTTAAGAGCGGGACAAAGAGTTACAGGCGGAGGGAATTAAGTCGCATTAGTCCATCTGTCATTTACGGCTTGTCAGACTCGAGAGAACATCTTCTCTCTGTTGGCGATTGGGTACGGCGAGCCCCTCCATATGCATCGCACTCCACCGATCCCCCCTCCGTCACGGATGGAACACCGGACTCCAGCGTCGTAATATGATGACTGGCTAACAAATTAAAGACAGACAAATGGCATCGATCCCTGAATGCACCGGCTTTGTGTTAATTGCTACAGAGAAAGTAATGGGTCTTGGCTAAATCTCTGCTAAAGGCCTATTGAATGAGCAAACGTCTCACGTGGGAGGCGGCGAGCCTCTGCACTCGGGGGTGTCCAGAAACTGGCCTGCCTCGGGGGGGGGGGGGGGGGGGGGGT
>JASSRZ010000060.1:7335274-7389453 GCA_032164315.1 Malacoctenus gilli
CCCCCCCCCCCCCCCGCCCGCCCCCGCCCCCCCCCCCCCCCGCCCCCCCCCCCCGCCCCGCCGCCGATCCAGCCCACAACAATATGATTATTTCAAAGGTAGTGAGAGAAGATGGCATATCAAGGCGGTAAATGCTAATCCCAGTTTTAACCTGCGGGGGTCGAACTGTTTCAGTCAGTTATGCTTCGTGCTTCTTTAGCTGTTTGAATTGAAACATTTGTTATTTTTAGTTATTTTGGCGTTTTGCTGTTGAGGTCCAGCTCATTTCTGCATATGTGGTCCTGAACGAACTCCTGCCTTCGCTTCTCATTTTCAGGCCTTTTTCCCTCCTGCTTAGATCTTTTCTTGTTTAATGGCTCTGGGGGAAAATGGTGCTGTTGACACAATAAATAATTTGTCATCTCGGTGCGGCGATACTTTTTTCTCCCAGCCAGAGTAAATTGAAATACCGTCTCTGTTGTAACAATATAGCAGCTGATAGCCGCCCGTTCCCCAACCAGACAGCAGCAGAAATGTCATTTGCCGTAAACGCCGGGCTGTACTTATCTGGGTCAATCACCAACAAATATAGCACCTTGTTTTGACCTGTAATTGTAGAGCCTCCTTTGGGCCACTCACCGCAACGTAAAGGGGAAAAAAATAAAAAGTAGTGGAAACCAGATGTATGGGGACGAAAGAGAAACGCGCCGCCGCGCCGAATCTGATATTTATTGCAGAAAAATGCGCATACCTTCACGCGTGCTGTATTCCCCACGTGTGACACTTCATTTGAAACCGCAATCTTTTCATGACATCATGGCTTTCAACAGCAATCGCAGGAGAGACGCGCGGACGCATTCCAGCTCGGGTAATTTGTGTATATCATCACCAGCCTGAACTGTACAGGACTGTGGGAATACCACTAATCATAAGTCAGGCCCACCTACGGATCATTACTCTTATTAGTAAACTGTTCGGGGTCACAACGTTCAGTGATACGCCACATATGGTTGCGTGTGGGGCGTCGGCCCTGCCAGATCCAGCGTCTGGGTTCCCTCCAAACGAGATTAAACATGGGAGTGTTGACATAAATTTATGAATAATTTTGGGAGCGGGGCGTCAAGTTCGCACACATGCAAACACTTTGGTAATGACTCAGACGGATAAATCTGCCATGGAGCTTTCAACTATTGTGCATATGCAGATGTTTGGTCAGTGAGCCATACAGCACTCCGAATGTGACGTTTCCCTCCAGTGTACCACAGGCAGATCCGTACATCTTTGAGGCCAGAAATGCTCCGAAACAAAGTCGAGCTTTCGTGTGATTTCCCCCTCCGAGCCAAACCTGTGTTGTTTCCATCTGGATCCCTGAGCCTCCAAATGGATTTTGCATTGTCAAAATTACCACTTTGATTTTTAGCCCATATTGACTTCATCCCTTTAAGGGCTAAAATTACCCTCCTTTTTCGGTCTCCTTCCCTTTTTATTCCATGTTTTTCATGGCATCTCCATTTTGGCCCTATTCTCCCATTTTATACCCCCCCCCCACCACCACCACCACCACCCACCCCCCCTTTCTCTCTTTCTCCATTCTCTGGAGTAATTGCATTGATAGTGAACAGTGCTGCTAATTAATTATGCAACAGCCGAAAATTGAGGTGAGAGCGAGGGATGAGAGGAGGAGAGATGAGGTTTGTGCCAAATGGTCTACAGTAGAGAGAGAGAGAGAGAGCGAGAGGAGGGGTGGGGGGGACGTATGAAGTACTTTGAGTAAAAAAAAAAAAAAAAAAAAAAACGCCAGATGGGAAGTAGAACAAAGAGGAAGCAGAAGAAAACGAGGAAAGGAAGGAAGATGAGAGGAGAGGAACGTAACAACCGAGAGGTTATGTTTGTAACGAGGATCCGTCAGAACGCAGAGATCAACAGCGCCGAGGCAAATCAGGCCTCTCCTACAGAGGCAGATCAGAGGGAAGGATGCAAACAGTGGTGGAGAAGTCGAAAGATAATATCAGCCTTCGCTGCGATCCTCCAGCGGAAGCCACAGATGTGTTTCTCCAACTCGGCATATGTCCCCGTCCTCCACAGCATCGTATGGGAATACTGAATCACATGAACTTGTTAGGGTCACACTGAGGACTGAAAGAACTGGAGCTCTTTTTTTCCCCCCTTCTAAAATACACTTTTATTTGTAGTTTGGATGATAAATTGAGTTGTTTGCTGCTTTTTCTCGGTTTGAGTTTGCAGCTGCTCATAAAGTTATTTGATACCAGCTGCATAAATAAGCGTTTTATCATGATAAACTGTTTAACTAATGACTTGTTGGGTGTAGATGCGGTCGGACTGTTTACAGACACTGTGAAACTCGTTTGTACTGCAGTAAAACTGGTTTGTTGGGGGGTGCTGCAGTGATGGAGATGCTGCAAATGGATGGAACAATTTAAAGGAGTTGTGTTTTGGAGAAGCTGCAGCCTCAGAGGCAACAAATGAAGCGCCGTCTCCTGATAGGCCGAGAATCAACGCCTAAAACCTTCGACTATTTGCACAGTTGTCGGGGTTTCTGATCAGAACGAGGCGACTGAATCAGAAACCTCCTGGGCTTCATCTTTCACCAGTGGAAAAAAAACACACAGCACCAAACGCAGTGCGAGTGTCTTTGCCAGCTGCAGACTGACTTGGTTGTCATTTTGGCATCTGGCGTCCACACTGTCTCTATAGCAGATTTACTTTCCACCATCTGTGCGATGCTGGACGTGTGGGAGTAAAAATGAGGTGCAGTCCAGCACGTTGGTGGGGCGTTAACATTTGAACAAGTTTAGCTTGATGGTGCAGTTGTTTTAGGGAGGATGTGTGCTCGGCTTTAGTGGATGAGAGGTGGGGTGCAGAGCTTGTCTGTGGCAAGGTGGGGGGGGGGGGGGGGCTTAACTGTTGAAATGTGCTTTCCAGCAGCAGGAATATGCACCTGAATCAGGGATAAATCTGGACTTTCAGCTCTTGCGTGTGTTTCTCTCAGTGGCGTTTGCTGAAAATACGCTCTCTGCAGTGTGGCGTGGCTCGCTTCGTTTGTCTACTTTGGATTTATGATTCAAAATAGTTCCCAAAGCTGGTTCGTGATTGTATATTTGCCCTAATTCGCGTTGAAAATGAACAAAGCCTCCTCTTGCACATTCCCACCCAGTAATTGCGCGCTGAGTACGACTAAAAAAGATTTCTATCAGTGTCTTTCATGTGTCTGTGTCAACTGTTGTAAAAGAAAAGAGTAGGGCTGAATCAGTTTGGGCTTACGCTGACATATTTTGTAGCCAGATAAGATGAATATAAATCTGGACCTTCTTCTCTCGCCTGTTTCCTGCTTTTCAATGCTTCTCCCCATTCAGATGAATCTGCCGCACGAACAGTGACGTAAAACTCCACCATTGCTGGGTTGAAGTCTTTCACGTCACCACTCACCTCAGTGCTCTGTGGTGAATTTTCCTTACCCCCCCCCCCCCGCCTCCCCCCCAGCAGCCCCCCCCCCTGTCACCCACCCTTCTCTTCCACTGTCTTCTCCATCTCTGCCGCCCTCTCCAGCTGAAGTGCTGGCTCGACTAATTAAAAGCCTTAATCAGGATTCATAATTAGGTCTAATCAGCGCCTTGTACATCGTTCCCGCGCATTCTTCCTTCATTGGTGGTGAAGGCCGAGATGCTCGTGAAATAATTTGGGCAACTTAACTGTGTCCAAATGCGGAGCCGGGAGCACGAGCTTCACAGGCAAAGAATGAGAGGAGAGCATGATTGGGACCAGGCGGCTGATTGCTTCCCCTTCCTCTCCTGCCTCCCCCTCTGCTCCTCCACTTCACACATTCAGACTCACTCTCTCTTTTTCTCTGTCTTTCTCGTCTTTTTTCCCCACATGCACTCGCGTGTGTGTGTTCGTCATGATGAGACTGTGGGGTAATAAAGCAGACAACCCCCCAGATTACAGCTCCCTCCTCTACCTCCACCTGCTTCATTACAGCTGAGGCTACAGCCCACTAAACCTTGGAAGCCCCCCCTCCTCCTCGCTCTTTACTTCCCGCTGCCCACCTGAGCGCTCATCTGTTCCAATTGACGCCCGGCACAACGCAATACAGTGCAGCAGGTGAAAATTACACTGGGTATTGCACAGAGGGCCGCGGCGCCGTTGCTGCTGCTGCTGCTCAGACTGCATCCTTCTGCTTCGTTAGCACGTCCGTGCGCTCCTCTCATCACTTTTACAAAGTAAGACTATGATCCCGCTGCAAAGGCTCTGCTGCTCCTTTTGAATTCGGCCGGTGTGTATCCGCCGCAGCTCGCGGAGTCCCGACCGCGCCGAGCGTTTCTCCTCGGCTGCGTGTCAGCCTCCCGCTGTCCGAGTAAGAAATTGTTAAGAGGGAAAGAAATTAAATCGGCTCCTAAAAGAAAGCAGCAAACAGTGGGAGTCTGAGAAAAAAGGGCTGCAGCGAACAGGTTTCTGCGCGGTGCACGCTCTGCCCTCATTGTCTGGGCTGTCAGAGCCAGACCACTTAAAAAATATACACCAGGTGCCCGGGCGACGCGCTCTCGCTGCGCCACGCGCATGTAACCGCAATTATGATGACAATGATTTTCCAGCCAGACGAAGAGAAATTTGTCAAAATTATGACGCGCATTGTTCTGCGCGAGCTATTAGGCTCATAATGGAGTGGTTACCTTGACGACTGTAAATCAAGCCAAGGTAGTGCAACAGGACAAGGGTTGTTGAGGGAGATGAAAAACTGGAATTGGTGTCATTTTCTGTAATGGTTGCTTTTTCATTACAGGGTGCGCGATGTCTTGCAAAGCAGCTTCCAGCGTCCTCTTATGCGCTGCAGAGGGAGAGAAGCACATCGCTTTGAGAGATTACAAGAATGTTTAGGTTTGTAATCTATCGGAAATCCATAAAATATCGAGACTGTGAAGCTCTAAAATGTGCTCTGTATGCATGAACCAGAGGAGAGTTGCCCTCACGTTCAGGTTTCAGGTAAAAACCCGTCAAAAACGGCAGCCTAAACAAGATCAGTGGGGTTGAGTACGCCTTGGGGCCAAGATAAGGTTCGCATGTTGCTGCATCAAAGGGTTTGTTTTTGCTTTAATCATCCCTCCTGTCCTTTCAGGTCATTACAACTCTCCCACTCACATCCCACGGATACAAACCAAAATCCACTGCGGTTCTTTAACTTTGTTTTCTTGCAGATATTTACTGTTCTTCTGCCACAGGTGGCAGGAGGCAGGCAATTTGCATCGTCTCTGACCGGTTTCATAGATACTGAGTTGCGTTTTATTCAAACATCATAATTATAAAGAGCTTTTTTAATGCCTAAACACAACCACGCAGTGACCATGGTCTTTTTTTTGGGCTGCAAACATTGTCATGCTGCATAAACCAAGCCAAGGAGCATAAAAGTTTATTATAGCCAGGAATTTAAAGTGCGCGGTACACCTCCTGCTCGCAGTTACGAGTGTCCTTCTGATGCTGATGAGGCTCGATGGCGGCCAGGAGGTGAAAACGGTCTCAACAACCCAACGAATAGAACAGCGTTTAGCTTGTCTGATGCTATTTGTTGTGTTTGTGTGAAACATTACTGTTAAATGGCGAACAGCCCCGCTGTACACAAAACAGTTAGATTTAGTTCCTTTCTGATTAAATTCTGCTTACTCTTTAATTCATGACTAATTTAATACCCTGAAAGGAGCCACTCTCCAGAAAGAGCGCTTAAACTGAATTAAATGAACTTGCTAATACATCTGTCCTTTGGAATTGAATTTTTAAATGCAGGACTTGAACTTGTAATGAAGTGTTTTTGCGTTGCGGCGACGCAGACTTACTGTTTTTTTTTTTTTTTTCTTTCCCACCGCCAGCTGCTCTTTCCACCGAGTCATGAATAAAAATAAAACCCGAACGTGTGGACCGGACTGGACGGAGGACAATGCGGAGCCACTCGAGGCGGCGGAGATGAATGAGCGCCAATCAGATAGACCTTGTGGCGTTTGTTGGAGCCCGGTCGAACAATGTCATCTGAAAAGTAGGAAATGAGACGTATTCTTGTCTAAATGGCGGCATTCATCAGGAAAACTGCTGAAACTGAAAGTCCCAACTTTTAATGCGTGCACGTCACACGCATGTACAGTACCTTCACATAAATACTGTAATCAAGCCAGACAATAGCAGAGATAATTAGCACCCTCCATCTCATCTGCCTCATTTTAGCACATGTCCACATGGCCCATAATTGCTGTAACTTTTTGTTGCATAGACAGTGTATTATGGAGCACGGAGGCCAATAAAAGGCTGCTCCTCTCCTCAGCTGTGGTCTTTTTTGTTTATGGTAATTGCTTCTATGTCTCTAAATTAATGTGACACTGAATTATTGATGTCCCACTTGGAACCTGTAATCTTACACTAAAAAGAGAGGGGGAAAAAAAACAGAAGGTAAATCTACAGCGGACTAAAAATACTGCAGAAGGTTTGCTCTTCGACTCGCCTCGGCGGAGATCTTCAAAAATTTAAATGGAGCCGACAATATGTCTTCCCTGAAGTCCTGTGAGTCTTTTATTGCTCGCTGCAGCAGGAGGGCTGAGACATGGACTGAATGTCCGGGATCAGCATCGGCACACAATGCAATTCAAGGGTTTAAAAATTCAAATGGGCTTTTAATAAATGCATGAGGGCTGCACCTGTGGCCACTTTGGAATTACAGTAAAGTAATATTTACAAGCCTCTCGCCGTACATCCTCCGACTCCACACTGGGTCTGGCTGAAACTAATGTAGTTTTGATGAGTGCAAGCTGAATTAATTCCGGCCAGCCTTTTTTGCCCCCCAAACACGAGCGCACAGTTTGACTCAATCCCAGAAAGTCACGTCTTTATATTTTGTTCAGAAGCAATGTTTGCAGAGCATTAGAGGAAATGAATGGACCGAGTCAAACTTTAAACGAAGATTCAAAGAGGAGGAGACAGACAAATATACACGAAAGATCATTTCGCCTCTCCGTCTGGTCAGGAGGCTCTGGAGGGGCTGTCTGCTATTGTTTGTGTTTCATCTGGTTGAAGCAGTTCGGACTGTTGGAGGCTCTCCTCTTTCTCAACGCGTTGCAAAATGTCGGTAGTGAATCAGAACACAGTCATTTTGAGGACTTGCTGTTGATGAACTTTCAGCCATTCATATTATTCCAAAGTCGTTGCTGAAGCTGCATCATTTCAGTTCACATCATCGTGATATTGTTTCACCATGAAAAGACGCGTCAGTCAAAAAAGCCACTGTGAAAGACTCTGCAAAACAGCTGTGTCATGTTTGTCAGTGCAATAATTACCTGGGTGATTTTAAGAGGACAGTTTTTTGATAAAAATGCACATTTTCCTTTGGCTTCAAAATGTTCTTGTTTTCCCTGCAATTTCTTCTGTCAAATCACTTATAAACACTGCAAATTACAGAAACTGGCTGTAAAAATCAAGGCTCCCAGACTGCAATAATCACTCCACCCCCTTGAAAGGACTGAATGTCCGTCAGCCCCAAGCATTTTATCATTTTCAGTTCGATATTTTGTTTTGTGGGTTGCAATCATGTGGCAAACTTTCTGGTGGCCTTCCAGCCTGTTGATGTGACACACAAAGACAGACGCGCCATGCGGCTGTCTGAGCAGTCGTTTTCAGGGGTATTAGAGGGCCTATAACACTGTGGGGCCATTAACAGCGGAATAATATCACAGGTTGACCCTTGACATTCATAGCAGCTTATATCTCCTCGCTGATAGATGCCGGCCCTGCATATGGCACTCCGTACTGGAAATGAACTGACACGGTGGGAGAAGAGGGCAAAATCCTCCCATCTTAAGCCGCGCCGAAGCGAATAGCAGAGCGGCTTAAGGGAGACGAGGGGGGGTGGGGGCACGGGGGAGCGAGAGAGAGAGCGAGAGAGAGAGAGAGAGAGAGAGAGAAAGAGAAAGGAGCTTTGAAACTGGAGAGAGCGAGAGAGAGATGATGGGATAATGAGAATGGTGGGAGCAGATTGTTCCTCCGTTACAAGGTTGCAGTTACACCTTCACCCGCCCCCGTCCTGTCGCCCCCAAACCCGGCATGACGGGGCGTCTTTAGGCCGGATGACATCACCTGTTGATGCGACAGCAGGGCCGCCGTGATATATGACACTTCTCCCTGTTTTTTTTATGCCTCCTCTCTTCTGCCTGTGCACGCCACTCACCTCGTCTGTCATTCCTCCTGCATTACTCATGTGCTTCTCACTTTGCCAGGCAGAAGCCTCGACGCATCTCGCTGTGTGTTCCTGCGATTCCCCCGCGTCCGGCGCACTCTCCACCTCGCAAAGTGATTAATAGGGCGGCGACGCTGCTCATTTGCATCTCCCGCTTCCTCCCATCCCCTCCCGTGCTCCATATTCTGACCTTTTCCCCTTTCCCTCCAGCCTCGCTTCCCTTTCCCACATTATTTCCCCTTCCATGCTCAATCAGCGTGCCCTTAAGCAAGTGGTGGAGCCAGTTTCCCATGAGGCTGAGTGGCAGCCTGACCGACGGTCTACCTCGGCCCAACTTCATCTCTTGCCCTGAAATTTTCCGACCATTTCCCCTCCATCCATTCACCCCTCCCGACACCCGCAATGACTCAGTGCCCACCTGCCCTGCAGCCATCATCTATCAGTCAATCTGAACACACACACACACACACGCGCACACACACACACACACAATAGTTGTCTTGTGCGCTCCGTGGGACACACGTACAGTAACGACTGTGAAGGGCTAAAATGACAGCCGGAGCCCTGAGGGAGAGGCTGAACTTCTCTGTGCATGTGTGTACACGCGTGTGCGCGGGCACATGCTCAAGGGTGTTCGTGTACATGTAAATGCAGTTATCTCTATAAATATGTATGGTAATGCACAGCGAGCAGCTGTGAATAAAACATGGAAGGGGCGACGGTACTCTTTATGGTTGCTAATCTCTCAGGCTGCTACCTGGCCGTGATTGTGAGGACCTCACAGTCTCCTGTTGAAATGTCACTTGTTCTGTGGGTGCTGCCCAAGTGACCATATGCTGCATGCCTGTTTTCCATGACGGGAGTGACTTTGGAATTACATTGACTGGCTTCTTCTGTTTAAGGTGGACTGTTGTTTTTAATGGGAGTCACTCCAGAAAGTTTTGACCTGAATGGCAGCCAGATGCTTCGTCATAAAGCTACAACTATTCTTTGCGGAACGATCACTCGCAATTCTGATTACTTGTTTTTTTTCTGTTTTGTTTTTGCATGTAAACAACAACACCTGCTTATATTAACTGAGATAAGATATTTGCACGGATATGAAAAACCCGATTAACATATCTGGGATGCATCTTTTTTATTAAGATACATCTACTTTCAGTGTTGGGATAACATTTAGAAGGAAGAGCTGTCCAGAGAGTGAATTGAAGCCGAGTTTTTGCCTTGAATGACTAATTTTGTTGCTCTGTTTATGACAGAATGAATATTACAAGTGCTTGATGGAGTAGTATAAAGTTTGGGACAGATCCCTATTATGCTGTCATTTCAATTTATTGCCTGGTTTTATTAGCGCTACAGCGGCAAGCCGATACCTGCCGTGGTCACAAAGTTGATTCGGCTGCACCTCCTCGCGGTGATAGCGGAAATGATGGAGGCTCTGTGCAAGACGAGGACTTTTTACAAGGTGGAGGGCTCAAATTAAGAGAAGTGGTTCCCAGCGGGGTCCAGGACCCCTTTGGGAGTGACGCCAGAGACCATAATGTTTAAATCATTTCAGGATCCTTTTTCGCTCGGTAATGTATCCGACGGTTGGACAGAGCAGTTGATTGAAAGAGCAGCTCGTCCATTATATCGTCAGTAGAACTTCAGATTTGGTAGGAGGAAGTGGAGCAACTCCACAATAGTCTCATTGGGAATTTATCATAGATGATACAGAATGCAGCAAATAAAGTGTGCTCCTTTTTCAGAGCCTAATATCAAGTTATTAAGTCATCGATTTGTATTTTAAAGCGGCAATTTCCCAATAATTTGCCTGAGTTTCACAACAAACTATGACACAATCCCCTGAACTGGAACAAAGACATGATGTCTCCCATTATGTCGCCATGCAGTGCATCGTTTATCCCCGTTGTGATTGCATTTGGTTTACAAAAAAACACACAATTAGGATCAAAATGAGTGCGAAAATGCAAATTGTGGGTCACTCGAGTAAAAGGAGCGAGCTGCATATGCAAACAAACACGTTGCGGAGTTCACAGGACTGGGACGGGGGACGGGAGGATACTCCCCGCGGACCCAGAAGAGACAGTGTAATGAGTTGCCAGGCTTTGATACAGTTTTCCCAAATCAGCCACACACTCATCCAGACAGACAGGGCCTTACTAATACATTCTGCTGTCGACATTTTCCCAGCTTGCCGCTCCCTCCTTCCTTCTTCCTTCTCCCGGCCTGGTCTGCATCTCTGTCTCTGTTCCAGCCTATCAGACATGACAGTACCAGCTGGCTGCTGGCAAACTCACAGCCAGAGGATATAAGCTGCGTGTGTTTGTGGGTGTCTGTGTGGGGGAGGAGGAGGAGGCGGGGGAGGAGGGAGGGGGGAGGGGGGAGGAGGAGGGTGTCAACATATCTGTCTTTCTGAAAGTGTGGGTCCGTGTTTCCGACAGACTTAGGTGAGGCGGTTCTGCAGCTGGATGTGAGCCTGCTTTGTGCGGGTTCCTCGATGCGTCAAAAAGCGAGCGTGTTGATTTAACGTCAACACGTCTGAGCGATCCCGAGTCACAGGTGTGCGGTGGTTACCCGGGGTGGAGTTCAGGGCAATATTTAATTCTTATAAAGATAGTTGTCAACACTGGCTCACAGCAGCTGTGTACTCTTGTGGCTGCTTGGCATTTGCTTCTGTCTGACTCACTGAGCACATTAAAACTTATTTGTCTTTCTCGCTGTGTGAATGTGCGCCCGCAGAGATGTGCACCCGTGCTTTGTACCTTCACAACATTTTACAGAAGTTTGGGGGTAATTACCAGGAAAACGCCACTGACACACAGAAAAAGGTGACAGACAGTCTTTTTTTTTTTGCTTCAACATACACACGAAAGGAAATCAAACACCAGCCCTTGCTCTGACTTGGCAGCTCGCTGCGTGTTCACATGGCTGCAGGAAACGTTTAAAGCTTATTGGAAACACTGGAGATGAACAGCAGATGTGTGTGTGATTCTGGCACTGTTCAACACGCTCACCCCGACCCCCGAATGCCGCTGCCCTCTCCTCACCTTTCCCTTCCCCCCCATCGATTAAATACACACAGTCGCCTCTTTCCATCTGTCTGCTCGTGCCTCCTGTTGCTGCAGAAAGTTTTGTCCTACATTCAAATTGGGGGACACGGAGAGACTCAGAAGAGGGGACTCGCTCGTACTTGAACTTTGAGTTTTTTGTGCTTGATCTTTGGTGCTTTGTGAGGGTCTCAGACCCCAATTCGGGAAGAGTCGAAAACGAGCTTTTAAACTTATAAACTTTGGTGAAAGAGAAGCATATTTTTACTTAAACTAGAAGTAAGAAGCAGCTGTTGTAGGAGGACAACAGTCACACAATTTACATTTTTCTCTTGCCAGAATTGCTTTAATTCATTCATGATCTTAATGTTCCTAAAGAGCTCGTTTTCTCCATCTAAAAGCCAACTGGAAACCAGAATCCAGACGTTGATTAGCAGTTAAACCTTGTCAGTGCTGAAGCTAAATTCTGGGCTGGCCAACAGAAACACATCCTCCCTGCAGCACTCTTTAACACCTGCAACAATCAAGGTCCTGATGACATTCAAATAATCATGCCATGTATTTTCACTGAAGATTTGGCATATTTTTTCTCCAATCAAGAAGAGGCCGTGGATAGAGTAATGCTTGGGTAAGAAATCCTGGTTAGAGCTTAGCAGCTCAGCCAGACATTAAGTAAGAGCCCTAATTTTCAAAGAACCACAGTGGAGATTGATGGAAAGCAACGGGATCCCTCAGGCCTGTCCAGACAGGGCCTGAAAGCGCCTTTTCTATTGGCCGAGTGCGCCGGGAGCTGATGACAGACAAAGCAGAGCAGAACTGACGAGAACCGGGGCTCGCATGTTCCACACTGTTTGTTCTGTACCGATTCCAAAATATGTGAGACACGGAGGCACGGGGGTGAGATTTTAGACGCAGGAGAGGGAGGAGAGGAGAGATGGGAAGTGAGTAGGAGTCGGGGTGAAGAAATGAGAGGAGGTGAGAGGCAGGGAGGAAACGGGCTGACACCGAGGAAGAGGAGGAGGGAGATGGAGCAGGGATGGTGGAGGTGAGAGGACATTTTCGCATAAGTTGGCGCCTCTTTTCTTTCTTTCCTGTATGGGAAAGGGTCCCTATCTGCTTTACATCCCCTCTCAAATGTGTCACCGCTCGTTCAGTAAAGTATGGGAGAAGAAATAGGTGTGTGAGTGCGGAGGGCCCAGAGCGAAGAAAGAGTTTAGAGCGACTGTTTGAACCTCGGGTACAGTGACACGGATGGAGAGATGAAAAGGCAGAGTAGGAGAAACAGGAACCGAGCGGAATGGAGTGAACGAGAAGCTAAAGGAAGCTGAGCTAATGCAGTGTGAAGGGAAATATCTAATTCGAGCAAAGAGCAAAAGGGGAAGAAAATAGTGGAATAAACTAAACACTCCAGTGTGTGAGCTGAAAAGAAGGCAGGAGGAGGATGAGAGCACAAACGGGGCACGGGGCGGGCGCGGCGCTCTGGGCCGTTTGGCAGTGACCGCAGCCGCTTTCATTGGAAGGTGCTGATTTTTCTGCCGAGCCCTTGAGCCAGGGGGCGTTTAACCTCAACAACAGCCAAGAACAACGGCTAACAGCCGCATAAACGGATAACATGTGAAGTGAATTACAATATTTACTGCCAAAGACAATGACATCAAGAGCCATAAAAGCGAATCGGGGCCGCCGGACTCCAGCACGAGGTGTGGAGAGGGAAGGGAGGCCGGCGGAGCTGGGGTGGGGTGAGGCCCCTCGGAGGTGGGATACGGTGCAGAGATGTGTGGGCACACCGAGGTGAAATCCCTTCACAAAAGCACGGATGCGCAATCCGCTGACTGAGGAGCTTCTCATGTTCCCAGCCGCTCCCCCGGGGACTCGTTTAACTGCGGCGCAGGGCCGGCGTTTTATGAATCACCCATAATGTAGCACGTGTCTCTGCTCATTACCGACGAGACTGGCTGTGATGCGGCGCTGGGAGGTCCCGGGAGGGGGGCCGGCGACTCCTCTGGTGAAGGTTACAACCTTTTGTGGTTGCACACATCGACTCATCACCGCCACATATACTCGAGGCAGGCTTGGGCATCATTACCTGACATGTGTGGAAGCGTGTACGTGTGTGCGCGTGCGCCGTTTTCTGTGTCTTGTTTCAGTGTGGGAGGTCAATAATTGCATGATTTGTCTTTTACTTCCAAGGAAGTGTGATAACGAAGTGTTTGTGAGGGGAAGTGTGCTCGCGCGCGCGTGTGTGTGTGTTTGCAAAAGAGACGGAGAACAAGAGTGGCAGCAAGCGGAGTGCATGGTGTGTGCTCGCGCTCTGCTGTGAATGTGTTCCAGATAGTGCTGCTGATGGCTATCTTTCGGAGAGAGCTCTATTGATTTGGCTGGGGTAAATAATTGGTTGGGTCTACAAGCTGTCATGTTCGGCCTGATTGCCGAGCATTGGTGGTCTCGAGCAGTTATCTTCCCCCATATCCCTCTCTGATCCTTCTCCAGCCTCCTTAGTCTATCTCTACATTTATCGATTAAGGACCCCTATATGACCATCCTCCATCCTGAAATTTGGGCGCGATAATCCCTGTCCCAAAGCGCGGCATTACAAGTTATCTTCTCGGCACTCCTTGTTCTGTTGTCGGGGAGAGGGCGGCGGCGGCGGCGGTTTAGAGAGGCAAAATGAGGAGAATACAGAATGAGGACATTTGGAAGGGTCAGACGTATTGTCGACTTGCGAGGTCTGGCCCACTTTTCCATGACAGCGGACCACACTGTTGCAGCTGCTGCAGCGACTGTGGCGCATGTGGAGGGTCCTCCGTAAATATGATTTCATAAAGCGGATTGTCAGACATACAGACTGTGAAAAAGGAACTGTTTTTGAACGTTTCCGCTGTCAGATTTGACACTAAATCATGAACAAGAAAGGGAAAGAAAAAAAATCCCCCTCCTGAGATGGATTAAACCAATCAGGCTGCTGCCTCCGCAGTCTGTAGCCTTCCCACTGGGAGGGCTGGGTGTCAAGTTCTGCAGGGCCCCCGGGCCCTCGTGCTGCAACCTCTCACGGGGGTCACCGAGCCGAGGCCATGAGAAGACCATTAGCGACCCCGCTTGAGTGGCTTTGGGAACTGCAACTCCCAGCGAGCCAAAAAAACAGGAGGCTTTATTATGCCTGCAAAGCCACAAAGCTCGCTTTGAATGTATGGAGCAACGCCTCATTTACTGCAACTCCGAGGCTTTTTCTACGCTTATATAGAGAAAAAAACAAACTTATAGCAACGTTGCGTCTATACATCGTCTGCCAAGCTCCAGGGACCGGCTGTAACACACTTCTCCAAGGACGCAGAGAGATTTAATTATAGTTTGTAAATGTAATAAGCTTTTTATAAACGTTAAAAGGAGCGTGAAGCGGCCCTATACACGTTTTATCCTCTATAATGTTTTAAAACAGCGATGAAACGCGACTTTCTTTGGTGCTTGTAAACAAACAAAAGATTAAAAGAGCTTTCTCGCCAACGCGCAGAAGTTTACAAATTCCTGGAAAGCACTCGTTGTGATCCCGGGATGTTATTGTGGCCGGCTGCAGCCTGCCATCCGACACGGGGAAGGTTTGGAGTTTCGGGGGGAAAAGTGAGGAGCGGTCCGGGCTGAGAGCTGCGCTCAGACGGCCGACTTCCTCCTCCGAGCTGCCACGTCTGAGCCCCACACCAGCCCCCCTCACTACCGCGGAGCTCCGCCGGAGGGACTGCAGCGGGACAAAGGCGAGGCACCGTGTATAAACTGCCGGTAAACTGAACCCAACACTTCTCCTTCTGGTTTCCTCCGGTGAGAGTTTTCGAGGCGTCCTTACGGAGAGGGGTAATTAGACTGCAGATGTGTCCTGTCACTCCCGTCACCGAGTCCGTGGGTGGGGGCTGGGGAGGGACTGGGGGTCCTGACTTTCTAGGAATTTATTTGAAAAAAGGAGCGTCAAACTTCATCAAAGTCGCACTTTTTCAGCCCAGCAGGCGATATCAAGAGGAGGACTTGAGGAATGAGCTGCTGAGGCTTTGTGCGAGCAGCTTCCACACGTAGGAGTGTTCCAGCAAAGAGGGAAGCCCTCGGCTCTGTTTATATTGCTTCATCTCAAGTATAAAGTGCGCAACGCCAGCGTGAGGAGCGATTAGGCTGTTCGAAATCAAGTCAGAATATGTGGAATGAAAAGAGCTTTAGTCTGCGCGTGAATTATGAATGAGGCTTAATGAGGCATTCTCTTCATCCATCTTCTCGCCATGCTCAACTAGTTTGTGTCCTGCTGCTCCTGTGCTCTCCCCCAGATCTGCCATGCTGCCCAGACTCGCCCTGTGTTTCCTCATCTCTGTGCCCGTCCTCCTGGTGCGAGGCAGCGCCACCAAGCCGTCCAGCCAGGCGTCTCCAGCCAGCCCCCTGCCCCGCCCGCCCTCCCCTCTGGGTGACCCAAGCTGGGCCCTGGGCCTGCGGCTGTACCAGGCTCTCCGCTCTGACCTTAGCGCCGTGAACACCCTCTTATCCCCACTGCTGCTGGCGTCCTCGCTGGGAGCGCTGGCCGAGGGCTCGGCGGGGAGCACTGCCAGTCAGGTTCGGGACCTCCTCGCGGCTCCGTCCCCCTCCAAGTCCAAAGCTCCGCTTGGGGAGTTCCTGTCGGGGGCGTTGAAGACTCTCGCCGCAGCAAACACGACCAGCTATCATGTGCACGCATCCTCAGCTGTGTTTTCCAAGGAGGCTCCAGCTGTCAGCGCGGCCTTTGCGAAGGACAGCCGCACCAGGTTCAGGCTGCTGCAGCAGTCGCTGGGGAAAGGGGACTCTGCGAGTGATCGCAGACGGCTCGGTGACTGGGCCAAGGCTGGCCTCGGTGACCTGGAGGGAGCTGCTCTGGAGGCACCAATCGAGGCCAAGGCTGGAGCCATGATCCTGGCAAACGCCCTGAGGTTTAAAGGTGAGCGGAAACGCACCGGTCCAAGGTCACAGCGACGGGAAAGAGGCACTGAATAAGTAGCACTGATTTTTCAGCCAGTCGTCGGGAGATCGAGCTCGATCCAGGCGTTTCGGTTTGGAGGAGCAGCGAACCATTTCATTTGACCATGCGGCAAAGATTATCATAACCCCCTGACATTGTCGCAGTGTATAAATTAAGCAGAAAACATCGTTGTGCGTAGTTCTACTGCCTTAAATAGCACACAATCTTGTTATTTGTCATTGTTAAAAACAGTCCTCACTACGCTCCTACATTAAGCATCCCAATATTGTGAAAATTTCCCAACGGCACCGCTGATTGGATGCCGCCCCGTAGCATAGCAACTTGTCTGGGCTGCGCGATGCTGCACTAGATTAGTGCGCTTGATAATTGCCGAGTCATTTGGAAAGCCTCCACATTGTGGGAATGTATCAGAGTCCTGCTGGTTTGGATGAGGAGCCCTTGGCTGCTCATGCGGCAGACACGAGCACAGTTTTCGAGCCTTCACATAGTAAAAAAAAAAGAGGCGACCCCGCCCCGTTTGCCCACTCGGCGCCACGTTCCGGCCTGTGCCAGCGTGCCCACCTGTGCGAGGCTCGCACAAACGCGCGTCGGACTCCAGCTGGTTGGTCACAGCAGATAAAGGATGATTCTGGAGTCTGTCATTGAGAGCTTATTCATCTTCCGACGTGCGGTGGGTGGGAGGTGGGGGGTGATGTGTCATCTTAAATAATTGAGTAACAAGTGTCCAGACTCGCTCTCTCTCCGCTCGGTGTCACGACGAACATCTGTGCCCGCGTCGCTCCAAGTCTGCTGCGGCACAGCTTGGCTGGGCCGCCCTCTTTGTGACAGGCTGCAGTGGTGGATGGTGGTCAGTATTTCTGGACCAGTCCGTGTGGTCAGAGGCTCCATCTGCGATTCAACGCTTGCGTCCCAAAAATCACATCGCCCTGTTCCTCGCAGTCATTCCATTGGCCTCCGAGTTTTGTCTGTAACTTTATTAGAGGGCTTTCAATCTCCGCCCAGCTGGACCTCCAGACATCAAAGGAGGAGCCTGTTTCCTATTTTCATGGTAACTTTTTGGGAAGACTAATCTGGCATCTGCCTGCACTTGTACGCCCACTGACGTAGGACCTCACTTCAGTTTCTCTGAAAAGATGACGAGGTGTTAAATCTACCCTTCTGTTTCGACTTCTCCTTTTTTTTTAGTTATGCCTTATTGTTTTTTTGGGGTGCTTTTGTCATTGTTTATCGCGTGTCTAATCTTTCCCTCTTCCTCTCCTCTGCATGCTCGCGTCCTTATCTGGCTCTATCTGCCTCGACTCCCTCGGCTTCCTCCTGCAGGTATTCTTTTTTTCATTAGGTGCAAAGCAGGCAGGCTGCCGAAGTGAAAACAGGTTGTCAACAGAAAGACGGCGCTCCGAAAAACCGTAACGTTCCCCGACAGACTATACATTGATAAGCAATTTAATTAATTCCCTTTATTTGATGTTTTGACTTCATTACGAAATTAGCTTCTTTTTTTTCATTCGCCGTGCACCGACCCTCATTGGTCGGTTCATTAATTTTGCGGAGGAAATATACAAATTAGATTACGCAGCAGATTGCGGCGCCCAAATTAGATGATGGAAAATTGGATTCCTTTAGTTTTGATTCATAATTTTTGAAATTGGTCGATAGTTTGCTCCTCGCTAATGTGCCTCTGGTCTTTGTTTTATTTTTCCCCACTTTTCTTTTAAATTCGGGTCTGATTTCACATTGTTAAAAGCAGCTCCGGGGGGGTGATAATGTAATGTTTTGCCCCAGGAGTTTTCTGACACCAACCAGGACATCTGCTTCCATGCCCAGTTTTTTGTTTGTTTCACTTTCAGTCCCTTTAGTTAATTATTGAAGAAGGGAATTAGAAAAAAAAAGCAGCAGCAGCTCTTTGCTGTCCCTTCTTCCCTTGGCTGTACACAGCATTCAAAGAAAGGGAAGGTCAGGGCCAATTAGCAGTGGGACATGTTAAGAGACGGGAGATGTTGAAAGCAGAGAGGACGGAAGAGAAAGGGAGCGATCTCTGGAAGGGACGGGGACAAAGAGAGAGTGGGGGAAAGAGAAGGGAGGAAGCAGAGAGCGGGGGAGAGGAAAAAGGGGAGAAAAGTAAAGAAAGACAGGACAGCCTGCTGAGAGAGGGAGATTGACAGACTGAGTGGAGGGATGTAAAAGGCCTGCCTTGGGAGCTCCAGTCCACGCTGGTTAATTAATTCAGGCTTTGTTTTTGTTTTAAACAAACACTGGCGACAGAAGAAGAAAATAATATCGTGAAGGGGAAAAAACCGTAGAGAGGATGTGATAATGCAACAGCATGGGGATCTGAGAACGGCGCGCGACAACAACAAGGCGCAGCATATTTAACCTCTAATAATAGCTTCTGAAATAGCACAACTAAGTGTAATCAAAAGTTGATGAGGGAGGAGAGGGAGCCTCTCGGGCTCATCGATTCTCCCCTGAATTCTGCCCGGAGTTTACAGTACTCGCTGCGAACTGTGTGTGTGTGTGTGTGTGAACATTGGATTTCTGAGCAGCGCCGCTGTCTGGTTGCGTGTTGTTGATGGATATTAATGGATTCAGGTTGCAGCGGCGTCGTTGCATTGGAGCAGACAAAACCTGGAGCGAGCCCGCTCATCTGGTAGCGAGACCAGAAAAAAAACAAAAAACAAGACTCAACTGTGCGAGGCGGGCGAGGTCATTAAAGCGCGGTACTCATGGAGAAAAATGGCTCGTCATCGGGACATCGTGGCAGAACTCAGTTTTGCCACTTCAGGTAACCTTCAGCCGGTTGTTGTTGCATTCCAGTGCGATCATATTTCTGTGGCTGTGTGCGGAGGCAGAGCGAGGGGGAGCGACGTGTGCGAGCACGCCCGCCAGTCACAGTCACACGGAGCTCTACCTCGAGCCTGCGATTGGCTCTGCTCCAGTCAGACTTGAGAAAAACCAATTTGCTACTACAGAGATAAAAAAAAGGATTATTTATTGTTAGAGACAAAAAATCTGTGAGGAAAATGAGCCTGATTTGGAAGGAAACAATTAAAATATCGTCAGAAATGATCAGATTTAGACATATTTCACAGTCAGTCATCAAACTTTTAGAGCCTGTCGGTCAACAACATCTGATAGTATTCATTCGTTTGCATTGTAACATTACTGCATTTCTACCACAGGATTTACTTTTTAATGGTCCCACCACATGTTCCATCAGGTCAAAGTGAGCGACTGCGTAAGTTGCACAGAAGACAGACCAAGAAGTGGAGATAACGACTTTATTCTGATCGCATTGTGTGAGAATACGTATTGTGGAGGCCCTCAGCTTCAACATGTTTTAGTATTAACTGTTGCTTTAAGCTCTTTCGGAAAACAGACGCAGTTAATAGCATTTTTATCTCGTTCATTCCACACCTGAGGGCCTCTGCAAGCAACGCTAAAGCACATACATTTAATTTCCTCATCCTGTGGAGAAGCCCCCCCCCCCCTCACTCCTATACGTGTGTGTGCGAAGAGGTGAATCAGAACAAGGTCACATTTCTTCCGCTGAGAGCATATCGAACATTATACACAGTACAAGCAGTCAGAAAATGTTTCATTCCAGTCGCTTTAAAAGACGAGCTGTGGAAAAAAAGGCTAAGAAAAGGCACTAACCTTGCACCATGATATGACACATGTAGTTTCCTTGTGAAAATAGCTCCTTAAGGTGGCTGGAAATAAATGTTGCACCGTGTACACTGAAGGCATTTATACAAGAGTCTGTCAAAGTTGGCTGTGCTCAAGCTCAGAAGAAAAAGTCTCAACTGCTTCACTTCAAATACCAACATTTGTATCTTCCTTTCATTACTTTTTATTCCTATTGTTGTGTCTGTCTGTATAAATGTCTTCAGTTGCTCGCCCCAGAGCCTGAGCTTTTCAAGGTCCAAGCGGAGGAGGTGAGTGACATCACGAGAACACGACTGCACTCGAACCAACGACGAGTGACAAACGCTGCCATCTTTTTTTGGACTGCTTCCGATTCGTTCCTACAGGAATCGCCAAGAATTTCCATTGTTTGGAGGTTTTTTTTTGTTGTGAGCTGCCATTATTTCTCAATCTCTTTTCTGAGAGTGGACCAACTTTCGAGGTCACAGTCTGGCTTCACTTTTTTTCCTTCCGAACAATCGGGGCCTTTTTGCAGTGTGAGTATTTAATGATGAACCCAAGCAATCAGTGTTCACACTTTCATGTTGGAAAATCAAGGCGTTTAATATTTTTGTCGCCTCATTGCACCTGAGCACTTTGTAGTGAGTGCGGTGATCTTTTCGAACGATTACCCAATAATAATCACAGCGAATCGTTCATTACAAGCCTCGGCCGGCACCAGGTGTCATTCACAAAGAGAGCACGGCTACGAGTCGTAATCTGTCGACCTCCGCGCTTCGTCCGGCGCTGCCCCGCTCTATTGAACGCACCAGCAGCTTAGAAAATGTGTTGTGCGGTTATTACGGCCGCAATTCCACAACTCTCCGCTCTCCTTAAACTGACAGCTGTCAGGAGGTGAGCCGGGCCAAGCGGGACGTGTTGAACACTGAATGGGACTGTTTGACCGTAAGAACCTCCTAACAGCCTCGGCACAGCACTCCAACTCTGCAGCTCGGAGAGGAGAATGTGTTTTAATGGGCCGCACGCTTTAATGATTCATGAGCGTGTGACGTCTATATGTGTTGCATGAATGTGACATTGTTTAGACTGCTGCCGCTCTTTTATTTTGAACACATCATTGCGTTCTCGTCCCCTCTGTACGCCGGGCACTCTGTGTTTAAATGGCTTTGTTTGTTTAGGCCTGTGGGAGAGAGAATTCAGCCAGGACGCTGAAGACCGCCGCACCTTCCTCGGGAAGAAATACACCAAAGTGGTGATGATGCACCGAGCAGGTAGCACACACACACACGCACGCATGCATGCACGCGCACACACAGTCTGTCTCTGTTGTACTCCTGCCAGCACATAAATGCTGCAGAGAGGAGTCAAGCTCCAAAAAGTGGCTGGAACATCTGTAAGGTCCAATCTGCCTCCCTTCTATTTATCACTGTGTACCTCATGATTTATTTAGCACGCTTTTCATATTTTACTTCCTGTCCTAAAACAAAGCGCCAACAGTTTCTTCTCTAACTGCGAGAAAAGATGTTTCGTGCCGCATTCCTTTCAGTGTTGCGCTGATCTGTTGTTCTGCAGCAGATTAGCTTCACTTTACTGTGTGTGAAGGTGAGCCAGCTGTAGTGTTTCCTAACTCGGTTCAGCTCATTTTAAGCAGGTGAGACCTCGTGTGGCACCAAACGACTGCAGTGACACGGCTGAAAACGCGAGTGTCAGCCAACTTCCAAGAGAACTTCTGCTGAAAAGTGTTCAAAAAAAGTCCCATTACTGCTCTGCTCTGCGGCTCACTCTGTGATCTCTGCTCCACTCTGCGCCTGCCTCCCGCTGCCCTCCCCTGCAGGCTTGTACCGTCACTACGAAGACATTAACAACATGGTGCAGGTCCTGGAGGCGCCTCTGTGGGAGGGCAAGGCCAGCGTCGTGCTCCTGCTGCCCTTTCACGTCGAAAAGCTGGCCCGCCTGGAGAAGCTGCTGACCCTGGAGCTGGTGTCCAAGTGGCTGGAGGAGGCCTCCGTGACCAGTCTGGCCATCTCGCTGCCAAAGGCGAACATCACCAGCGCGCTCAGTCTGCAGGTTTGCACGGCGAACTTCGTGTCACATGGGATTTCTGATTGACTGTACTCGCCGCGCAGACGTGAAACATCACACTCTGAGACAGGTTATTAATTCAGATTCCAACAAGCCATATAGTTCAGCAGTCATGTATAATTCCCGTGCTCAGTGGCAGGCATGGAGCCTTTGTCTGACTGCTCTGAAGTGCTTGGAAGTACTGACAGAAGATCGGGTTGATCTTATTCCTCAGAAGGCTACAGAGGATAATCAGTGGCTGTGACACCTTGTTCATCACTGGGTCGTGACTGGAAGAGCTTCTCCATTTGTCTTGAGACAAGCAGGCACAATGGTCACTTCGAGCACAGCCCATAAAACCTAATTTAACCTAACCTAACCTTGAATCTCCAATTAAACACGAGCTGAAAAAGTAAAGCACAAGCAGACTGCCTCGGCTCACTTTAATGTCTTTCGGATCTGACTTTGTCCTCGTCATTCTGGCTGAAATTTGGCTTGTTTTTGTGTGTTGTGGCCCCAAAGAGCCTAAAAAACGTCTCTGCGATTCCTCTCTTCAGGTGTTTCTGTGTGATGAATTCAGTGTGTGTTCTTTGTGCTTCCTCTCGTGATCCACGTTTCTCAGACCAGCAGACTGAGGTGGTTTCGGTGTGTTTTATAGGCAGCACAGAGCCGTGGGCTTCTTGCTCAGCTATCGCTGTGGAGGTATTTGACAGAGTGAATCGCCTCGATTCTGCTGCTCCCGTTCATTTCCTGTATCCACACACTGCATCATTTTTCACTTCACCTGATACGCTTTCTCGTAGCACCAAGCCATGCAGTCATCACTGTCATTGTTTTTTCACCTTCTTCATTCTGCTGTTTGGCTTTGTTGCTGTCTTCTTTTTCTATTCCCTGCCTTTGCCGGCTTCTCTTCCTGACAGATCCACTCTGCTTATCTCGGTTTGCTTTTTCTTCCCTCCAGGCGTCATTTGTCTCTATTCACATACGCCTCTCCTCTTCCTCCTCACTTGGCTTTGTCACCCCCACCCCTGCAACCACCCCACCCATCCTTTTCTCTCCGTCCTCTCGGCTCTGCTCCCATGTTGTGCTGTGTTTTCCGCCTGTCTTCTTCGCTCATTTTTTTCTCCCCAATGCATTTTACACCTTTGACCTCTGCTTCTTGTCTAGTTTTTCCGTCTTCCTCCTCCACTGCCACTTTTAGCGCGACTGAAACACTACCCCAGGTTGTCCCTTCCAGCTCGCTGCAGACTCTGACTCGGTTGAGTTTAAAATGTTAGTCCGTCCCGTTCCCTGCCTCTCTTTTCCTCGAGGTAATGTGCATCCAGCTGTATACGTAGAGTGAAGCTTCAGTAGTGAAGCTGCTCCCAGGCTAAGAGGGGCCTGAGGATGACCATGACCTCACCCCCCTCTACGGAGTCCTGAAGCCTCCCACAGACCTCCTTTTTGCAGGGGCGCAGAGGTCGCGTCTCGCCCCCAGCTGGTCGTCTGAATTTGTGCTCCTGGTGCCCCGGGAGTCAGCAGGTAGCTGGTCTGAGACGGGCGAGAACAGACCGGGCGGAGGGTCCGGCAAGCAGGCAGGCAGCAGCTCAGTGGCAGCTGATGCTAATGTGAGTGTATGGATGTTGTTAAGGTTCATACAGGCTGACCCAGAGACTGTGTCGGGCAGCTGACTGGGAGGTTAGAGACTTGTCGGGCTGGTGGAGGAGCACGTACTTGACCAGGCCACGGGGTCCGTCACGGGGGCGAGAGAACGCACACGTTGCCAGACACAAACAGGCCTTCACAGCTCCCTGAAAACACTTTCAACAGGGTCAGGAGGAAAACAAAGTTTCTGTATCCAGGGTTATTGTCTTGGCAATATTTGCTGTTATAGCACCGCAGGTTAACAGCTTTCACATCAAATTACCGAATACAACATTCAGGAGAGTTGCTGCAATTAGGCTGTTTTTTATTCGACGTCTTGAAAGGAAGGCAGTCTCAGTTTTTTTCGCCACGTGCTTCTCGATCCAAACGCAGCTCGTCACAAAACAGTGTTGTCACAGTGTTGGAGGTGAAAGAGCAGAAATAGGTACTGAGTGCAAGATCTACCAGCCGAGGCATTCTGCTGAAGTGTCCCCGATGAGGTGCGAGACCACCCAGAGGAGGGAGCAAGCGGTGGATAGCAGACATAAGTCTTTCTACTCATCCGCTCCACTTTCATTGAACCTCTTTACAGTTACAAAGTACAGTTGTACATGATCGCACTGATACCTTTGCCCAACTCGAAACACCTGCAGCTTGAATTGATACATCCTCGGCCCATTTCCCACAGTTCTCATCTGTTTGCGTCTCCTCGGATATTTCACTTGCTGATCTCACTCTGCGTTTTGGAATTTGCATCGTGTTCAGCCTGAAAGACGCCCGGAGAGATACAGCAGTTTATGGTATTGCAGCTGTGGATGAGTGAGTGAATGAAAAAGACATAGTAAGCAAGAAAGAGAGAGAGAGGTTAGTTGGGCCTGACAGAAACAGAGGGCACGCCAGTGAAACCCATTGTCCCTGGGCACAGAACACTGACTTGAACCTATTACCATGTCCTTTTTATATGTACGCTGTAACCTCATCACAGACTGATGAAATCCACTTTTCCCTCCCCTAAGTTTAACAAACCTCTCAGTAGAGCTGTGCTGCCATGTTATTCTGCTAGCCATGCCCTGAAGAACAAGCTTTTGACATTAACATTGTCAGGACACTCTGGGGAAGAGGCTGTAATCTAGAACTAAAGCTTGAAACAACTCCTTTTGACACGGCTCTGACTTTGCGAGGGGAAGAGCAGAAAACACACTGTTGCGCAAATCCTCCTTTGTCTCTGCAACGCCGTTTGCCAGGCTGGAGAAAAGAAAAACCTTGACTCTTGTCAATAACCTAAAAGTAGCGGTACAGTGCGCTGTTATGTAACTTCATTATGTATAAGCACATTAGCGTTTTGGCCCGTGTTTGCTCGGCTTGTCTCGTGTCGTCTCCTTCCGTTCGGACTCTTAGGAGTAAGAAGTGCATTTCAGGAATCATTAGGAAACGTCTGAATCTCTGAACAAACACTCAGCTCCTCTCCAATCCCGATGCATCTGTCTGTCCAACCCTTGAGGCCACTGACAGCCCGCCATGTGCTCTCCAATGATCATTTTCCCAATTGGGTCAGGCAAATAATTGCTCATCACAGTGCGTTAATACTGTTTACCCCTCTTTCTGTCAGCGCTCGGGACGGCCACGGAGTCCTTAGATTAGAGGTCAGCATCTGGACAAACACAAGATTAGGAGAGTGTGTGCGTGTGTGTGTGTGTGTGGGTGCGTGTGCGTGCGTGTGTGTGAGCGTAGGAGAGAGCTATCAACACTTGTGACCTGTGTTTGAGGCAAATGTGACCAAACAAAATCAGGCACCCCCATTGAGTGGATTTACCACATCTAAACACTCCCATTGCCTCCCTCACCTCCGTCCCCTCTGGTCTTTCTTTTCCAGGGATATAAATCCTTTTTCTTACGTCTCACGCATCCTCCTTAATATCACTGAGCGACCGCACTTTGGCTCCGCTGACCTAAATAGGAGTGACATTCGGCGGGGAAGTGAGCAGTAGAGGTGGAAGAGGACGAGGAGGGTCAATGATTGCTTGGGGACAAGGTGGAACGTGCACCCGAGGGCTATAAATAGCCGCTGCCTTTTTCTTTCTTTCTTTCTCTCCACGTCCCTATTTGCGGTGTTTTCCTCTGGTGAAGGGCAGACTGTGCCGGGATCCGTAGCCTGAGACGGAGAACCCTCTTAACAAGCCTGGCCCAGAGGTCACTGAATAAACCACCCTCATCGCTCTCCCCCCTTCTTTCTGATCCTTTGCTGACCAGGCCCCACACACACACTCTCACACACACACACACACACACTTACACACTAATAGCCAAGCTTGAGCTCCGTTCTGGTTATATCTCCAATTGGTGACTAAGACATATGAGTGTGCACCAGAGAGCTCACTCAATCATGGCTAATGAGGTCAAAAGGCCATCAAATATTTACAAGAGCGCACTCCGCAGTATACAGTGTCGAGAGGCAGCTGTTTTTACACAGCTACCAGCGCCCGGCATCATATGAATTAATCACACGTGTTTTATATCCATTAGTTAAACATCCCTCTGAAAGCTAAGGTTTCTTTTTTTCCCTTTTTGTGAGGCGAAATGGCCTTGTGGATTGAAAGGCGCTTCACGTGGATATGTGGCACGCTGAATGAGACGCCGAGAGCATTGACCGTGCCGAGCAGATAAAAGGTGTAAATAAGACGGCAAATAGGTAAATAGGAGCGATGCTGATGAGCCTCAATGAAAAGATGCGCGGGGCTTTGAAGCCTCCAAAGAGCTGATGATGTGAGAGAAAGCTTTAAATATGCCTATGAAATAAGGCTGGTGTTGGTGCCAGTAGCACACACTGCACGCTTCAAGCCACCCACGTGAAACGTTAAGGGCAGTAATGAATTAGGTGCAACATGTCTGTAGTTGTTTACGGTGGCACAAGCTATAAGAGCCGTTTGACGAGTGTGATGTTAAGCCAGAGGGAAGATGGGCTGCAAAGTGTGCAAAGGGGGAGTGGCTTGTTTTGTTTTCCTCTGTCTTTCATGGTGGGTTTGTGGTTTATTGTCCTGATCGATCAGGTCTGTTTCTGAGCCTCAACTCGTCCTGCCTGACACAGCTGGTGCTTCCTGTGTGGCGGTAGAATCATACAATGCCTGGTGTGGGGCGCGCTTGCTGATTTTTGATCAATCACCTTATTTTAGATGATTGTTTGGAGTTTTTGATTACATTTGATTGCGATGAAATGAAAGTAAACGAAGGCGGGGAGGGAATTTAAGCCAGTGACCAGGAAAACTATGGTGTGCTTTTCCTGGTGTGAGTGTGCGACAGCCACAAAAGTCACACAAACTCACCAAAAGAGTCTGGAGCAGCTCTTCCTTTTTGGCATTGTTGTATGCAGAGGAGGGATTCTTGCCCTGTTTTGGCTCCTTCATGCATTTTATAAGCTCTTTATGCACGAGGAGCTGTTCAAGGAAATCACCACAGTAATCCCATTAGCTGCTGTAGTCTAGCACTTTGCATTGTTACAGAGGTTATGAAAGTACCATTGCATAATGTATCATATTCAGGTATTTCAGAACACCGTAGAAATGCAGGAGGAATGAGACAACAGTTAATCGGTCCATAATTCCAGCGTCAGTGTTAAACAGGCCGGTGAGCACATGAAGCAAACTGGGACTGAAATGAACATTTACAATCCTCTCTGTTTTGCCATGAACCACACGAAAGCCCGACCAAAAGTCTCAACACGTTCTAAGAAATGAATCATTTGACATAGATAATTAATGCAAACATTTGTTTGGTGATTAATCATTTCAGTGAGTTTCGAGCACAAACACCAAACAGTCTCCATGTGCCAATTTCTCATTTCTCAGGCTGTTTCTCTCCCTCTGCTCAGTTTCGAACAGTTACTGCAGCAAAAAGCAAACAGTCTGAAGACTCTGTGAAATAGCACCAATCATTATTGTTTTCATATATATCACAGACCAGCTAAGAATCAACAAAGACTGAAGACAGTAGTTACAGGCTTCAGTTCGGCAAGAGGTCAACTTATACGCTCACTGTGCTCTGTTAACTCCGTCTGAAGTTTATATCCTCGGTTGTCATTGTGTCCTCATCTGCCATCACTTCTAAATGTGGTGTTTTCTCTTTGTTTTTCTGCCTTTTTCTGGCTAATTGTAGCAATAATTAGCAGGGGAGACCATTTTTTGATTGATGTGATTTCTGTTTCTTGCAGGAACGCAACAAAAGAAATGAACTTGCAGGACCAAAATAGAAACAAATGTGCTTTATTGAACCCTTGGGAGATTTGCGTTGGCTCGACTGCGGTTCTTAAAACAATAACTGCAATATGCGATTTACACACAGAACATCACAGAGCAAAAACAATCAAAAACATTTGCACAAGTACATTCAGTGCCACACTCAAACAAACAGGGCGTTTTGTTTGACTCCAGAAATGTATCGTCGCTGTTTTGCGCCTTCATTATCACTGAGAGTAAATCATGCTGGATGTTTGGGAAAATAGTCACTTGGTGTTCCCTGTTTCTCAGATTCAAACTCTCTTTAGGTCTCCTGATCATTTGCATGCAACGTCTGAGAAGAGTGCCGTCACGGCAGGCATCTGGTCTCATTTTTCCTTTTACTCTCCTGCCCGCTTTTTACCGTTCTCATTATTAAAGCTCATGTGCCTGTTTTTGAACTCATCCGTCATGACTTCTCCCGAAAAGAGCTAGAACGTGTTCCTGCGACCACAACCTGTCCCCTTGAAACCCCCGCAAGTACGCCCAACAAGCTACTTAGTGGGCTCAGCCATCAGGGTGAAATAATGTGATGCTGAGTGCTGCACGCCTCGGGGTTGATGCCATGCTACCTCAGGCCTGGTTAGGCTCTGCTGTTGTAGACCAAGGAAGCCCCACGCACACAAGCGCAGACACACACGGACGAAAACCACCAGCTGACGACGCCTGTGGCTTTCGCTCGCAGACAAATAGCTGGTTGATGTTGTGTGCGAGCCATCAGCAGTCCTCCCAGCGCTGCTCCACCGAAAGATTCGTGTGGTGCATGAGAGAGAAAGGGCAACTAAAGAGCACCTCCCAGAGGTCTTTCTCCACATATGATGCGGTGTCACACCTCTGCTGTGCAGAAGGCCTCCATGGGATCCTCCGACATCCCTCCCCTGGTTCCCATCGGCTGCTATTATAGTTTTTACTCGCAAGTTTTTAGCTGTGACCCAAAGAAAGAGAGTCGGAGGCCTTCCCCTCGAGGTCTGTGTCAAGGTTGCTTTAGTTGGTTGGGATTCCAACACAAGTAGATGGAGATAATCAACACTTATAGATGCTTTTAAAGGAAACCAAAGGCTGATTGTTTCTGACAATGACAGATGATGTTTGTTTTCTTAGTTTGTCTTATTTAGTTAGAAATATAACTCATGAAGCAAGACAGGTGTCTATATAAGCAATAACCATCACATATTTTCATTTAAAATTAAAAGGCTTCGAATGAGACTCCTGTCTGCTATGATGCTTTCGTACAAATGATTAATGATGAAAAGATGGATGTACAATTCAGACAGGTTACTTCTGTATGTATCTCTACTTTTTACCAATGCGTTGATGATACTGATAGCTGAGAATGTCGGTCCTGATAGCCTCGATATGAAATGTTCATCTCCTCACATCTTCTCTCATTAGATAAGCTGCAGAAATCGGAGGAAAAAAAGAGATGGCCAATGGAGATGGAGGAGCCGTAAAAAGCAAAGCACACTGGGATGAGCGCGCCTGTCGCGGGGCGAGAGAGATGAGGCGGGGCGGCAAAGGACCGAGATCGGAATAAAATGGAGTAAAATAGACGCACGTGCGGCACGGTGAGGGATGGGGACGCCAGGCGAGTGGCAGAGCAGCGGAGGAAAACAGTGATGTAGTGGTAGAATAGAGGAAGAGTGGAGGAATAATGAATGAGGACAATAGAAGTGCATTAGAGCAGGAGGTGGCGTGTGTCTCTGGGAGGGTGGGCTGATGGCAAGGGGGGGGGTGTCTCTGTGTGAAGGCAGTGGATTGGGAGTGACACATGCCCACAGTATATACATCTACTTATTCCATGTTTTGTATAAGCTGACACGCAGTAATCCAATGTGATTTCCTCTGCTGCACACATCTTAACTTTTAAGCAGAAAAGCAGACGTTGTACATGGATTATCACAATGGTCCATTAGTGCGTGGTTCTCAGATCCCAGCAGCATTACGCCGAGCTGCAACAATGTGGGTCTGCGAGCGGAGCCAAAGTCAGCGAGGCATCACCCACAGAGCGTTTGCACTCACCCGGGCAACGTTTCCCGATGATTCACCGCAGCCGTCTGCCAATAAAAGATCCCTCCAATAAAGAGTTTTGCCAGCGAAAGTTTAAACAATGCGAGAAAACACCATCGTCAAACACTCAGCACAACCCCGCTCCGGGCGGTGGCCTCCCGCTCATCCACACACAAGTGGGCACATCCACACCCACACATGCTCTCATCTGGCCCCTGGAGGAGCCTGTCACTGTGAGTGGCCCTCTGCCATGGGAGGATAAACTACCTGTCATGACGACGACTTTCTGTGGAATTCATATCAGAGGCAAAACAAAGGAGGTGCTGAGGTCACGGGGCATCACTCTTAAATTATTCATCCTCTGCTTCCTCCTTCCGTCTCCTCTCTGCCTGTCGTCCACTTTGTTCTGCCAACTCACAACAAGGGCAACTGTCAGCCTTCTTCCACTGCCCCAAATTTTGGAGCGCATAAACTGAATCAACATTTTGGTCAAAAAAAGTAGAAAAAAACCCGCAAAACAACCAAACTTGTGAAAAGTTAGTGATTGACTGACTGGCAGTGAAATGTTCACAGTCTTCCTGCGGTGAGGTTGAAAGAAGTGTTTTCTGCTTCTGAATGTCACAGCGTCATGAAAGTTTAAAATCCGCTTTCCCTCCCTCTCGTTGTTTGGTCTGTTCGCGTGCATAATTGATCAGTGTCCTGGCAGCTGCTCGCTGACGTATACCTGCAGGACGTCGCTATGCAGGAGTGGGAAGTAACAGAGTATTTGCACTTGTGTATTTCTCAGTTTTTCTGTATTTATTGGTTACAGATCGCTTGTATAAACCCAGTTAATTTTCTAACACTGTTTACATTGTTTGTAAGAAGACGGTACCTAAAATCCAACTCTGTTTTTCTTTCTCTCCTTGTTTTGCAGGATCAGCTGACTGCTCTGGGTCTGACGGACGCCTGGGACCAGAAGACTGCAGATTTCTCCGGGGTGTCGGACAAGAGCAAAGGGAAGCTTCATCTCGGCGGCGTCCTCCACTGGGCGTCCCTGGAGCTGGCCACCCAGGCCGGAAATGGAGGCGCAGAACTGGAGGAGGAGAACGTGGTGAAGCCCAAGATGTTCTACGCCGATCATCCCTTCATCGTTCTGGTGAGAGACAACACGAGCGGGGCGCTGCTGCTGATGGGGGCTGTGGACCACGCCGAGGGAGAGGCCGTCCACGATGAGCTGTAGCTGCCTCCAGCATCTGTTCGCTCCTTCTTCCCGCCGCTCTCGCTCCCCCTCTCATAGACAACACTGGTTTCTCAGGCTGAGACATTGTCATTCACTGTGGCACGCTATCACATCAGACCACGTCTGGCTGTCACACATCGACGCCGCACAGTCTCCCTCTGAGTGACACTGACACCGCCAAACCCGACACTCACACAGCAACACCTACACCGCTCATACAAATGAAAATGCTGTACAAGACATTACCAAAGTTGACGGTTACCTATTTTACCCCCCCCCCCCCCCCACACACACACACACACAGAAGTGCTCAATGATCAACACACAAAACAAAATGCCAAACAAGAGTGCACTGACAACATGCTGACAAGCAGAAGTGGCTGCATTGACTCAGCCCTTCCAGCAGCATCAACAGAGGAGTTTAACAAACAGACGCTGGCGGTGACACCTGAAACCTCCCCGTCAGGCAAACACCACGGCAGGTGAGTGTGAGTCCGTGTGTGTGTGTGTGCGCGCGAGTGTGTGAGCGGTTTGTTTGTGTGGCGTCCATCGAATCTTGGGTGCCAGTTGCCGCTCACTGAGCTGGCAGCGACCGGTATGACGGGTCCCCAGGGCCCCATCTGAGGAAGACCGATGGATCAGCCAAGTGCTTATTGATGAGCCAGCTTAATGCTAATGACTGTAATGCGTTACACCGCTTGTCAACAACACGGAGAGGACGAGGAACCTTTTAATCCCTTAATGCCGCCACTGATCAATGACACCGTTGCGTGTCGGAAACAAACACGCCGCTTGATTTGAACAAAACACACACATTTAGAATAATCACGGTGATTTGAGGAGATATTGATTTTCAGTTATAAATTACCTTTTTTTCCCAAGTTAATCTACAGAAAATCTATAAGCTTTTCTTGAGTGACACAAATCAGACGTTTCGCATTGATATCCAATGTGACTGACTGGCCACAGCTTCATTTGTCTTGACATTTTTTTTGTTATTTCTATTCATTATTCATTGTTTTACTTTTATCCTGAGTTGACGTGACTGATCTTGAACCTCGAGGGAGCATCGGTTTATTGAATTTTAGTGGCAACACATGATCGAGAAAGTGCAGCAGTAACTTTAAGGCAGTCAGTTTCACAACAACCAGGTAAAATATGTTGTTTCCATTTCCACCAATGAATAATTGAGAAATAAAATGAATGTGTGAAAAAAAGGATATCCTCCTTTTTTGCAGTTGCTTTTAAAACCGTGTCAGCATTTTGGTATCTTGCCTTTAGATGTATTATTTAAAACATGGGAACATTTCAGTTCGACTACAAAGAATGCTTTTGTGTGGTCCTGGCCGTCCCGCTTTTCGCGCACACAAAACACCGTCGGATGTGAGTTGAAACTAACAGCCGACCGAAGGAACCAGAAGTGCGGCAAGCTTTTCTTTTAAAAAATGTAAATGTGTGCTACATCTGTCCAGTTGAAATTCTCGGTATCTGCGTCTAGACACGCAGCTGGTCCGTCTGATTCTCGGCATGCAACAAAATCTGTTCCAGGACCGCTCCGGTATTCCCGCTTTGTTCCCAAATTAGCCCCTGTGCACAGGTCTGCTCAGCAACAGTGTGTGAGTGTGAGAACTGTTGGGGGGTTCATAAAACTAGTACAATGGCCTCTCTGCGGAGGCCTCCTCTGCTGCGAGGACCTGTAAAGGGCACTATACTGCAGGTATACTCCATACCGAACAAACCCGTGGACTCAATTTAGACGAGCCGATGATGGATCCGAGGTCGTCCGCTGAGAGCACATCAATCCTGCTTATTCTGACGCCAGCTCCCCGCCGGCTTCACCTTCACACTTTATTCAGTTCAGAACACTGGCGAGCGCATGCACGTCCACATCTGCCGTCGTGTAGCCAGACAGCACCCCACTTACAAGGAAAAGGTAAGAAAAAGTACTTCACAGGGATGTGGAGCCACTCCATGTGCGGTTTATTCAGCCGCTGTGAGCATAGCTAGAATATCGACAATGTGGGGTCAGAGCCAGTTTAAACTGCGATCTGAATATTCTCCTGCCAAATGTAAAATATAAAAACTCAAGAACCAAAATTTCTCACTCAGCTGTGGGCTGTTTACTCATGTTTCCATCTCAAACATCTCATATCGTATGATGTCTTCACCGTTTGTCATTAACCTGGTGTCTCCCTCTCTCCTAAAGTCAGAGCTCCATCCTCTCCGGCGGTTCCTGTGAGCATCTCTCGATGTGGAGCCAAAACTACCCAATTGCTGGTTCCTTCCCCTCTCCACCTGCACCACAATGATGATTCAGCTCATTGTCCCGCTGTTGTCTCTCTGTCGTGTCCACGAACTAAACGAAGGCCGATCACGTCCTCTTCTTTTTCTGGCTGCTTGTTGGATGTTCAGTGGTTTTATTTTATGTTTTTATTCAGATTTTTTGGGGTGTCAAAGGAGGCTTTTTTTGCAAGCGGGATAATAATAATGAATTCAAAGAAATTATTCGTCAGAAGTGGTACGTTGTCATTATTTTAAGGGTCAGACATCAATGCAACAAATTTTGGCAGGGCTCCCTGAGGCACAATTACACCGGTTAGTGTAAAAATTGAACTTTATGAATTGAACAATTTGGAAAAATATGAATTAGAAAAATCCTTTGAGAGGAAATTTAGTTGCATCAGCTGGATCATTTCCTGTTTCCTCTTTGGGCGCTTTGTCTGGGAGCGCTCATTGACAATCTAAAGCAGCAATACTGTGAGCAGGTAACAGAGGTGGACTGCAGCATGACGAGCGCTCTGTCATGACTTTAAACCATCACCAGAGGTACAGTTTCTCTCCAGCCTCTTACAGGGAAAAGGGTTTTTAAGGGAATTTAATGTTTAAACGCTGTTTTTAAATAAAACATGCTGCAAAAGTGGGACCGTGAACTCGCAGGCTTCTCCGCTGCCTCGTGTGATGGGTTCAACTCCTGGACAATCCAAGTGGTTACCGGAGAGAGCGAGACAGCGAAAGAGCACTCAGAGCGGAGTCACCCCAGTCACACGGCGGTACTTACCCTTTAGAGGGAATCATCGGAGTGACTCTGCTTAACGGAGGGTCAGCGTGCTGATAGGAATGCTACGGGGGGGCCCATCCATTTCTGACTCGCCGTCGTTAAAAGCTGGAGAGGGGTCATAAATAAGAGGCGCTCATGTGATACATGGAAACGAAGATGTTTCATGTGTTTGACTGTTGGAATGACTCACTGACATTTTACACAGTCCCACTGATCGCCGGCCACTGCGGACCTTTTTACACCAGGACTGGGAGTCAAACCTACATGGGGGGTGTGAGAGAAGGAGGTCACAGATCTATCTGATCTAATGCTGTACAGGTGTCCTCTTTCAGGTGTCTTAAATGTGTAGAATAATCTTCTACATCTGTTTTTATCTCGAGATGCACTTGCAACCACAGTCTGTGCTGTCCTTCTCCTAAGTTTGGCTGGAATAGGCGTCAAACACCCCCCCCCCCCCCAGTCCATGTAAGATATTGAACTCCACAAAGCCTCCACTGATGTGATGACATGGGAATATCTTGACTTTCACTGTCGTGTTCCAGGAACAACTTCTCAACAAAGATGTTTGATGTGCCAAATCTGTTTGGACTGCGCTGTCTTTACAGAACGGCATGTAGCTTAAGCTCTGTAATTGATGTGGGAAGGCGGCTGGCTTGTACAAGCTCCAAGCCTACAGAACCCTTAATATCCAACTAAAGCTTCACTCTGTCACTGCTGTCCATTGTCTTTATCACTTGCAGCTAGTTAATCAGCCGGGAAACTGTCTGCAGCCCATATTAAGGTAATTGATCAGTGTCAACTCCTGGGACGTGTCCAACCTCGGTCTCGCGCCGCGTTGTGTTGAGTTTCGGAGCTTTTTCTTCCCAGTCGAGCTTTCTTTTTTCATCAGTCCCATTCTGTGTTCTCCTCTCCAATAAGCCGCCTCCTTTATTGCACACAGTCCTTAGAAAAGTGACAATTGGAGAAACTGCATCAAAGTTTCTATAAAGTCTGGGCCGCTGCGGGCTTTGACGAGTACGGTGGCTGGAGTGCAGCGGTACAGGAGCTGGCTGGAGGAGGACATATCGGTTCCAGGAAGATAAATAGTTCATGAAGCTGTTGACTCCACCATTTTATTACTTTTGTCTAAGAATTTTCCGCCTGCCTGCAGCTCTTTCTGCCCACAAATTATTCATCATGCTCCCCACGGGCACGAGCTGTCAATCCAAGGACGGGGTGGAGGGTGGGGGGACTCGGAGGGGAAATTGGGAGCTGGCCGCCGGATCAGGTGCATGCGTTGTTCACAAGGAAATTATTTAAGTGAGTAAATTCTCAATCCAAAAATCCAGATCACAGAAAAGTTTTACTGACTTCCGATACTGAAGGATATGTTTTTTATTTCAACTCTTCCATCTGATCTGTGATATGAATCACTTTTGAATACATCATGAATGTTGCCAACAAGTATCAGATGTCATTAACTGCCTGTCTGGGACCCTGTTTGATATCATGTATATTAGAATGAAGAAATAACTCCGGTCACTCTTAATCTCATGTGACGCTGAAGCTTTGATAGTGTTAAACACTCACTTGAGAGGATCTCAAGGTGCTGGAAAAAGACTTTAGGGGCAATCATGGCCGTTGTTATGTGCGACAGTAAATCCAAGCTTTATGTGCGCTGCCTCTACTTGTGAGTTTTACTTGGCTGGAAGTTCTTCTCATTTATTCGCAGTCGAGGGTTTCTTCTCCCCAGCTGGGCTCTCGGGACCGTCGTCGGCTGTTTTCTCTTGAAAGAACTTGTTGGCTTTGGTCTGAGCACAGGTTTGCCGTGTTTCAGGAGCAGGGCAGCTTTTGCCAGGTGCAGACCACTGCTTTCTTCAGTGTTATGACAGTTTATTTTATGAAAGACTTTTAGAGTGGGTGGCAGTCAGGCGGGACAAATAAGATTTTGATAGGAGATATATTACTTTAAGCCCGCTTTTCTTCGCCATACACATAACTTTTCACTTTCAGCCCTCCAACCCCCAAAGACTTTGTGGGGGCCAGAGAGGAGCCACAGAGCCACCAGTTTGAAATCAAATCTTTATATTGGACGTAGACTCACGAAACACAAAGTTTATGATGAGTCTGTGGCAAGTCATGCATCTACTTTCTCTTCCGCTTGCTTTATGGGAAATTATGACAATTTAATTTCTCATTTTATCTCTTTGTGATCTTCTCCGAGGAGGAAAGCGCCATTGAATATATTTCATTTATCTTCAAAAATTCATAAATGGTAAATGGACTTCAATTAGTGGCCATATTTTTTCCAGTGTTCACATGAGCACTTTTTTTTTTTTTTACAATCTTGACTGGAAGTCTTGCCATTGTATTCTTGTCTTTTGTGGAATTGAAAAGCTGCAGTGATTTACTCTTCTGGCCTCTAGGTGGAAGAATGATCCTCTGTGCTCTGGCATTGCTTCCAAAGAAGAAGTCCGTAGGAACAGACTGCTCATGTGCTCAAGAATCATCAAAGAAAGCTGAAGCAGAAAGGAGGGATGCCAGACTGACCACTGCTTCCTTGGTAAAGACATCATCTTTAATGGGACCCTTGTCAATAATAAAGGATTGATGGCTGTGGCTTCCCAACCACCGAAGGTAAAACTGCAGGCACACAGCAACATCATTCATTTGGTGGACGGACATTAAAATGGAATTCTACTCATTTCAAGACATATGTTATTCCTGTGTTCCACCTCAGTCGAGTCATTGTTTGTTTATAAAAGTGGCGAGCATTTGAAGCCAGAAATAACAGACTTCCAGGACTCACCTGCTGTGTCACGCAGCCTAACTGATGCAGCAGTGTTTCTGAGACAGGCAGCAGTGAGCTGCCAAGTGATTTATGCTTTTAATCCAAGGAATCTTGATATTGAGGTATTAGCAGTGTTAAATCAGAACATTTGGCTTTGCTCCCTGTAACTGGATCCGTCCTATTTCCCCTGCTTTCCTAATGATTATCAAGTCAACTGCATATAACATTACTGATCGGATTCAGTGGTTTTCACATTGTTGTCTAACCTCAGTCACGTAATCTTGACTCTTCCTGTTGCGTGGAAACAAAATGTTTTGAGTTTTGACACTGACGAATATTCTGCATTTAAGATTTGTTGTGAAGCTCAGATTTGGATTCGGTGCAACAGCAGTTCATCATGTCAGGGCATCAGGGTATAAGAAGCATCTACATTTTGGATACGAACATCCCACTGATGAAGATGCCTCTCATCAGAGGTCTCTAAGACACATGCGAGGAGGTAAAGGCCCCGGGGTCGACCAAAGACCCACAGGAGGGATTAATCCTTTCTGTTGTTCAGGGGGCTGCTTCCAGTCCTTGTGGAAGAGTTGGAGGACGTTTGAAGGCTTGTTTGCTCTCCGTGTGTCGTGAACAGCTTGAATACCATGACAAAATTACACAGAGAGAGACAGACGATGTGGGTTTTTTTTAATGTTCTCAAATTATTCCAATTTTGGTTTATTGTAGAGTGAAGATGAGTCAGGGCTGCAGGTATGGTGGTGAACCAGAGAGCGAGCTGCCTGGAAAGAAAAGACTGCTGTTCACAGAGCTCATGGACCCACGCGTAAGCAAACACTTAACCCGCTCTGGGGTTACCACACTGTGCATATGTTAAAGATAAAAAATACACACCACTAAATAATCATCTCAAAATAGTCGGCATTCTTTGTGTTTCCTGAAGGTCTGTTTTTTCATTCAGTTGTGGGAGCAAATTTCAAGCCAGTACAAAGCAGAAATAAGGCCAGATTCGGGGAATATGGAGACCAGGTTGAGCTTGACGCCACATGCTCAGTGAACCTGTGCAGCGACTGTCCTCTCATCAATTGAATTAATAGAATTAATTACCACTCTCTGCCTGGGAACACGCGGCTGGCATTTACATGCGGTGACCCATAATCTCTTCTCTGTGGTCTTTATGTATGTGTTTGTGTTTGCGTGTGTGTTTCTGTGTGTGTGTGTGGTCGCGCACCTTACCCTTGAAAAGAACAGCTGCTGAACACACATACACACACACACACACATACACAATCACACTCTGGCGCAAGCGTGTTTCGCTGTACGTGCCCCTTAGCATTATCCGACAAGACAGCTCGCTGTATAATCTGCATAGTGATATCATTTGGGTAATATTGGTGGTAGCTTCAGCACCACCTGCTTCTGTGTTTAAATTGCTGCGGAGGAAAGGGCCCAGGTGGGTCAGCGGTGGGGGCGTCAAGATGTTGGAGAATAACCTTCACCACGCGTGATGTTTGGGAGAACAGGGTGAAATGAGCCAGTGTTTTTTATTTGATGGTTTTACTGCAGAATAGAGGCTATTTGCTCCAATCATAGTTTATGATCAAAGTGTGATTTGCAGGGATTCCCTCCATCTGGTCTGTGAGGGAAAAAAAAACTCCTCCTCCTAAATGGGACTCGGTTGCTCTGCACAGTGAAGAAGCTTATCTAACTTGTACCAACATCGCTGCTGCTGTTTAGTTCATAACCTCAATTTAGACAAAGGCAGTCACAGAAACCCAGCGCGTTGGGAACACACACATATGCGTGTTCATATAGGAACCTTGTTTCAGTGCTTACACGACATTAGCAAGTTAGAACGTAGAAAACTTCTCACTGGGTCGAATAATCAGACCTGACCTGAATCCAAGTGGATTTTGAGAGAACTGAGTTTTGCTCTCACACAAAGAACACCTGCAAACCAAAAGAACTTGAATGCATCACAGTGGAAGTGTCAGAAACAAGCAGCAGACAGGTGCTAAAAGCTTCTCGACAGATACAGAAATCTTTAGAGGCTTTAGCTGCTGCGAGAGGTTTTGAAGGCTGCAAAGAATTGTTTTTCTTTTTCTTGTTGTTGCCTTTCAATCACTTGGAAAAAAAACCCTGTATATATAATTCTGCTTTTATAGGGGAAAAAAAACTTTTATTTATTTGAGAAAATATTGAAAAGTGTATAATAATTAAACTGCAAATATCCCTGACAAGCACTGTAGGAACCTTCCTGCACCTTTGGGTGCAACTGACCTAATTCTCCTCAATATGTTGAGTTGAATGATACTTGATTTTATACTTTACTTCCGTGACATATTTTAAAACTTAAGTTGCCTGCACATCACTGTGAGCATCTTGGGTTTCAGTGTGTTGCTCAAAGGCTCATTGGCAGGCTGACGTAGGTGATTGAACTGCCAACCGAACCCTTCTTTGCGAGAACAGACAGACGAAATAACTGTGTCGAGGACGCCTCCACCACGTCCAAATCAGTGGGAAGCTTCCTGCCTGCCCTCACAGGTACAGACGACCCCCTCCCTCCCTCCCTCCCCCCTGAGCTCCACCGCTGCTGCCACCGACTCCCGCTTAAATCTGGCTGCAGCGGAGTGAGGCACCAACAGATAACGAGTGAACCCCAGTGAGATGTGTTATGGAGCCCTTAATGAAAGAGTTGTGCCCCATTGAGCCCTATAATGAATGTTCTGACATTGAAAATCCCGGGAGGGGATGCCTAATTTCGACTGGTGGGTTCAAGCAGCTCACACATTTTGATAGAGAAGATAGGGGCCGAATGTGGAGATGGCCGAGACGCCGTTGACCTGTCATTTTTTAATTGGCTTTATGTTGTTAGCGCGGCGTGCGCGTGCACGCGCGGGCCCCCGTCAGAAGAAGGTGCGAGAGCGCCTTTGTTCGCCGTCTTTATGCGGCCTTGTCCAGCTTGTCTGATACCTGTTTAGCTTTCATCCCGACTAATGGAAATGTCAAAAAACACTGGAGAAAAAGCCGGACTGCCCATTCTGCTCAGAAGCAGGAAGATGTGAAGCAGAGATTGCTGCCAAGCCTTGTCAAAGACACACGCGCACACAGCTACACACACACACACACACACACACACAGACACGCGCGGGCCCGGCACTATGCAGTATTATAACTGATAAGAGCTTTTGTAGATTTTGGTAATGATGTCCCTGAATACCAAGTGAGCTGCATCTAAAGAGACCCACAGGATTTAATAAAAATGTCTCCCATTTCATGGCCGCAGTGGTTTCCTGCTTTAGAGAGATCACAAAAGAGAATCACTGAATGCCACGATTTAATTATGTATTTCAGGGTGTCTCTGCATGTATTGCTCCTTTTGGAGATTTTGCATCCCCATTATGGTCTTGCTCTTTGTCTTTCCCCTGTCTCCACTCTCCTCCTCACTCTTTTTCATTACTCTTGCGCTCTGTCTTTCTCCGAGCGCCGATTTCCATTTCTTTCCTTTTTTCTCATTTCCATTTTCTCCGTCCGTCCTCATCCACCGTCCTTTTCTTCCTTGTCTTTCACTCCTCCTTCCCCTCTCCCCGTATCCTTGTGTTCTTGTATAACACTGCCTCTCTTTGCCATCACTCTGATTCATTTCTCCTCTGCTGTGCTTTTCTTTTTTTTTCCCTCCCTCTTGGACAGGTGGCGGAGCAGCTGGCCTACTATGTCCACGTGTCAGGGACTGTAATCACAGAGGAGATGTTTGATGCGGCTGTGCGGTTTGGCGCAGCGCAGCGCGACCCCACCCAACGCTGAGCAAGATGACCTGTTTGCAGGCCCCCTCGGTCGTCCTCGGCACCCACTGGGAACTGAGCATCAAGGACGGCTCCACCACCAGCGTGAGCTTCTAACTCGGCAGCCGCACAGGCGGATACCTCAGAGGATAAAGAGTTTTCTGTCAAAAAACACAAAGCTGCAGGTCTAAAAAAAGAGAAAAAAAAAAGCCCTCTTTATTGAATATAAGTATTCAGAGAGGTGTAATATTTGTTGAAAGGAACACTCACTTTCTTCCTCTCTTGCGACTCAACTAAGAAGTCACTTCCAAAATTTGAAATTAAATATCTGTTTCACGATATATATATATATACTATAGCTGTACAAACGGTTAATCCAGCTGCACCCTCCTTGCCACCTTTTACCCACGGCCCTTTCTTAACATCAGGACTTTGATCCATTTCACCCAAAAAAATACTTTGTCAATTGTGCAAAAGATTCCTCCTTGAAGAAGACGGTACATCACAAGAACGCTTATGGGACTATCATCTCTGACAAAACATCATTTTGACAGCCAGCCACCGATCTGTTTCATGTGGCGCGACAAACACTTCCACAATTTGGACTTGTTCTTTAATGTTGCAGCCAAAGCTCTCTGTTGTTCACAAAGCTAGGAAGGTAAACGCTAGCAGACATGCCGAATTGAAAGACACACAGAGGTAATCATACAGTGTACCGGTGCGCTGTGATGGTTCGATTCTCATGCTAATTATCTCAATCAGTGCTCACAACGCCACTGCTTTTCAAAGAAGTAACACACACTCGGGCTCAGGTACACAAACTGCCGGTGCACACACGCCCACGCTGGCGGTAAACAGAAACCGCACACCCACAATTACAACCTCCTCTACCTGACACAGCTCCATGTTTCCTGGATAATCAGACAAAGATTGGATAATCCTGACAGAAATCCTTTTCATTCCCTCAGCCCCCTGCAAATTCTCATTTTGCAATATCGTTTTCAGTCAATACACCAACAATCACATGCATTTCAGGGATTTAAAATTCCTAGACTGTCAAATCTGGCCCATGGGGGTAAACAGCCTTTTTTTTTTTTAACTTTATTCTAAACTTTCCGCATTCTCTAAGAATTAAGTCACAGTGATCTACCCCCTGTGACTCCAGAGGGGAGAGTTACAGCATAAATATGCATGGAAAAGGAGAACACAAGTTATATTATAGCTTGTGGGGATACACATTTCACTCCCATGTCACGCTGAGTGCCAGCAATCATGCAAAGCGCTCATTTGGTTGTGAGCGGGGCTGCACCCCAATCACTTGGTGATCACTTGTTCATCTCGGGCGCCTAAGAATCAATATAGACGCAGTCTGCACGTATGTTAACATACGCACACCACAATGTGCTCACATAAGTGTAACACGTGTGTGAGAGGGAAACTGGTGGGAAAATAACGGCAGCATATCCACTCTGAAACTCTCAACTTTGTGTTTTGTGCACTTCAGTTGTTTTGCTCACCTTCTGTGTTTGGAGTTGGCTCATTATTTTCTGTTTTCCTCCATCGTTTCCGCGCCTTCCCTTGTTTATCTCCTGTTTAAAGGCTAATGGAGGGCTGCAAGTTGCTGCCATTGGGTACAGAACAGTGTTTTGATGATTTCCAGCTCGTTGCTTTATGCTGATTCCAACACTTAGCTCAGAATGGCGAAGTTGGAAGTGCAGCTGTGGTCTCACTGGCCTTTACAGTCCCTTGTTATACGTTGTGATCTTCAACACAATATTCTGATGTGGAGGCCAGGTGTTGGAGCATTTACCACGGTGGCACCTTGTTACTCTACCCACCTGAGTTCCTGGGGGCAGACGATGTGACTAGTGTGGGATCAGTCAGCTGCCACTCCTCTCAGAACATGAGCTGCTACGGTTATCACCTGCAGTCGAACCCAGACAGCTATTGTAAGCCTCGCTTTTTTGTTGGCAATCAGGGTCCACGGTGGGTGAAACGCACAACGCGGGGTTTCAAGCAGAGGAGATAAGTGAGATGTTTCCAACGAATCAAGTAATGAAGCAGCCGTCCAAATAGGCTTGTTTTTCATATGTATGAACTCATAGTATCATTGTTGGCAGCATTTTCTCAGATTAGGATTGTTATCAGAGAAGGATTTGTGAAAATTGGAAGAGACAATATTGTCCAATCTTATTTTACTCATCACTAAATTCCACACTGACAAATAGCTAATTTCCTTGTGTTTATAATATAAATGGGAAAAGACAAACCACCAAAACAAAAGGAAATTAAAGTAATGAATGTTTGCATTGTCTAAAAGACTTTAATGAGCCTTTATGTCAGATATCCATCTTTATTTCCAATTGTTTTTGTTTATTTGATGTTGAATATGTTTTCTTATCTGTGATGTGAGTTTTGTTGATTATGTTGATGTTTCACCTGCAATGATACATTTTCTCAGGTAGTATCAGGGTGAAAGAACACAGACTTTGGGGTCAAGGAGGACCTCCATGATTTCCAATTGATAGTGTCACAGAAATAAAGACTGATGCATGTCAACACACATCAGAGAATGTTCTGGTCTTTCTCTGACCAGAGTAGAAAGGATTTTTCCTCCCAAGTGCTCATCTGGGGAACAGGAAAACACCCACAGAGTGCTTTGCAGTAGTGGGAAGTTTTCTCTTGTTTGGTCGCCCCCCCCACTCTCCTCCTGTCCATTGCAGTTGAAGTTGTAAACACTTTAGAGTCCCCCCACTGAGAGCTGCAGATAGAAATCCATTTTGATTCCAGTGCAAAGAGTGAGTTATATCTTTTGCTCCATGTTTCTTAACAGCTGTTTTCCTCGAGCTTTATCAACTAAGAGGGCCGCTGTGGGGATGCTCCTTGCGTTTTAATGCAGTTCCTCTTCCTGCACTTTGTAGCTATGAGAACCCCCTTTTTTGTCGTCTGCTGTATTTCGAAAGCAACACAATCCATTTTTCAGCATGCATCACCTCCCTCCTAATCCACCAGAAAGCTTGATATGGGTGTATGATGTGCATTTCATGTTATTTTTGGGCCAACGTGTGTGAGGGGACGGGTCACATGGGGCCGCACCTCCCAGTGGAGCGCCTCCAGCACAGCCCTGAGGAGGCCAGCCAGAAAAAAGGCGGCGGCAGCGCAGAGTGAATGTGTGTGCACACGAGTGTCTTTGTCTTCCCGTCCGTCTCTCTGGGGATGCTGTCTAAAAGGTCACACTGACTTTATCTCTTGATCTGTGATTCTCTGTTCAAAACACTATTGAAGCTCGAGCATCTGCTTCCTGACTCAGACTTTAGAGTTTTTCATTTAATGAGGCACCGGGCTGGCCACCTCTCACCTTCAGCCCTCCACATTCATCCTTTTTATTTGGTCTTCTCCTCTTTGTACCTCCATCATCTCTCTCCTTCAATTTCTAAACACACTCCTCCGGTCAGGCTTATAGTTTAACCTTCCATTGTGTTGCTGTTTTGAGCGTCGGCCCAGCTTTTGCTTTGCTGCTCTCGTCCAATCTTGATTTGTAACACCTCTTTATCTCACTTTCCCTCTATGACTTCAGAGAAAAGGCCTGAGAAGAAAGTCCAGAAATATGGCCTCGTGGAGAAGCTGTCCGTTTCTGTCTCACCGGCTGCTCGGCCAACGGCTCCACCAGCCAAAAGTCAAGTGTAGCCAAAGGTCAAGCAGATTGAGCCCATTGTGAGGATGACACAGGCAGCGTGAGGCTCTCGCCCTGATAACAAAATTGGATTCATAAATGGACTTTCTTTCATTTTTGGTGTTGGAGATATTACATCCCATTTTCTGACTGATCAATGGTGATTTTTTTGTTATATGTTATCACATATCTGGAGTCCAGGGGTGAAAAAGCACACATGTGTCTGTTATTACTTTCTTTCATGGCGAATAGTCCAATTAGCCAGTTTAGAGTGTAACAAGTACTGCAGTAAAGTAGTGATACATGGAAAATCCGCTGAAGTGTAGGAACAAAGTACAAATCCATAGCTACTTCTCACCTCCGCCGAATAACTAGATGTGCCTTTTTTTCAGAGGCAGCTGTCAGAGTGCATGCCAAGTGTGGCTGGGAGCAGCATTCAGTGTGACGCAGCACAGTGAAGGCCTGCACAGCATATTGGCTGGTATAAAGCCACCACCCAAGCACAATATGATGAATTATGGGCAAACTGAGAATATTGAGGCTTTATCCACTGTGCTTTACAGCTCTGAGTTGGCTTAGCCAGCTAAACAATCCATTTAACACTGTAGGGCCAAGTCTGCCCAGCAGCACCTGCTTGGATGTGGATTTTAGGCACTCCATGACTGATGACACTGGCTCTCGCTCAAATAACACACATTTACCTTGGTGTACACGGGAGTGGGGAGCCCGGATTTTGAGATTGTTTTTTCTTCCTAATGTATTTAGATGGGCAGCAGTAAGGGATGCCTGCGTAAAGCCTCATTATGTGCCGACATAGGAGCCAAGCGGGCTTTCGAGCTGATGCACACTGCACCCTTTTATGTGCCTCTCTTTTATGTGAAGTGCAGACTATCGAGCTTGACATTTGCCATTTATCACTGACAGTTCACAACACAAACAGATTATTGTATCGCCTGCAACTGTTTATAAACAGTGTATAGAGGAAAAGAGTTGTTTTGAGGATTGCTACTAATTATTGTTCTCTTTTTAACAGCCCGTCAGTAGGTCAACTCTTTATGTACTGGTACTTGAAGGCTCACTTTGAGGATGTACTGCGATGTAAAGACAGGACTTCAAATCGGTAGCTTTTTTTATTGTGTTTTTAAATGTTTTGATCTGCTCTGAGAGAACCAGAGCTTTGATACAAGCAGATAAAAATGAGTTTACTCCACAGGGTGGTGAAGCGCACAGAAAGACTGAGGAGCTCAGAGGGGAGGAGGCACTGCTCCGCCACATTGAGAGGAGTCCCCTGGTCGCCTCCGTGGAGGTGTTTTGGGCACTGAAGGCTGGCCCGGGAACGCCTCAGGATCCCCCTGGAAGGGCTGGAGGAAGTGCCCAGAGAGAAGGAAGTCTTTGTGTCTCCGCTGAGACTGCTGCCTCTGCGGATGGACGGGTGGATAGATGAACAGATGGATGAATGGAACAAAATGTAAAAAGTGTCCCATTGATCTTTGGAATCAATCTGAAACGTTAGTCCCTTCTCACTGCGATCATTTGGCAGTGGTAGAGTGGTTAGCACTGTCACCAGAGAACATCTCTTCAGTAACTGCCGTTGTTCTCTCTTGTTTTCTTCTTTTCTTTGTTTTTATGTCTCGTTGCATTTCTGCAGCTGCTTATGTTCACATGCAGTTCAGTCCGAGCGTCGATATTTCAGACGTCGTTGTTGTAGGCAATTAAGAGATGCGCTGCCTCACACTCGAGCAATCCTGTCTGTTTGGAGATAAGTCGGCGGCACAATATTAACAGATGACCCCCCCGCTGTCAGAGGAGCCTCTCACTGGTTGATCAGCTCTCCAGTTGGATTAGGTTTTTGTCTCGTTCCGATAAGGCATCGCGAAGCTCCCTCGCGCTCATCCTGGGTGTTCAGACATCAGGGTTAGAATACCCTGAGAGTGAGTGCAGCGAATAGAGGGCCCCATCTCTGTTTCCATTACCCCAGTGCTTTTCATTTCAATTGACAGCTCCACAGACCAAGGGAAAAATGTTTAACCTCAAATAATTATGTTCTGAACCCTTATTGTTACAATCATTTGCTGCCCTGTTGCATGACTTCTCCCTCTTTTATGTGTGCCTTCATTTTGGCATCATCCTTCGTCTCCTTCCTCTCTGCCCCGTCTCCCTCTCCCACTCCTTTGATAATACATCAAGGCCTGCCGGCTCAAACAAAACATTTGCTGTAATTATTTTCTGAGTGCGGATGTGGCTGCAGTGATCTGACAGCACAGGCTCTGTTCGCGAGCTTCCTCCTCTCAGAACGGCCAAGATGCCTCGAAACCTTCTGGACCGCTAAATATGCCCCAACAAAGTGGCACCTTGGGTTAAGCAGAGGAGAGAGTTGGCTGAGTGAGTGAGTGGTATTAATGCTGTGGAGTGATTTTGCCCCCAGAGTTTCAGATGTAAAGGAGGAAGCTGTGCTGTGAGATGTCTCACTGGGTGTTTTGACATGATATTGACTGTGTATTACCTACAGTTTTATTATTAGTTGGTGAATTGATTTAAACCACATGCAATGTACACCAATGTATTTTTTATTACATTTTTTAAAATGAAATTTCAGGACAGCTTTCACCCTTTAGAGTTACAAGAAATATCAATTACGTCATGGCACCATTTTTTTTTTAATTGTCAGATTAATTTGTTCGTTCATATTTGGCTGTTGTTAGATTGACCAATAGGAGGTGGTGACGTTGACGTCATTCAATTACGCTGCGTGTGCCTGCTTCCAATTCTCCAGGAATGTCGCTCACCTGTTCTGTTATTTTGTCTATAGAGTTTTGAAATAAGTTGTTTTTGTTTTTTACACAACAAAGTTTCAGTTTGATTGTTGGAACAACTTGGACAAACACGCAAGTGAAGAACGGAAGCCTTTTTCTCCTCTGCTTGAAGGCTGGCGGCTTCAGACCAGGTGAGCACCGCTAATTAGGCTGAAATTGGCCACAGGTGTGTGACGAGACTTTGATTGACAGGGCTAAATCGCGGTGTTTTTGTCTGTCCTGTTTCTCTCAATTCTTACAAATTATTGTATCCAAAGCAAAATATTTAGACACATTTAAGGAAATATGTTATTACACAAGCTAAATATCTCAGAAAAAACGAAACTTTTGCATTTGAAAAAAAAATACTTGACTAAAGTGCGGGTTTGTCATTGAACGTCCGTTTCTATATCTTGAGGAAGCATAAAGCAACATACTTGTTTTATTTTCACCATAGTCGGACGAATTTCGCAATAACATAGTGTTAATAACGTTGTTACAGTCAAGTAAAATGGGTAATTACCAATGTGTATTACATTTGTTCGGGGAGCTAAACGAGTGTGACTACGTACTTATTTGTGTGCATTACAGGGTTGCCTGTGCATACTCAATGTTAGTGCTTAGATTCTGTATCGAGGTCTGTGCATCAGTGTTGACGTGCGTGTGTGATGAGCGAAGCGTTGCAGCCTGCGTGAGCGTGAGCCTCCACCTGCCTGCTGCGCTGACGCAGGGCTACGGAGCAGTCTGGAGACCTGTAGCTGGGCGCCTCTCTCACAGCCCAGCTGCAGCATCTCTCACGTCGCGCTTTTCAGTCTCCTCCGGCGCTCGCATCTCTCCTCTTTGCTCCCCTGCAGCCGTATGAAATGATGGAGATGGAAAGCGGGGCGTTTGCTTTGTTCCTCTGGCTGAAGCAGAACCAGATCGCTGATGTGGTTTCCATTTGTGTCTGATGTTTCTTTTGGCTAATACTTTCTAATCAGAGTCCATTTATGTCACCAGAGCATGTGTGCTTGTCTGCCTCTCTTTATGTGTGTGATGTGTAATGCATTGTGTCCTGTGTGTGCGCATGTTCTCCCTTTCTTGCACATTCGTGACTGCGTTGGTCTGCCTGCCTGCATCCTATCCCCTGCACTGCCACTGCCCCCTCTTTCCCCCTGCAGGGCCTCAACCATTTTCTTCATTTGTTGCAGCTTTGTGTTTCTTCTCTCTCTCTCTCTCTCTCTCTCTCGCTCTCTCTCTCGCTCTCTCTCTCTCTCTCTCTCTCTCTCTCTCTCTCTCTCTCTCTTTCTCTCTCCTTTTTGCACTGGGGAGCACGATGTCTGGTTTAATATCATTTTCCAATCACCGAAGGCTGCAGGGCAAGGACTTTTGACTGGGCTGCTTCGTTCCAGCTAATACCAAAGAGAGGGGAGCGAAAATAATAACCCCAGTGGTTGATAATAGCTGCAGTGATCATTCTGCCGTCATTTGCCTGTGGTGCACTCTGGAGCCGCAGCTGATGTTGTCTTTGTTTTTTTTTTTCCTTTCCCCACACTACACAAAGCTGCACTGCTATTACAAGCTGGCCGACACCCTTCACCCTCCACATCCATCTGAGACGCGTTCACTGGCACATGGTTGTTTTTACACAGGGAATAACAGTAACGGAGGGAGACGTTTAGGTAGGGAAGCAACACGCAAAGTGGATATGTACCTCCTAAAGTCAACACGTGTCGTTCTTGAGGAGGTCCAGAGTCGACAGGAACTGATTACACATGAGCTTATGGGGCGAATCTCCAGAGAGTTACGGCTCAGGGACATGTGTTGTCTTCATCTTCTGCCTCCTGTTTTTCTTTTTGTCTGAGGGACGGGGCGGGAGTCAGGCTCAGGAAGACGAGTAGGGGGGGAAAAATCATTATTAACTCATAAGCTGGTTAATGCTGTAGCACTCTCAACCTTCAGCTCAAATGAGAATTTCCGTCATTTACATATCAATTTAATTTCCTGTGTTTCCCTTCTCTGCTCCCCCCCTCCTTCATTAAAAGCAGCATTCGCTTGCCACTGCAATCAGCCTGTACAACACATTTTCCTGGACAGCGAGCAACTCACTCAGCCTCTACACACACACACACACACGCTCACACACAGACACACACAGACACACACACACACGCTGGTACACTGGGTACACAAAAAATAGCATATGTTTTGACACAAGCAAATGCAGAGATGTGCACACCTATATATACTTTGTGTCACCTCCATTTCATGCACGCTCACAGGTGTGCAGGCGCACGCGCGCGCACACACAGACACACACAGACACACACACACACAGACGCATACAAATGTACACACTGTCTCTCACACGCAGACAGGGAGGCGGCGTGGTGGAGCGCAGGCAGACAGAGCTGCTCCGTGGCCCGCTGTAGCTCTGTCAGGATTAAACCAGTGATCAGAGAAATGAAAGGGAAGCTGTCATTCCACATAGGCCTCTATACACATCATCCTCAATAATTACACCCTCTCCTTCCTTCGCCTCGCTTCCTCCTCTCTTATAACCTCCTACCTGGGTGTGTGTGTGTGTGCGCGCGCGTGTGTGTGTCTGTCTGTCACAGACGGCATGCTTGACTGACACCCAGCACATCAAATAGGGGCTTTTATGAAATGTGCGCCTGCTTGAATTACACTTCCTTTTAAAGCCTTACCCTTCTCTTTCCCACTGGCACAAAGCCACACCTGTGTGTAAGAGAGATTTGTGTATATGTTAAAAATGTGTGTGTGTTCTGTTCTCTATCCTTGTGGGGACTAAATCCTGGACACTCGCCCTTTCAGGACTGCTGTCTCTGTGGGGACAAACATAAAGCTCCCCGTTAGAGAAAACAATACATTTGTTGATGAAGCCATCATGTTTAGAGTGACTCGTCAGGGAGCGAACTGAGCCGAATGCAAAGAAATATTGTGTGTGCCTGTGTGTGTAGCCTCAGCACACTGTTTCAGGTGGTACTGGGGTTGGAAAAAGTGACACAGGTAGATTTAGGAGGAAGACTTGAAAATAAATTCAAGCCAACGCAATGTCCCCAAAAGGCACAGAAACAGAGCATGGGTGTATATAAATTAACATGCTATTGTTCCCTTTTGAAGCGATACAGATGTGCCTGTCCCTCCTCAGTCCACATCTGGTGGTTAGCGCAAACCTGCAGGGGATATACGCAAACTAACTGCTTCAATCTGGGGGCTTGAAGCTTATGAATGTGATCAAATATTCAGCTCCAGCAAAGTGTTGCACAGCAAAGCCTCAAGTGTAAAGCAAGTTTAAGGTCTGTCAATTTAAGCCAATACCATATGTGACCCTCAGCGTGAAAGTCAAGAGGTACCAGATTCGAGCTGTCACACTGTGATCCCGTTCATTTTTTATGACATATATTTGGGAAATTCCATTTTGGCTGAAATAAACAGAGGCCAGAAGGCCGGATTCATCTGACGACACGTCTCCTGCACACACACTCATGTTGATGGAGAAGTGTAATAAATGACTAGTAAAAGTACAGCGCTACATCCATGTTCTTATTCCATTTTTAGCTTTTGCTGTTTGTTTGCTGAGTCTGTTGTTTTAAATGTGATAAGCTGGGGATTTGTATCAGCAAAAATTGGTATGTTGCAGCGATTTGTTGTATTTTTAGCCTGACTGCAGCGATGATGCCTTTTTAGTATTCATGGCAACAGTGTTTGTTTTTTTGCACATGTTGTTGACAGTTCTTTCCTCACCTTTCCTTTAGTCTCATATCATTAATACTTATTAAAGCAACAAAAAAGTGACTCTTTCAAGATCTACCATCAACAGATCAGAAGTAAAATTAGTCTTTCATTTCCTTCAACTGATCATGGTTGTGAAATATTTCATTTGTACAGAAATACAAAAAACTTGCATCAAAGTGAGGACGATAACCAACAAATCACCATAATTCATTTGTTGATACTGCAGCTGCAGCTAATTACTCATAATGCTTACTTTAAAAAGCTATTTTTCAAAATAAAACCAGAAAGTATCTTATATTAAAAGCCTTAAATATACATTTTATTGTCGAACATGGCAGATCTAATTGATATTTTTATGAGTTGAAGCAAGCTGGTTGTCGTATTGGGAGTATGAGCAGCTGGAGAGCCAGATTTCTGCTTCAGGAGCTGGTGGGGACCAAAAACTACTAAAAGGGAGTTCAGAGGAGAGTTGTGTTGTGTAGATTGTTTGAAGACAGAAGGAAACCCTCGGATTTCTTTAGGTGTCCTGCGCAGTTCTTGCCAGTGGCGTTTTGGTGTAAAACAGTCAGCGTTAAATGATGTTTTTGTCTTCATGGTGCACTTGCATACTTACTGCTGTTTATCCTTGCAGGGGCAAGGCTGCGGGACACCACAGGCACTTTGAGCGTTTCCGAAATGTTCATTTGTACTTTTCATTCAGCACATCTCTTCATAAATGCTTTTAGTTGATGTATGAGACCCTCACGAGGAAACGGTGGACCTGTCTGGACCTAAAATTGACTGAGATCGTCCAGTGCAACCAGTGTAATACCTCTGTCTCTTCAGCTAAGCTGTATAAAAACCAAAATGTGTGCTCTGGAGCGAGTAATGAAGAAGCTAATACCTTGGTTTTGCTTGCTGTTTGTCCCCCTTTCGGAGCTAATGACTTTGTACTGTAAGACTACTCTGGTATCCGTGGTTTTGTATAACAGTGACTTGTTATTATAGCTCAGCACTTGAGCGTGTAATAAATGTAAATCTCAGCGTCTGTAACTTGGTCCCCCGAAGCTCATTATTTGTGACAAGTGTGTGAGACGGTGTTTGTTTTCTGCCGTGTTGCAGATGAGTAATGAGATCATTCGCCGGCGCCTCCAAAGCATCTCGCTGGACAAGATCTTTTAAGGGCTTTGTGATCGTCAGCAGCATCGTCGGTCCAGGCAGGAAACGCAGACCTCCCACCAGTAAGGAACGCCGTCATGCTTACAGAGGACTCACTCACACGCTCGGTTCATTATTGAAGGCTGGGAACACAATGTCAGAGTCTCCGAGCCGTAAACAGCCAGGCAGTATTAAATGAAGTCATTAGAAGCCTAAATTATCACTGTGTGGGTCTGATTTACCTTTAATTAAATTAAATTTTCATGCAACTGTAAGATTAAATATAATCTAGGCAGAATTGGGAAGGGAGCCAAATGTAGACCTCATTGGAGCCACGCTGAATCAACATCATGTTTAATCACATTTAATGTCTCCGTTTTGAAAATGAGTCGTACCTCTAATCAGCCCTTTTTCAGCCAATTAGATTTTAAGGTTTATTGACATGATGACTCTGACCAGTGTGGCCCCAAGGTTTCACCCTGCTTGGTCACCACCATCAAGAAGCAGATGCTGCATATCTGGTTTAAAAGTTTCTATTCTGAAATGTCACAGTGTGCAATTCTAGCCCACAATTTAAACAATTTCTGCATATGCATGCCAAACGACACTGTGTGAAGACAAATGTTCACAATGAGGTGCAGATTGTTCCTGAAATATGACAAACTGAACTCCAAAATTGGCACATTGTGTCAACAATGAGTCCAGATGATGTGCGAATCAGCACATGGTTACTGTCTGTTTCTGTTTTGTGACTCGTTGCTTCTCTCCTGGAAATAAGGACGTGTATTTCTGCAAGCTCAGGTGTATTTGTTTTCAAGAGGTCTGTGCAGTGCTTCTAAGTGGGGGTGGGCCTCCTGTAGGAAGCTGGAGCCTCTTATTTGAACCTACAGAGTTAATGTGCTGACTGTCCTTGGCCCTATTCTGTGGCGACCAGCCCAGACAACATAATCTCGGAAATCATAATGACCAAACTTTGGTTCCGATGGGATTTAAAATAGTTTAGCGAGTTCCCAGCTGCTCTTCATTTCCAGCCGATTGTGTCAAACTCGGCACGTATGTGCAGCCTTGGAGCCCAGTGTATTCTTCAGTTCAAATGACCTACAGGCAGTGTGTGTCCTTCCCTTTTTTCATGCAGTCATTTATATTACTTCAATACTTTAATCATCTGTGTTTATTTTCAAATAATCAAATTTCGCTTGGCTTTTTGTTGTTTTCTCTCGGAGCACTCAGATCATCCATGAGATGAGTTTACCATTAAAACACAAGGCACCACAAGGGAGAAAACCTCTGTGTCGTATTCACCAGCACTTCATCTTTTTATAAGTGTAATTCTCATTTAATTCTTCACACAAGTGGTGTTTTCCTCAAACAAAATACCTTCCTATCTGGAAAGAGAGAGAGAGTTTGAAACAACATGATGTGGTCGAGCAGATAAGCAGAGTTTACAGCACGTAAAAGTTCTTCTTGTCACAACAGAAAAAGAGCTTTGAGTTCACAGAACCTTTACATTTTGCTTTATTTCACAAGAACCTGAACAACCATGTAAAGAGATTCTATGTCCTTTTGTTGAAAGTATCAGTCGTCTGTCTGTTCTGTTACAAATCACATGCATGCGGAAAAACAAGCTCCATACTTGCAGCTCCAGATCACTGCAGCGATGTTTCTCTCCTGCCCCCTCTGTACTCACTCCTCACTCTTCCTCTGTGCTAATATCTTTCTACTCTTGAGATACTTCTTGAATAGAGCTTTTTTGGGGAATGGGGTCAGTGGGAGAGGACGTCAAGGAAACGCTCTGCAAGCTATTTGTTTCCTTCACTCGTCAGTTAATCAGTGGGTCAGTGGTTTTCTGAACTGCAGATTTTCACTTCATTACTGTGATTGCCCTGAGAGAGGGTCTGAAGGGCTCCCAGTGTTTTTCCTGGCTCATGCACACGCACACACCCATGCACACACACGCGTGCCTTCACACAAAACAACAAACTGCATCCTAACTTCCCTAGGTATGTGAAATATAAAGTAATAATTCTCTATTGTGTGTTTTTTTTAGATTTCTGACCTCATAAAATACCCAACACAAGTGGAAATGCACTCGCAGCACCCTCACACACACACACACACACACACACACACACACACACACACACACACACACACACACACACACACACACAC
>JASSRZ010000060.1:7389553-7409278 GCA_032164315.1 Malacoctenus gilli
ACACACACACACACACACACACACACACACACACACACACACACACACACACACACACACACACACACACAGGCTTGTGACTGCGTCTTTGTGAGGTCTGCAGCTTGACATCATGCGTTCCCCCACCCTTCACTCTAACCTTTACCATCCCAACTAAGTGTGTAACCCTCACCGTAACCTAATTGTAACATTAGCTCTAAAACCACATCTGAACTCTAAATACGTGGCCGCTGCTCTGGGGCCCTGCGTTTGGCTCCACATGGCTGTGCTGGCTCCACAACTACAACACGCTCCCTGTTTTCAGGCCTCACAAAGTGAGAAATTCAATCTCTCTCTCTCACACACAGGCACACACACACAAGCACATTCTCACACTCCTGAATCTCCAATATCCCTGCAGGCCTCTGGCTGTCTGCACGGGCAATCGACCTCGTCCAGCCAATTAAAGACGGCGCTTAGTTCCTGATCGATGCACGAGGTTGGGGGGGCGGGGGGGGGGCAGGATGAGGGCAACAGTCGGAACATGATTGGGGAAGATCCACCACTCCATGACATGACAACAGCTTTTTATGCAGGCTTGCCATGTGAATCGCCTCAGTCTGAGTTCATACCTGATGAGCCAGTGTTGCAGTTGTTCCACGGCAGAATTCAAGTGAAAGAATCAGCGACTGAGGAATCGATTTGTTCAAAATGTTTTTTGGAAATCAATTTCCTCCCTGATTTGCAAGTTAAACTGAAAAGCAAACTACATATCCTTGTATCTTTTCAAGGTATCCTCAAAGTGTAGCTTATTTAGTAGATTAAATGGTTATGGATCTATTTGTGATTTTCTCTACTGAGAGCAGAGTGAGATGCACATTTCGGAGTACAGACGTCTGTTCTGTCAAGTACAGAAAACAAGCAGTGACAAGACAAAAGAACAATCAGTCACTGCGATTTAATGATGAACACAACTGCTGTATCGCTACTCTTATCGTGATGTTCTAGGGTTTTCTCTGCATCGATCAGAGACAATGTACTGTGATTATCATTTCTGGCAGACCCTGCATACTGTTGCTAGCTAAATAAAGTTATTGTTCGCTTTGGACACAGACTTTAGGATGCAGAAAATGTGAGATAAACAGGAAAACGCTGCTTCCCTAAACATTGCACCAGGCCTGAGCTGGTTAATTCAGGGTCTCTTTGTTACCTTGGGAGTTCAGTACATCACCAGTGCACCTGACTTCACCTCATATATACAGGAGCGCACCAGTGAGGGCACAGGAACCCATACATTTGCATACATTTGTTTTTTAATACCCTTAAGACTTCAATTATAATCAGATTGCTTATTTAGATTTTATGCCTGTAAAGAAAAAGCGTGCGGTGACGGAGAACTTGTGTCCACTTTTTAGATCAGTGTCTCCTTTCGGTATCTGGTAATGTCACCCTGTTTCTGGCTGTAAAGTCTGAAATGCTGCTAAATCTTATCTGTGATTGGATAGTCGTACTATAGAACACTAAGTAGACACATAAGGGGAGATGACGCACGCATATTTGCAGATCTTGGCTGCACTGCGATAACTGTCAGGAGAGGAGCAATGTCACTGTTAGCTGTCACTGTGAAGGTTTGTTTTGTAGTTGGTGGATCCTGCATAATGTGTGCAGAGGGATTTATAAGTTTGAAGAAGGTGTGATCACTCTCAAACTTTGAAAATCTGCATTATTTCCTTTTTTCTGCATCAGTTTGCTTTATTAATGGAATTTTCAAGAGACCTTGAACTCCTAAAAGCTCTCCGAGAAAGATAGCCACCTTCTGAAAAATAAATGAATAACGCTCCCCGCTATCTCCGCTCGGTCCTCCGCTCATCAGCAGCTGGTGAAGGAGGAAGGGTGTTAAGTAAAGAGACGCTGATCTGTTTTTCTCCCCTTCAAGATATCACACCAGCAAGCCTGTCACCCACACAACCAATATCACAGTCAGTCCACACAGTGGGTTCAGTCGCAGGGCAGCGAGAGAAAGCCGAGGGAAGGAAGGGGGAGGAAGAAATGGGGAAGAAGAAGGGGGCAGTCAACAAGGGTAAAAATGTGTGACTGGTGTGTCCCAGTGGCTCAGCGCAATAGGGCACATGCCATGTGCTCACAAGGCAATGTGTTTCAGCCCTGCTTACAGCGAGCCTGTATCTCTGCGGTATGTGTTTGTGTAAATGGTGACAGGACAACGCTACCGAGTCACCATCAAAGGAAAAAAAAGGACAAAAGGGATGCAAAGGAAAACTCACCCCGCAATAGAATCACGGCAGAGAGGTGGTGGAGGAGGAAATGGTGTTGAAAAGATGAGAGGACGAGCGGAGTCGTGTGAGACGGGAGAGGATGTACAGGATGGCATCAAAGGGGCGCAGCATGAATAAGCCAAAAGAGGACTTTAACATGAGAACGCACCTCTCGAGCTGTGACACCAGCAGACCTGTACGTATTGGCTCGCTGTGAAAAGCACGATCCAGGGAAATTGGTGAAGTGCTGTGAGATGCTGTGTCAACACAACAATACTGGCAGCTTGGAAACCCATTTATTAGTCCCCCAAGGATCCCACCGTTTCTGAATTTGTCACAGAATTAGGTCTAAGCCAGGGAATGCAGCCTCCTCTGTGGCAAATGCAATGAGCTACAGAATAAAGTCATAAATTGAAAGTCTACTGGCAAATTGTCACCAGTGCCGCAGCGGCTCCACTGTAGCATTTGTGTCCTTCCCACCTCCCCGCTCTTAAAGCACATCTCAGACTTATATACACATCGTTTTTCACATGTTTCGGTGGTGATAAATTGGTCACTCCCACGCAGTATTAAGTGCAATAAAGTGATTCTGGGACACATTAACACCACAGAACGAACTGTAATTGCTGCTAAGTAAATCTTTTTGATGTATGAAAGCTTTTTTTTCTACAAAACTGACATTTCAAATCACTTTATTCACTTTTCTTTAGGCTTAACAAGGTAGTTAAGAAATCCCACTGTGTAATCAAAGGCGCAATGTGAAATAATGTGGGCAAAGTGGCCATCAGTGGAAGTAGTTTGTAATGTCTCTGATCCAATATGACCATCAAGATGTGAACAAACCAGACCTTTAAAAAACAACCAGAGTTAGTCGTTTGATAAGCTGCACAAAATCACGCCATGAGTTCTGAGAGAATTGGCACGATAGTTGTCGTAATTGTAGCATGAGAGGTGGAACGTACGTTGCCAACGAAAGGGAGCAGCAGAGGACAGATTTGGAACACGATGAGATACAAAAAAGTAAATGAAAGCAATAAATTTCGATGTAAAATCGACCGAGCAATCCAAGCCATTCCAGAATCAGAATGGGATTTATAGTGATGTAAAGCAAAATAGACAATTATTTTGTGCGTGGGTGCTCAATCAAGAGTGGAAATTCTGTGTTACCCACATATTACATTGGCCGTGTCGCTGTCGAGTTAGACACATCAATCTGCTGCATTGCCTCGAGGTAATGAAGAGACTGGGTAAACCACAACAGTGCTAAGAAGTACAAACATACTTAAGGAGCATTAAGACGCTGTAGTGGGACAAATTAGACAATGGGGGCCGTCGTGTTCTGAGTAATTAACAGGAAACACTGATGTGTGGTCTTGACTTGGAAAGTGCCATTACTTCTGCCGTTAAACAAAGTCTTTATCTCGTGACTTTTAGGTGTGGATGTTGTTTTATTACTGGGGGTTGAGCACATTTTGTGGAAACTGACACATATATAAAAACATTTAAAAATATAAAATTTTGTGCATGTGAACTGTTTAAAGTGGGCAATTGCGTGTAGATTATCTTGGACCAGAGTGGAAACTGACTTATTCTGTGGTTACAGCATGAAAGTGTGATTGTAGGTTTGCGTTAGGCTGTCTGTGAGAGCTGCAGAGACAGCAGCTTTCCTCCCTCGTCCCACCACACTATGCCTTCATAAGGTAATAAACCAGGTGTTGAGCCCTCCATCTGGCTCAGGCTCTCTCTCCTCTCCATTTCCTTCGCATAGCCTCATTCCTTTCGTCCCTCTTTTGTTGTTTCTATTTGCTGGCCTCTCCTTCTCTCCTCTGTGTTCTCCTGTCTCCTTCACCTCTGCACCTCCCTCTTCCTCGCCTCTCACTCAGCAGCCAATTTAACGACTCAAGGAGGCGCAGGAGTGCAAAACGCATTCGCAGATCGATCAAAGTTGAGACTTCACCGTGAAAACAGCGATGAATCACGGTTAAGTTCCCCGCTCTCCAACATCTCTTTTACAGCTGGAACACACAGTATGTCCTCATATCGGGCCTCCCAGTAAACGCATGCAGCCACACACTGAACCAAGTGGTTTATCGTAACAGCCCAGGAGGATGTTTGCCGATGTGGTTCACCCTTGTCCACTCTAAGTGTTTGTATGGAAGATAGTAGCTCAGTGTGCATGTAGCGTTGTCTGAGCATGGTGCGGTGACACATGATGAATGTGAGGTTGGCCACAGTCTGCCCTCATGCCCCCCTTGTCCTCCTGGTGGCCTCCGCTGCTTTCTCCTTCCTTTTCCTTCCTCTGTGTTCTCACCGTCGCTGCCTCTAACTTTTTTTTAGCCTTTCTCACTTTGTCTTTTTTCTCCCCTCGACCGCTTTCACCGACTGCTCTCCGTGTCTTCACATGTGCATCCAAGCACGGCACGCGAGCGGATACAGTCATGCGCGCACACCTCTCTGTCTTTATTTAATCATTGGCTCTGTTACAAGGGATATTTTTTACCAGACAATGCCTGTGAAGGCGGTGAGCCAGGCAGGCCAAATGAGAGGGGGAGATCTCTCTATCCCTCATCACATGGAAGCCACAGCACTGGCACTCCCACTGACTGAGATGAATGAATTTAATATATCTCCCTTTTGAAGCACAGATGACCTCCTGATATGGCTCTCTGTCTTTCTATCGCGAGAGGCCTCCATTTTTTTCCTTGCTCTGCCTGTGAAATCTGGAAATGTGCAGGAAGACATCTGAAGGGATTTTGACAGAGACTAATTTGTTTTGTGGCATGACGTGACGCATGTATATCTTTGTCTGTACAGAGGCAGCCACATTTGCGCCCCGGCTCTTTTATCGGGACCAGATAACGCTTATCGTGGGACTTTATGTCTGTTGGAACCTCCTTTTTTTTTTTTTTTTATAGTGGACGTGTCGACAACAAAAAAAGAAGCAACAAGCTGTGCTGTTGGGCCTTCGTGTTTCAGTCAGAATATCAGCTATTGGCTGTTTTGTCTTATACATTCGTGTTTAGAAACCTGACAAATGGTTGCAGTCTGTATATTTGAGCTTGTTTCATTTTAGCTAAGCTTACATCAACTTCACTTGACTCAGTTCAGCCTCTCAAACATCAGCTGAGCTCAGGTTTTGTTTACCGTTTGCCGAATTTATGCTTATTGGATGTTTGATTGAGGCCAAGCCTTCCTGTTCTTGGTGAGTTGGTGTAAATCGATTTTCACTGTGGGGAATTTTAGGATTTGATAGTAAATCCAGTTTTTGTTCATTGGTGTTGGAGAGGATGTGTTTACTTCTTCAAATCCTGAGGGGAAATGATCGTTTCACCCTCTGCTCAGAGTTGAGAGTCAATCCGCTGCTGTGCTGCCTCTGGGGCGGTTCAAAACGTGGTCAGAAGTCACACAGTGCAGCTTTAATCTTGCATCTCTGATTTACTGGAAGATTTGTCCGGCTTTCTGTTTCCGCGGCCATATGGCACACGGCTTGCCTGTGCGTGGATACTGTATGTGTGTGTGCGCTCCTCAGTCTATTCTGATGATGTGCCTCCATGCTTAAGTAAGCCACAGTGACCCCTCTCTTATTTCCATCCTTATTGGATCTAGGGCTCCCCTGGGACAGCGCAGACGCTGATGCCTCCGGTCATTTTTCTGTCCCTTATAACACGCTGTCCCAGGGTGCTATGTAAGTCCTACTTAATTAGGCCTCAAATTGGATGGATTTATGCTTATCCAGACACCAAAATGGTTTTTATTGGCTATTCATCCCATGAGGTTCGGCCCACTCCGATCAAATTACACTGATTCAGACTTAGCTGCAGAGCTGGATTTTGTGCCAAGTCCTGCGTGTTTCCAATGCACTGGCAGATTTATAGTGCTCCCTCCTACTACACACAGATCGTGAAACTCTAACCCGATAACAACCTTTCAATTTGGAGGCAATGGAAATATGTTTTTTTGATTCCAAAACAACATTCAAGCCCATAAAACCCCAACAGAGACCTCCAGAGGCCAAGATTGTTTCTGCACCCAACCAACACAAACTGGGAGTGAGTGATCGGCTTCCCATTGCAGCCAGTCTCATAAACGTCTCTTATGCACGCACAATGTTAAAAAGTCACAACTGGTTATGTTCAGTAGGAATACCTTTTAAGTTTGGACTCTTGCATGTAGATAAATCTCATTGAGGTTCCTTTTAATGATAGAAAGTTGCTGTTCTTTTAATGAAAAATCACAATCTTAACAAGTCGTTTGCATGCAAAGAAATAGATGTTTTTCTCTTCTAGCACTGAAATCTGACATCGATACTGCAAAGTTGTTTTCGCACAATATTCTGCCTTTATCATTTTTTACATTCAGCCTGAAAAGTAAAGATTTATTGGAGGATAGGATTGGTGAATGTCTTTGATTTAACTGATGTGGGCTTGCGTTTACATAAACTTTACTCTTGTGTTGTTTGAACTGCAAGTGGCTGTTGATAGGATGAAAAATAATTCATTCACATACCCAAAACACCTGCATTTCTTTGTGTGAGCACATTCTGGCTCTGGTGTGTTTGCACGTTTGAGAGTGAGCGAGCAGGTTTTATGCGCAGGCGGGGCATCAGAGCGCTGTTAATTTCCGCCTGAGCAGGGAAGCGGCCTCTAAAAGTATCACCAAAGTGATGAATGTGCTGCGCCGAACGGGCATCGGTGTTTAATCTGAGGCATCGGAGAAATAGCACCACATCAACTTCAAACAACTTCCCTTCATCTGCAGTTAGAGGCGAAGAATCACAGATGTGGGTCCCGCTCTCCACCTCCGTATTGTTTCTATCTGCTCCACATTTCTCCCGCATATCATTTTTCTGCTGTGGTTCGAGTGAACGACGGCTCTTATTCTTGGGACCATAATTTAAAATGTATGAGCCACACTTTGTTTTTCTTTTTTCCAAAAGGACCGTGTACACCAGTCAACATTTTTGCCACTTGCTGACTAACGTTTCCATCCTTTTTGCGCCTCCAGAACGGCTCTGACCTGGTAAAATGAGGACATCAAAGGATCTCCCAAGGTGTCCTCTGCTTGCCAGGAACAACACTGATCCTTTAAGTCCAATGATTTGTGCAATTGGGCCCTGATGAAAACAGAGGTCCTTTCTCTCTCTCTGTCATGCTCCGTATCGTTTTACTCACTTGGATGGAGTTAAGTGTCAATAGTGACGCATTTAACTGGGAGTCCCACGTTAAATTAACAATTTGCAACTCCAACACTTGAGTTTGAAGCAAATAGTGGTCCTGGAATCCTTCTGTTGGACTCTCGGATATGTTTTCATTGCTCATGTTTGTAAGCAGGTTCACTTCTGGTCCTTTATTGTCTGGATCCAGATTTACTTCTGGATTTTATTGCTTTATTGATTTTGTTTTATTGCTTCCAAAACATCAACATCGTGTTTACTTGCTTGTCATTTTGAAGGGATGATGATAGTCCAGGATTCGAGCATTGCAGCTGATCTGTGGTAAGGGGAGGGGGCAAGGAATCAGAGTACCAGCTGGAGGATCAGGTCAGCTCCCACCGTGCAGGTGGATAATGGAAAAGATTACAACAATAACGACGAAGATAGTGACCATGACAACGATCACGGTCTAAGTAGAGTAAATGGAGGATGACGAGGAGGTTGTCAGAAAGGGGTGCAGGCGGAGAAGTCATCATGTGACCGCACCCAGTAGCGAGGACTGAGGCGGGAAGTGAGGTGGAACAGACAGAACAATGGATGGCCAGACTGTGACCGGACAGCAGCAGCTAATGGCTGAAAGGACTGTGTGATCACCTGGACACATCTCACAGAGACGCTCTTAGATGTAATGTGGATTTTCAGCAGGATTATGAGCATTTCAACCTAAAAGGCTGCATATTCGGTGCCGTTGCTGTAAACCTTCAGAGAGCTCTGACTCAGGTCGCCGCTCTGTCAGGGCAGAGGCTGCCGCCGTCACCTTGAATTCACCCGGCGCTTCTCTCTCCCTCTTTCAGGTTTCATTTCCACAGTGAGCAGCTACTATAAACTTGTGTGTCTTCAGGATTACCTTTCCATCAAGAGATGAATGAAGTGTGAAAAGCAATCTGAGAATCTCCAGGCCACTGGTACACAGCTTCAGCGGATGCAATTATGCCAATGACAGATCATTTTCTGACCTTTATCCCTGAGCTGCAGTGGAAGACGGTGCGCCGGTGCGACAGACAGCTTTTTGTTTTCATGCTTTTTACAGTCTTGTGACAGCTGGGAACTTGGTGCTAAAACGCTGAGGTGCTCATCTGTTTGAGAGACAGCTTGACTTTTTGTGCTGCTCTTTTTCCTTCACTCTATTTACTTGAGTTGTATGTCCCTGTCAGTGGAACATTCTCATTATTTGTTGCTGCCCCTCTGCCCGCCCCCACTCCTCTCTCACTCTCCACCACTGTATCTCTTGTCCCTCCTCTATCTTACTCTCCCTGTAATCTGTATTTTTATCAGCTGCGCTCCAAAGTCTGGGTCTTGGACCTAACCGGTGTTTTTGTTCTGGTTGGTGCCTTCATTCATGGGTTCACAGTCCTGCTTGTGGTGAATTACTTTCTCACACAAAGCTGAGCAGTGAGTTCACATGCAGACACACACACAGACACACACAGACACACACACACACTCACACCCACACACACCCACCCACACACACACACACACACACACCTGTGCACACCGGTGTTGTCGTCCACTTTCCAGCTCTGTGGGCTCCTGCTGGTGAAATGGGTGTCAGATGTATTCAGTGCCGTCCATTTTATCGTGTGTTTTCATGCTGCTGCTGCCATTTGTGTCACATTTCTGAATATATCTGAAAACATCGTCAGGATGCCCACTGTTTCTTTCTTATCTCCTCCACGGTTTACCCAAGCCCACAGCTTTTTGTCATACAAACTGTAGCTATCTGCCATCTCTCCCGTGGGAATGCATTGTCTGTATTGTTTGCCCTCCTCCCGTCCTTTTGTGTCCATGACATTGCTGTGCTGCCGTCGCCCTCTGCTCTGGACTGGATCGCTGCATAAACTTGTTGGTTTTTTTGTTTATTCAAACCTTAATTTGGCAATCGCAACAAGGATGTTCTACATCAAAAATGACATTTCAAATGCCGACAGTCTTGAATATTTTAGAAAAGAGGGTATGCCAAGTTTTTTTTTTGAGTGCCTCACTGAATGGCTGTCTGCTCCAAAAAATTGATTTCATTGATTGCAGGGTCATGCACTGCTGCTTGCACACACATTTAAATGTGTGACCTTTACCATGTTTAAGCCTCACCTTTGGGTGCTTTTTGCACTTTTATTTCCTATTCAACTGCTATTCACTTGCTATCTCTGTCACTGCTGTTGTCGGCCAAGCATCTCCGTGGATGTTGCCGGGAGATATCCCTGAATGCTGATGTTGTCCTTAAGAAATGCACAGGATGTGACCTTGAATACATTCAGCCGCAGTCCCTCTAAGATGCAAACACACTTCCTGTCTTGCAAGGTGTGTGTTTTGTCCGCATCCACTTCATCCCTGTGATCCACCCGTAGCTCTTTTACACAGATTGTACAACATTATGTCACGCAGCGCTGCGTTGGTACTTAACATCTTATTCACACGTGTCCTTACCTTAACCTGTTTCTCTGCAACAGCTTTGCTGGGTGGGGTGTCATTTTCTTTCCCAGCACATGCCTGCCAGAAGCAGCTTGCCCATCGGGAGGCGGGTCAGCAGAGGGCCCTGCTGCTCTGCGGTGGGCGCCAGGGGCCGGAGGTCACTCTCTGCCCGCTGGAGGTACATTGCAGCTTCCTCCACTGTCTTCACATTCTGTTGTTCGTTGGCACAGGCATCCTTGGTGTCAAAACACCACCTGGTACAATGATTACAACAGGTAGTGCTATTTATCTTCAAAGGGAGATGACATTTTTCCCCCTTTTTCTGTTTCTTTGTTTCCTTCTCACATATGGCTTCAGTAACCCTCGTGGCCTTGTGAGGCTCTGTACAATTATATGACCTGCATCACATGTCACAAATCATATTGTACAAAAGAACAAAGGAGCAGTCTGAGCTTTAACTGGCTTAGTTTCCTTCGAATCATTCCACAATGTGTTTACAATGCCTTTACATTGGATTTAGTATCACATGTTTTGGAGGACGTTGATGATATTTACCAATTTAAAAAAAAACTCCCATATTTTTATTTTGGATTGTAGACACACAAAAATGGATTTCAAATGCAATAGCAGTGTATTATTCAATGTCGGAGGGGAAAAACGAACTGTAAAAACCAGATCCGTCCAGATCTATAATGTATGTTGTGACAAATGTTACCAAGTGCCATAAAAGGCATTGAGTGAATGGTTTCCGGGGTTAATGCATTCCCAGAACTGGGACAAACATTAGGCCACGCTGACCTTTGACTTCTTGCCACCAAAATCTAATTACGTCATTCTTCAGGAAAAAGTCAGCATATGAGCCACATTTCAAGGAATCCCCCCGAGGCAAACCAAAGGCGTCGCATTAATGAGAGTTTCCGAGGTCACAGTAACTTTGATCTTTGACCTTTCGTGATCAAAACTAATCACTTCATGTGCAAAGGAGTAAACATTTTTGGATTTGAGGATTTACTTTGACGTATTCCAAACAATGCACCTGTGAGACGTGCAAGAATTTGAAGCCTGATTTGATATAGTGAGAGCAATTTTAATGACGCCATTGGATAAAAGAAAACATGTTGTTACTTGAGAGAATAAAACACAGAGGTGTGTCTTTGTCCTTCAAACGGTCACACTCTCATTCCTTCGGTGGGATTTAGCGAGGCCAACTTGAAAGCCTCTGTCTTGTTACGCTCATTGTATTGTTCGGCTTGAGGTGTTCGGTCATTGGGAATGCCAAGCACAAAGAGAAGTGATGCCGGCAAGACCCGCACACCCATCACTTCTAAAATTGGGAGTAAATAAGGCTGTCTCACTGCGGTTCCTAAAGAGCAGGCTGGAGGACCATCTCCTTCCTGTTTATTCTCTTGAAAAAATAACTAACTTTGTGCAAGGAGAGTATTAAACATTGGATATGAGAGCATCATGCTGATAACTGGTATAAAATCCCCGGGTCGTCATCAGTAGAGTTTAGAAGCCTGGTGTTGCTGGAAGTAATAGAGATAAATGTGCCGTGGCTGAGAATCTATCTTGTTTCTTCCCTCTGAGTCGGTGCTTTGCCCTGTGAGCCAAGATAAAATATCTCCTCTGTTATGCTAGTTCACACGGACACTCCCGGACAAGGGTGTTTTGTCATCTTTTTTGCTATTTTTCAGTTCATAATGAGGCTCTGTTCACTGTTGTCGGGCAGCACAAGAATCGGCTTTTTCCTCCCGTCACATGTACACAACTCATCACAGCCGTCAGTCCATTCTGTGGGCTCAGAAGCATGGCTGCTCCTAAAACGGACAAATAATTCCTTTAATTTACAAACTTAAAGAACCAGTTTGGTCACAGTTATTAGTCTGATGTTTTGGGTTTTCTTTTTCCCCTCATGTTGTATTCCAGTCATCAGACGAATGAGTAGCCAACAGCGCTTGTCCAAATTGCATTTCAGGAAACAGTGGACTCGAAATGTTTGACAGCATAAACATTTTTGAGATGTTGGTTGTTTTGTCACATTGTGCTTTCCAAGTAAATAACATAATGCATCTTAAAAATCAGGCAAGTCTGGTTGCTTTATAGAGAAAATGAGAGATTTAAAACAGCAATTTTCTTTTCATTTCAGAGCTTCTACTTGTGACCTGGAAGCTATAATATCTCGACTTGTGTGACCAAAAAAGTTGCTTCGAATATGTCACTAAAATTATTTGGCAAGAGTGTGAAATTGGAAATAGAAGAATCATTTTCATAACTGACCAAAATTACAACCCAGAAGCTTTGAGCAGCATTAGTGTCGCACACAAACACTCAGCACTGAACTGTTTACGTCTGCAGCTCCTCCATATGGGCTAATGGCTGCCTTCCATTGCTTGAAACCAAAGTGCAGCAAATTAGCGTTGTGTCTAGACAATCTGTCCACGAGGATGTGTGTGTCCATAAATTTGACATTAAATGCGTAGTTAGTATGTGTCTGCCAGATAAATGAGCACGCAGTGCCCATTTCTGATGTGTGCGTTTGTGTGTGTGCGTGTAATCTATCTGCGTCGGGGTCTTTGGTCTCCCACTGGAGCACGACATGAAGGAACGCCCCTTTATTATCATTCAGCGCTGCCGGCAACGGCACGCCGTTTGACGTCTTATCTGAATAAGAGGATCAAAGATGGATGAGTTGCTTGTGTGACGTGTGTGTGTGTGTTTGTAAATGCATATATTCATGTGTTTGTGTCTTTATATCCCCTATGTTTCAGCACATACATTTATGTATATGTAGAGTGTGGGTGTGTGTGTATATGTGTGTGTGTGTATGTGCTCGCTTCCCGGAAAAAAAGTCATGAACCAGGCGCCGACCCACCAAGGACTTGCGTTCACCCCGTCTCTCCCCATCTCATATGACACATCACTAAAGGTCTTGGGAAAAAGGGGTCTGCTTGTGGCACGTGTGCGCTTGCGTGTGTGTGTATATGTGTGCACGAGGCGAATGATGGATTGGGGTCATTGGGGGTTACGGGGTTGTGATGTTGTTGCAAAGACAAACAGCTGCGTTCATGTTTGGGGCAGGTGTTTCACAGCAACTCAGCACAGTGAAATTAGTCAAATCAATACACCTCTTCGGCCCCCCTGCATTTTTGTGTGTTTAGAAATGTGAGAGAAATCGTGTTTTGGATCTGCTTTTTTAATGTCTTTAATTATTTTTACTTTTCTTAGAGATACTGGAGACTTGTTTTGACTCTACATGTAGTTTATTTAAACAGGAGCAGTGACGCTTCTACATGCATTCCATTTATATCCACCCTTATAGTTGTGTTGAGAATTACCTGGCTATAAAGTGAAGATTGCCTAGTGTCTCTGGAGTTTGCCACCCACCCCGAGTCCATCTTCCCTCCATAAATGGGCCGTGGAGAAGTGCCCATTCTCTCACTGTAAGACTGAGAGCAAAGGCACTTTTCCCACAATAGTTTTGGTGTATAGATTATCCACCCTTGGTTGAATTCAGAGCTTTCTGAGAGCCCCGAGGTCTGTCTCAGCTTCTCAGTGTGTGCTGCATCCACTGTGAGCCTCTTTCTCACGCTCAACCAACTTTATGTATTCACACATAGATATAAACACCGGTCTCCTGAGTAAAGACTCTCCTCCATTGTCTTGTGCTTTTTATTTCCATCCTCACCACTCACTCCGACGATCTTTTCTTGCCGGTTGGTTTGGCGCTCCATTTTTTTTCTCTCACAACTATCACTGTCCTACATCTCTGCTTTTCCCTCGCAACGCACCTTTTCATTGGATCAATTCAGATTTCTTCACCAGAGCACACCAGAGAAAAAAAAAAGGTGGAGAGGGTTTACTGCATTATGAATGAGAAGTGCATGAAGGGTAATGTGGGGCTTCTCCAGAGGGGAGCACCCTGTCTTGGTGTATTGAGTAAAAGCCTTCACATAATGACCAGGCAGAGGAATTCATGAAGTGATGACCAAAATCTGTTTCTCAAAATGTTTCGAAATTGGAAGATGTGAACAACCTTTATCTCCTCTGCAGTAACCCATTCATGGCAATGTTGCTATGGCAATATATGTGCACTCAATTTAGCATATGAATCCCACGGCCATAAGCGTGCTCCCATGTGACCTTTTAACATCTTGAACTTTTGTCCTGCTTGTATGTCACATGCATGATTACGGTACACCGAATGACGCAGAGTGTCCTCATGAATATGTGATAATGTGTGTGGCAACAAGAAGCTCTAAAGTGTTCACTCGCTGCTGAAATCTGTTTTGTTATTTGACTATTAGCCACTGAAAACCCACTTTGTAAGTCAGTGCATTCCCATTACGCGTTAGTTTTTATTGTATATTGGTACACGAATGTACATGTAATCAATGTTCGCTCTCAGTTCTCATTGAATTCATGTGAAGAGTCACAGCTGTAACAAAACACTCCAGTTGCTTTATCAGTTCAAACATTTTAATATTCCAGCCTTCTGTGTGAGTTCAGTCGTGCTTATTCTAAAATATTTCAGCCTTCTGTGTCGTCACTCACACAGTCTGCTTCTTGGAAACCGTGAGAGATAGATGAGCATAACTCAGTCAAGTAGTCTCTTCACACTTACGGACAATAAAGCTCTTTAATATGAACTCAATAAGAACAATAAAGGCACATCACCATGTGTAGAGCTACTCCAAGGAGAAATGCCTGCACTCACTCATAACAGCTGAATGTAATTCCTGCCTGGTCATTATACGGTGAGCGCGATGTGCTAATGGCTTGCTGCTTAAAAGGCCAACACAGGCCAAGTCGGGGCTGCTCTCGCAGCAATGTGATCCAGATTTGTCTGGGCCCATCACAGACCTGTTGAGGGGTTTAAACCCTCTGCTTGTCCAAACTGAACTGGACTCAATCAGGCCAGACCAAACTGTCTCTGTGCTCCCCCACCAGCAGCCCGGCCTTGGCAGTTTGGTCACTATTAAACACAGCTGTTGCTCCCCTGCCTCTGGTTATACACACACAAAGTCCAACCTCGTGCTCTGGTTTGAATTATCGTCTGCGTCCGGATACACAACAAAAATCAACAGCAGTAGGGGAGCTTTAATCGCACACAGATATCATCGTAATGTCCTACATTCGCTCGCGTTCTTTTTTTAGAGTGAGATGTTTTTTGTTAATGTTGAAATATGAAAGAACAACGTGACACTTGGGTCTCCTGTGACCACTAAAGTGTAGGATGAATGTATTCCGCTGTGGACTGTGAATTTTAAAAGATACTATACTTTTTGCACTCTGCTGTCAAGTGTGTAACTTTAAATGACCTTCTCATGATTAAAAAATATGGCCCCAGGCAGCGATCCTCTCAGGTACAACTTCAAGTCTCTGCTCTCTTCCTCTGAAGGTCAGGATCTGGCACATAGTACCGAGTGTTTCAGGCACCGAGTCCACGACTGTTTTGTTGTGAGCAACAATCATGGAAAATAGATTTAATGGCATCTTTAATTCGCTGACATGACAGTTGGCCTGATAAACATATTGGTGGCTGTGAGAGCTGCAGATTTCTGTGATCAGCGGAAGATCAGAAGAGTATGTGGTCTTCTTATCTGAAGGTTGGCAGTTGAACCGTCCACCTGGCCTTGTCCATGCGTCATGCTGTCCTTGAGCAAAACACTGAACTCAACATGACTCCCAGAGGTGTGGCAGCTTCTTGCATCGTAGGTGGTACCATTAGTGTGTCTCTGCTGGCGTGGAAGTTCACAGTAAACCAGCGACCTGCTGAAAGTTACACATAGTGCTCACAAGGAAAATATCGTCATGTGTTCTCATTTAGGACCAAAAAACAAACCATGAATCTCAAGTCGAATATCATCCCTGCAGCCTTTCAACCGAGGAGTCCAGTGTGGCCAGTCCTCTTGATTGTGGGTCAGAACCAATCAGGTGCTGGAAACAAATCAAAGCTCCAGCTTGTTCTTGAAAATGATAAATTACTTCCAACTCTAAAGCTCCGCGCTCTAGTAAAGAAGAAAAAAAATATATACAAACAAACAATCCAGGCGGTTCTGCAACACCTGCTTTTCATTGTGTTGGTGAGTTCCTTGTGTTCACTTTATTGCAGGAGGCAACAACTTGGTGAAATCATGATGCTGTGAACATGCTTTGTTTGCAGATCTGAAACTGTTGCTGCTTTTGGTTGTAACTGGATCTCATTCTCTGACCCAATATTTGCCCTTCTTTCCCTCAGGTGAGAGAGAAGAAGATGGCGCCACCAACAGTTCTGGCCAGATGCTCCAGCTTGTTGTGAAGAGACTGAGGGGCGGTCTGGACTGACGGAGATTCAGATGCAGGGACACGCACTCATGGTAGAAGAATCTGCGAGTGTCCAGTTTGAAACACAAGTCTGTAAAAATATAAAACTACTGTTTGATGGACTGAAGCATCAGATTAGGTTGTTGGCAACCTTCAAACATAAAACAGTGTGTCCTTGCAAACACATCATTTCTGGTGGCTTATAGGCAGCTTTAGTCGTAGGTTGTGCCTGAGATAGCAAAATGACATCAGTATTAATAGAACAAGGGTATCTGCTGCTGTTGATGTCACATTATATCCCTACAGGATTGGCTTGTATCACTTAGCTTATACAAAGAAATGTTTTGGTGACTTTGCCAACTCCTTGTGGAGTTCTCCCAAAGGACACGATGTCAGACTGCATGTATGTTTACCGTCCCCATCCTATAATAATCAGCATTTCATACACAAGGGATTTATAGCAAACTAACAAGGTGGAAGGGCTCGGCACTTAAAAGGAAATGAACAAACATAACCTTGATCTTCACTAACACTCTCATCATGCAAAGGTAGTGGTGTGTGAGCTCACATCATGGAGCTTGCGCTTTACATAAACAGCTGGGACCCCTTAGAGCTCCACACACACTTGTCTGAAATTAAACCACCATGTCGCGCCAATATTTCAGTATGTGAGAGCATCTCTGCGAGTGAGTCAGCACAAATCTCGCCAGCCGTACATGCTGAGAATGTTCATAACCCAAGACGATCCTCAGTCTGAGGTCAAGTGGATGCACAAACAGAACTAATGCTGGCAGGCTTCTGCCGGATATTTCTCCATAAATGAAACCTTGATACCCTTTGAGACTTCTGTCAGATAACTTTGTGTTTACTCCAGGACAAAGGATTGTTTTTATAATGTTTGACTTCCCAGTCTGTCAAACTGCTCCTATGAAACTCTTTCCCTTCTCCGAGCTGAACAATAGTAATCTATTGGAATGATCCCATATACAGTATGTGAAGTTAAGTCGACAGTTTTATCGTGGAAAACTGAAACTTTTCACGAGATAATCTTGGCTGCCTCAGTCAAGCACAGTGACACAACAGGAATTCATAACCTTGTCACAATCAGAGTTATTTATTTACCACTTCTGGATTCCCCTTCATCCATGGAGGCAAGATGTTTTCGACAAAAACACGATTAAAACACAATCAAAAACCAATCAGGGAAAAACAAACAACAAAAGCAGAAAGAATTATGACCGCGATCAGAGTGAGAGTGTTGTAGCGTTTCCTTATTGCATCCCTGCACAGCACATGCATATATCGGTCTGTTTGCCCCTCGGAGACGAGGAGGGATCCTGAGTCCTGATTGCTTGGAGGAAGATGCTGCTGCAGAGGCCAGCAGAAAGCCACAAACACACGATACGCTGAGCCAAATGGTGCACTTTGTTGTCGAGCAAACATACCTCTGCCAGTGCAGTGGACAATGCAGCCAGTCAGTGAAGGCCAGCATGGATATCTTCTCATCACAAGCTTGACCAGCTTCGCTCTCACTGTTTCCAGAGCGACCGAATGCCGGCTGTCACTGAGGTGTCCCAGCCTGGTCAGCGCACCGGCTTAAGTTGCTGAAGCCTCCTCTGGGACGCTCGTGTTTATGTGAACTGGAAATTCTCCAATCCAGACAGGAACTGCAGTGCAACTAAATAGGCACTGGGCTTGCATGCACATTAATCCAACTGTAGACTCGACGTGCATTAACATTTGCACGAGCCAAGAAAACATTGATGTAAAACATCTGCAGCTGGCTGTGCTGCCATGTTGTGCTTTGTTTCCTTCGCAGTACGTTTCATGCATGAGCAGTTAAAACATTTTTTCTTTAACATCAGTGGTCTGAGAGGCTCCTTCTCCTTCCACCTATGTTCATTTTTGACCCGTTGGTGCTCCTTCTCTTTGCATCTGTGATCTCTATCCTGGACCCCCCCCTCTCAGACTCATACATTATCCGTTGAGGCTCCAGCCGCAACTCTGGATGTTCCTGCTCCTCCTGCTGATCAAAGCTTCTCGGCCTCTCAGACATCAGCTGGTGCTTAAATTCCTCTTTCTTCCAGAGGTGCCCCTCCTGCTGGGGTTGCATGTGATGCAGAGCCTCTGACCGCTCATTTCTCTTACTTTGGGGGCTGGAGTCTCCTCCTGGTAATATGTCACCCCCCGCTTTCCCAACGGTTTCTTGATATCAAAAATCTGTTCATGATTTGGTTCTGCTCTCTTTGGGCTGGTCTGGGATGAAGGGGTGATCCAGCAGTTCCTCAGCTGACAGAAGCTGTGTGTCGTCCCTCACTCTGCAGCAATCGATCAGATGAAGAAACTTCTGAGATCACACTCAAGAGCTGAGCCTGGGAGCAGAGTTTTGTAGAGTTTCATAGCACAGCGTCCTTTCTATACTTTTTCTCCATGTGGTGGGGCTCCTTCAGCCCTTTCCATTGCTGTGATGCCAAAAGACCACACGTTGCTCCAGTAATCCTAGACAGTCTTAAGGAATAAAGTTTGGAAATTTTTCAGTATTTGCTGGAAATTTACACAAGTGGTCCTCCCAAGAAGAGCAAAGCCGGGCTGTGTGTGAGGCAGCGTCTGTTTGTGCTTGTGTTCAGTAAACAAGAGGGACAACTTGATTAAGCCGAGTTTACAGCGAAGACGTGGGTCTAATGAGGAATATTGGTTTCTGTGTGCTAAACACAAACGACTTTCTAAATGGAAGGCCGAGCAATGTATACAAAGAAAGTTCACTTGATGAAGATCCTACTGAATTATATATATATTTCATTAAGCTTTTATCGTCTCAAGTTTTCAATGTTGAACTGTATGTATTGTAGAAAGGCCCATAAAGAAAACATTACATCCCAGCAGGATTGTAAAGAGCAAGTCGTTGGATTGCTTCTGTATTCAGGTCAAGTCTTCGTGCACTGAAGTGTATGTAGGTTATGGATTTGTCAAGTAATGCTGCACATAGTGTGACCTTCCATTGCTGTGTTTCCAACCACAGCTGGGGACACAAGTACTCAAGCAGCTGTAGCTCCCAGACAACAAATCGGATAGAGTTGCGCCCTCCGTCTCCTCCATTACTCTGCTTCACGTAATATTTCTGTCGTCCCCACCTGAATTTACATTCTCGTTGTGGTCTCGTCCCTCTTCTCTTCTTTTCTAATTATCTCATCCATTCACTCAGTCACTCAGCCACACTCTCCACTCTTTCTTTCACTGCTCAGCTGTCATCGTTCTGTCATCTGCGAGTTTAAGGTCCTTGTTGGAAAGAAGTGCAGCAGTGGAGGCAGCCTGGCCCGCGTCCAGGCTGTGATGCATCGGCTGTTTGGGGTGAATCTAGTGTCAAACCCCACAAAGGTCATAAAACAGAAAGATGGATGCAGTGCTGAGTTTCAGCACAGCGCTCAGTTATGACCAGAGGGGGAATCTCTGCTTTTTCCGCGCTTACACACGCGCACGCGTGTGTGTGTGTGTGTGTGTGTGTGTGTGTGTGTGTGTGTGTGTGTGTGTGTGTGTGTGTGTGTGTGT
>JASSRZ010000060.1:7410973-7421135 GCA_032164315.1 Malacoctenus gilli
GCTCTCACGTAATTTCGATGATCCCATGTGGAGCTGTAGTGATGATTCCTCATTGTGATTCAGCCCAAGAGGCCTTTCTTAAAGATTCAGATCACTGTGGCTCAGGGGGCAGAGCAGGTCATCCTCTGAGTCCAAGGTTGAGTTGGATTCATTTCCCCCCTTTTTTGAAGTGCCCTTTTTGGATAGGAAACCCTAAGTTTCACCTGATAGTGAACAAGCACCTTCCAGGGCAGCTTCATCATATTAAATTGCACCTTTGCTTGCACAAACTTTACCTTGGGTGCCTTGCTTATGTATTTCTGGACTTGTGGTTGCACTCTGCTGAGCAATCTGACTGTTTTGAAGAATGAAGCTGATCTGAGCCACAGACATATTCTAAGACGAGGGGACCACCAGCTGTTCAGACTACCTTCCAAAAAAAAACCAATACAAACAAAATTCAGGGAGGATGCACACACATTTTCCTGGTGTCATTAGGGATTTTCTGTCTTTTCCTCACTGCTGCTCCAAGAGGTCTGTAAGAGGTTTAGCCAGCTAAGACTGTGGCTGTTTCTAATGAGTTGGCTCCTTCTCCGTTTCCTTGCTGTGTGTTTAAAACTCCAGGAACATTGGGTGAATCTCAGAGAGGGAGTAGATCGCATGTCTTTGGTCCTGGTCATAGCAGCATTACACTGGGATCCCACCCAGACCACAGCAAAGCTAACTCGAAACCAAGTCCTGTTTAAATTGGGTTATTGTGCAGAAACAGCTTATTACATGCGGCATGCTGTTGCTCCTAAGCAGATTGTACTGAAAAAACTAAAAATAAAGTGTGTTTCTTATCTGCACATTGGCATGTCCATCGTGGAGTGCTGCACTGACAATCTACCATGACGTGCTGTATTTTGGGTGGCCAGATATGATGCCAGCCATGCTGACACATTATCATACACATAGTCCCCGCAGCGGGATAGCTTTGCATAAGGAATGCAAAATAACAATAGGCAATAAAGGCTCGTGGAGAGATCTTTATTCATCTTGCGCTGACATTTACTTGAGACGGGGGAGCTCTGCTAATATTATTCTTTCTCCGACACAAACACGTTCACATATACAAAAGGGAAGAATTTCATATTTTGGAGCTGAACAAAGTCATCTATCTTCTCCATGTGATGCCCGAGCTTTCTCGCAGTTCCAAGGTCTGAGTCACATTGCGACTCCCATGCAGACGGGGCAGCACCTTGCATGCAGCGTGATAGGATCGGAGAATAGTCATTTGTCCTTGTCAAAACAGCTCAGAACACACACAGACGAAAGGGTGCACACAATAGTTGAGTTTTCACGCAGGATATCTTGTAAGTAAACATGCAAACACTCTCTGGCGCAGTAATACTTCATAAAGCGAGACAGAGTTGTAGATCAGGGGGAGCACGGCTGTCCGGGCCTCTGCTGGGTATAAATCAGCACTGACATGTGAGTCATGTCTCATGCATGTTGTTTCACTGTAACATGCAGGAAAGAGACAAGCTACAGCACACGTCACAACACATTAAGTCAGCCGGAGAGTTCAGTCGGCCGGACAGGCTCGCCTTGATAAAACAATATTGGCCGTGAGAAGAATGAACCTGATGAATCTTTATGTCACAAAAATCAATGATGTTGTCAGAGATAGGAGTCAGAGTTTAGGTTCCACGTCTTTCCTCCATGGAGCTCGACAAGCAGAGACTTGCTGGAGAAGTTCAGCCTGAAAACACTGATTCCAGAGAGGATATTAATATTAACCTCACTGGGATGTTGATATTAACCTCTGTGATATTAATAATGAGCCTGTCTGTCTCTCTGTGTCTACAGCTCAACTTTCCCCTGAGATGCCACAACCTGGATCTGCATTTTAAAGAACAACCTGCAGGTCAGAGACACCATTTGTTTAATGCGTCAGAAAAATAGGAGCAAAGATAACCCAAGAAAAGCTCATCGACATCTCTATAAACTGATACGGCTTTTATTAACAGAATTTTATCTACTAATGGGATTGAATTTGTTATCTGTGTGGTTTGCTTTAACTGAAGGAGAATTCTGATCAGGTTCAGAAGAGACCAGATCCACAATGTCTGTCCAGCACCTTTCAAATAGCTGGAGGGACTCTGGAGGGACTCTTCCTCTTTAGATGAAGTGTCTGCTGTCCCTGCTGCAGTGTCCTGCTTAACTGTCGGACAGATAAATGGACATCCATTGGAGACTCTAATGAATGCCTGCCATTTGTTCTGGGACTTTTTTCTCCAGGAGCAGTGTGCAGATCCTCTCGCTGCCTCCCAAAAGACCTGAAGGAAAGAAACTTAAAAACAGGGGTTCTTTTGTTGTTCTTTGGCGACACGCTCCTCTTCTTGTTTGCATTGTTTTGATCAAGATCTTCGTTTTCCAAATGAAATCGTAGCACTGCAGCAAAAGGCTCGGTAGCTGGGGTTCAGCACGCAAATACATTTGTTATAATTTCGATCAACACATCAAGAGAGTTTCCTTCAGAAGCCAAATCCTGTTTTTGTTTCTGGTATTAAAAACAAACCTCGTCTCATAAAATATTTGTGCCTCTTCCAGCTTGCATGATCTGGACGGTCTGTATTTAAAACCAAAGCTCATAACTGTCAAATGACATTTCCATCAGATTTACTCTTGGATCTTAACTTTCTTTCATGACTTTTATAAACCTTTGAACGGCACCCAGAAAGAGAAATGTCTGTTTGCCTTGGGATACCGATGCTTTTACATGGTCATTTACCACATCTGTGATGTCGGAAAATAGATTTTCTTTTTTCTTTTTGTTGAATTGAGTGCGAAATAAATATGAGACAAAAGAACCAGGAGACACAAATAAAACTGGAAAGAATCCAATTATACCCGACATTAGTATGTCTTCAACAGATACTTGATTAATTATTAACCGCGATTCTTGTTCAGTGGGTGGATTATTTCTTCCAAGTGTACCCTGCTTCTCTACTTCCCGTACAGTTTTTATTAGACACACTCGTCTTCTTTTTAACAGAAACCTTAGAGTAAATACATTGAGTTTATTTGACTGAATTCAGTCAATGAATTGGGCGTATATACCAAACAGTCAGAACAGGAAAACTACCACACGTGAGGTCAGTGACTGTCTGTCTGAAAACACCATCGCTGTCAGTGGATGATGTGTCGGAAAGAGGAAGAACAGCCAAGCGAGAGGATGTGAGCGACTTTACAAAGAACCAAATTGCGATGACGAAATGACCAGGTCATGGCATGTCTGAGACGGCAACGCTCCGTGGCCTGCAGTGGTCAGCACCCACCTAAAATTGATCCGAAGGAGGAAAACCATTGAACCAGAAGGAAAGGTTATGGGCAACCAGGAGTCACTGATGCACTCTGGGAGTGTGTTTTATTCCAGTAGACCTAATCCAAGAGCTGCAGTAGCTTAAAAAAAAAGTTTGTGGTGAACTCACAATGCATCACTGTTTAGGGAACTTCCAGCGGACATATCAGTAGTTGTGCTTGAAAAACCTTTTGAATGAAATCCCAGAGGTGAGCTGCTGCTCTTGTCATCTTATGTCGCAGAGGTCGACTTAAGTCCCTCATGTGCCACATAAGGTGAATATTATTTTCTTCTTCCAGCATCAATCAGCTCCTTTGTACCCTACTTTCATCAGGATCTTAGTTTGTGTCACACACATCAATGTGTCGTGCCAAATTTGGAAAACTTACACAGATGAATCACATGATTGCAACAGAAATAAATTGTATGGATGTGAAAAATATCTGAGCTTCATGAGGCAAGATCCAGGTAATCTATGTGAAGTCTCCTCTGTCAGGTCACCTCCACGTTACCTTCAAAATATTCAGTCAGTGACCTCTGTGACCTCACTGAGGCGTTTTCTGACTCTGGCTCCCCTTCATCCTAAAGCCAGGGCATTACTCCTCTTTTAATGTCAGTCTCCACTTATCTCGCGTTTCATTGCTCATCCATATACGCACCCACAGCCTGTATGTGCCTGTGTGTGTGAGAGCAGATACGTATATGAGCAAGCTGTGTGCTGTGAGGCCTGTGTTTGACAGGCAGCAGGTGCTTTGGGCTCACGCTGCTCAACCCTAATGAAACTGAAAGAAAATGGTAAAGCCAGGCACAAAAGAGATGCATGAGCTGTGTGTGTGCAGCCTCCAGTATATTTGCTCCACAGTCATTGTGTATTTTTATGATTGGGCTTTTTTTGTAAAGTTTTATCTTGCGGCGCGTTTTAAATGTTCAGGCAAATCACAAATTCATGAGCACAGTCCGGTCGATAAGGAGAACCGCAGTCGCCCGCTTCCTGTATGCATTTTAATGGCTGCCATTTCCTCTCTGATTGACTTTGTGACCTTTTGTTTCAGATTTCTTTAATCCTCGGAGGAAAGGAGGAGATCAAACGCCGCAGTGGCCGCAGGGAGCGCTGCCAGTGCCGGACATCAGCAGCTCCACCTGAAGACTTGCACCAGAAAAACACGGTAAAGTCTCTTTTCTTCACTTCCACACGCACAACATAGAACAAAGATGGAGTGAGTAACATGCATCTGAAACCTCTGTTTTCCTTTCATTTATATGTATAAACCAGAAACCCTGCAGTGTAGCATGTGTGGAAGGAATGTTTTGAGGGCCGTTAAGGGGGCAGGAGATGTAATTTCAGGGTTTTACCTCCATCAGATAAGATGTACAGGGCAGCAGAAGAAGCCATCTGGGGCTGAGTCAGGTAGCATCTCAAGCTGAAGTCAGCCTGAGGGCCAGCAGATCGGGCTGTGTTGATGTGGCAGTGCAACACCAAGGTCATTAAGCAACAATTTTGGAGAAAAATGTGTCAAAACAGGTGCGCTGTTCTCTACTTGAAAGTCTCCCCACTTTGCTGAGTATTTGAGGGCAGCGGTCTGATGATGAACTTGACCATTTTTGACTTTCAAAGTTAAAAAGGACCTCGCTGTTCAGTTTTGGCTCTGTGAGGCTACACGGTCTAATTTGGGGAGGACAAGCATGCTTCGCTGGGTGTTAGGTCTTCTGAAGGGCGCCCGGTCGTCAGCCGCTTTGGAGCATCCGGCCTGTGAAATGGAGCACAGCTCATGGATGTCGAACCATCGTGGAAAAAAAAGGAGCAGCCAGAGAAAAGCACATTGTTTCTGAAATGAAAGGAAACTCGCTTTATAATCACCTTCGGCTCTCCTCTTTAAAAATCACTCTGCCTGATGAAACAATGAAAGCAAAGTTAAAGTACAGACTCTGTGCGAGGTATAAACCTGGTGGTGGTGATGGACTGCTTCAGAATGTGAAATGAGGACTGCATTGGCTCCATACACTGATACAGCATGACGTCGTTGCGCATGACGAAGTCATTATGGCTTAAATTTAATTTACAGAAACTTACATTTCTGCAAATTCTCAGGAAAACCTTGGCTGGACTTTGCTTGTTTGTAAATAATAAACCAATATCTTTTTAGAGTTCGACTTTTCTTTGAGTTGAATAAGATGGAAATGATCCTTTCAGGCTTTTTGAGATGCACTGGTGTGTTACTGCTCTTATAATAATCAAACATTACTGTGCCCAGCATCAAGGTCACCGTCACCTCCTCTTGTTCACAAAACTCCAGAGAAGTCTTGAGAGTCTTCACAGCATTTATCATTGATGATGTCAATTTTTAGCTGTCCACTGTTGTTTGTTAGTTTGTGGTAGTGCTCAAGTCATTTGGGGCGACAAAGAGGATATTTTCAAGGCAGTGAAAGAAGTGCTGCATTATGCATTTTGTCAAAAAGGCAAACTGAATTATCAGTGGTGCTGTCGTCCATTCACTATTCCCTGCTGTGCTGCGAGCTTCTGCGGCGCAGTCGGAGAAAGTTGTTGAGTGACTCAGATTTAGGAAAAAAGAGATCACGCGGAGGTATACAGAGCGAAATTATGGAAAGCAGCAGAAACATGAGCACCGAGCTCCGCCTGCACTCACTTTTGAGCACTCTTGGCTTTTGGGAATTTGCATACTATAGATGTCAGGATTTCAGTTTGAGGGCATTGCACAAATATTGGTGTGACTCTGTAGGTCGGCTGCGAGTGGTCTGGTGTAGAGAGGACTTTGCCGCACGCAGCAGTCTGAATGATTCAAGAGAGGAGCGAGCGAGACGAGCAGCAGAAAGCAAAGAGGAAGTGATGAGATCGGCAAAGAGGTGGCCAGCTAAAGCAAAGAACATTGTCCCTGTGACCTCTGCGAAATGTGTACACTTGGGTCCAGACTCGCAGTCATGGCAAACATTAGGACTTGGACAACACACACACACACACACACACACACTGTCCCCCACACACACACTTGCAGTGTGCACTCACACATACTTTACATCCACTGTGCAAGAATGCATTATTGCCGTATGGATTGGTAAAAGACATTATGTAAATTGTTGTAGTGTCAACACTGTTTTGTGTACGTGTACACACAGCAGTCTGTCTCAGCACTTTAGCTTTCACACCCATGTCGATGTTTGTCTTCCATCGATAAAACTAATCTGATTTCTCCCATTGCGCAAATGAAGTTTGCATTGTATTTCTCCCGGTTGTAGCTTGAAGTAACGATGCTTTTACGCACGACTGCAAGATGGAACTAATGCTTTGTGTTCGCTGCTCCTTTTAACTTTGCTTTCCTAAACTTTCATCGACATCCACCACCAGTTGGGGGGGTGTTCTTAAGCTCCTCTTTGAGCAAATGGCATCCTGACAATATTGAAACAAATACTCGAGCGTGTTTGAGCACATTTACCCTCCTCGAGGCGTCTTTGACAGTGAATTTAATCACTGGTAAAGGCCACACTGTGAACTCTGCACATACATGCAGAGCAAAGCAGGCAGTTAATGCTTAAGCCACTCAGAAGGCCTGAATAAACAACACAGAGACATGCGACTTATTATGTCTCAACTTGAGAACCACCAGCAAATGGAAAAGAGAGGATTAAAAGCAGCACGTAGTCACAGTGTGGAAGGCAAAAGGCAAGTGGACAAATAAATTATACTGCAGATTGCGATATATTCCTTGTGACGCTAATAAATGAACATTATCTCCCACCTCTTGCTCTGCTATAGGGAAGAGGAGAGGTCAAGTTGTTCGTTTATGCATGAGTGCTGTGGGCCTTTAAAGGTTTATGATTGCATATAATTGTTGCATTCAAGGCATTTGCCATCACCCTTGATGTCCAAGTTCTGATGTCACTGCCAAGCCTGGCTGCCTGATAAAGCCTGGCAATGCAAGCACAGGGTTCCCCAGTCAATAGGTAGCTGGTTACAGCTGCTCTGACAGCCCTTTATAATGCGGCCAGTGCATACGCAGCGACAGCGTCACTCACTTCAAGGCTCCACTTCAGAAATCTTTGCACCTTCTGTATGAGAGGAAGAGAGCCTGGTCTAGTGTCCCCGCAGAGGAACCACACACATGTGCAACTGAAGACATTTCTGATCCACTACATGGGATTTTTCCTTGACATCTTTTTTCCTAGAAGCTGGTGTATGAAGTGTTGCATCAATCTGCGATGATAACGGGTATTTCAGCCTGATTACAACCAGTAAGGAAGCTAAGATGAAATCATTTTGCTCTGAATGCTGATCTTCAAGCAGTTTTCCGCTCCGACGTGTTGGAGTTTGTGTGACTAAGGCAGCGTTTGGATGAGAACGATCTGAACAGAGGAGGCAAAAGTGGCGATCTGTCCTCACCTTCTTTCTTTGCATTTAGATGAGTGTTTTGTGGGATAATCTGTGTGCAGATGGAGACGTGAAGGTGTGTTAAATTTCCGTTTCAATGGATGTAGTATGCATGCCAGGTTACAGGGTGGCAGTGTGACACGCTGCTTTCAAACCCCCCAAACGCCGTCTGAAGGGACAAAATACTTCATCGGTTTCCCTGACAGAGAAACATTTACCACGTGACTTTATGTCACTTTGATGTTACTAAGTGAACAAGCAGACTGTTTGTATTGAGTCTCTGCAGACTGAATAGAAACAGGTAAACAGACTCGAACATGAGCAACAAATGTGACGGAAAACTTCCACCAACCGTCTGTAATCGAATCAAAAGCCAGAAATAAGGAACGCCATTGTCTCTCGGCCATGCTGTATCTTCGGAGGCTCAGCTGTGTGATGCAGGCACTTCTTGCCACACATTGAGTTTACGTGCGAGCCGCCCCTCCAGACACTGGCAGAGCTCGGTGAAAGCCTGAAGCTCTTGGAGGCTCTTCAAAGGAGATTTGGCCAAGACAGAGGCTCGGATTCCTCTCATCCATGAGTTTCATATTACACACAAATCTGAAGTCCTTGTGGAGTGAAATGATTCACAGAAACAGTCGAATACGGTGACAACAGTGCAGCTAACTAGATTAAAGTTAATACACAATATTAACCTAACTGTCACCACACTGAGCTCTTTAACAGTCACACTTTGTGTTGGCAAACAACTGTCAAGACTGTTTAGCTGTACCTACAGAATGCAAATTAAAGCGTCTGTCATACTTTGTGCTGCTGATGGTCGTGATTGTGCCAGGATGCAGGGGAAGAGTTTACTCATTTGCTCTTTGATAGAGAGGAAGCCGGGACCCAGTAAACATAACATCATTTCACCTTGGTGGTAAACAGGAACAAGGTTTTGAAGGACTCTTTGACCCCTCTGAAGTGATGTCATGGAGTATGTGGTCGGTTTAAGTACACAGACTTCAAAACACATCAGTGGAAGTTCTTTGTACGGTGAATGTTTGGAGGAAAAAAAACCCTCATCATCAGTCTCATTAGGATTTCAGGCCTGCAGGTTGTTTATCCACAGGAAGTGGAACATGCACGAGTTGCAGAGTGGGGTGTCGGTGGAGGGCAGCTGCTGTTGACTGACAGTGACTTTGTGAGGACACCAGGAGTTCATTATCTCCATTTAAAATGAACACAGGTCACAAAAGAATCCTGCTGTTTCTTCTCCATTGATGGTGAAAAGTGAAATGTATAGAACGAATCTGAGGCTGGGATGGACGGAGGATGTTGCACTTTTTTTGTTTTTATAGGGTGTAAAAACTCGTCCACCCTGTGTAGTCAAATGACGTTGACAGGGTTTGTCTCAAATTGCAGTCTTGGATGATGTTGATAACAGGGTGTCAGGGTGTCCGCAATACTTTAGGGCGATACTATCTGTTTTGACAGGAACTGTACAGATGGGGCTTTAACTTTGTGCTGCATGGTCATGTAGTGGTTCGCACTCTCCTCTCACAGCAGGACGGACACTCGTTCGAGCACATTTATTGGGGCCACTGTCTTCTGTTGTAGAATTTTTTCCCCAATAAATTGCACGACCAGCAGGAGTGTGAACCTTTGACACAAGGCAGGATGGATCCATGCTGTTCACACCCAGTTCTGACCCGTCCATCTGTATGTAGCAGCAGAAGTGGGGACTCTGCAGACCAGGCCACATTTTCCCAATCTGTCCAATTTTGGTGAATCAACCAAAGCCTCTGATTTCCTTTCATAGCAAAAGACGAGAGTTCTGCTTCAATTTTTTACGATGTTTTCTGTTTAGGAGAATAATTTCGTCGTAACTCTTGATTGCTTGTGCTTCATGTGACGCTACAGTAAAGTTACCTCTGTAATCTCACATAAACGTAAGTCTGACCTCCCCTACAAGCCTAATTACATCGATCTGCTGTCAGTGGACTGGAACAGTAAGAAAGTACCTATCATGTTGAGACTGTTCAGAGTATCTTTCTGTCTGTTTTAGCGAGTGTTTTTTTGAAAGAATCTGCATATTCATTGATCTCTCAAGGGCAGTGCACATTAATCAAACAGGTTAGAATTAGCCAAAATTTAATTTTTCATCTTGCAGTCCAGAATGTTAATGCTAATGTAAATCAGTGCTACCTTTAGAGTGGAGCAGGGCCGCCCATATTAATTGCGTTTTGACACACACCCCATTTACATATACGCAGTAAAAATGACATTAAGTAGATTAAGGCAAAATTCAACAAAGATTCTGTGAAGCTGTCATTGAAAGTTTGCCTCCGTGTGTGTGTGTGTGTGTGTGTGTGTGGGCATCTCTTCGGCACTTGAATTATCACGCAGGAATTTGTCTCATCTATACAAAATCTAGTTGTTGACGTGCATGCACGCGTGCATCGATTGTGTGAGTG
>JASSRZ010000060.1:7421235-7437799 GCA_032164315.1 Malacoctenus gilli
ATCACGCAGGAATTTGTCTCATCTATACAAAATCTAGTTGTTGACGTGCATGCACGCGTGCATCGATTGTGTGAGTGCGTGCACGTGTGTGTGTTTTACATGTGCATTTGCATGTTCTGTCCATCTGTCCTTCGCCCCCTAACGACCAGATGACTCAGCTGGGTGTCTTATCTGCATGTCTGACATGATGCAGGGGCTCAGCCTTGACTGGCCTGGTAGGTGGTCACGTCCCCGCCTGGCAGAACAGCAGGTCGGGAGCTCTTCCCCTCTCGACTCCTCTGCTCCCTCGTCTTCTGTCACTATCCCTCACTTTTACAATGTTTTCATCCAACTGTCGAGTGGATTACCAGAGAAAGGCTGAATTAACAAGCATTGCACATGTGTTCAAGCACTTTCAGCTTTATTTTATCAACGTTCCACACGAGACTCCGATGATTTCCACAGATGTCTCATCTGCAGAACGACTTGTCTTTTCTCTGCATCTTGACATTCACTTTACATCCGGAGCGTCTTCCTCAGTGGAAAAACTGCTCCGAGCACAGAAATCCAGCATCTTCCTGCCGCTCTAACTGTCTCACTCGCACTTTTTCTCCTCCGTCCCTGCTGAGCCATTACTGATCTATACGAGCTCTCATCAGAACCAATAGCCTGTATCTAATCTGTTCCTGCTCCTGATGATTTCTGACTACACGGCCGCTCCCTTCCACAGTATAAGTGACTACTCTGGCTGGAAGACACACCATGACTGATCCCTCGACCCGCCGGCGCTCCACCTCACACACTTCCAGCCTCTTTGCTTCTTTACTTTCTCCTCCTTTTCCAACTCACGCCATCACTCCATCTGTTCCCTTCACATTACCATTTCCTCATCTTCCCGGCTCACCTCAGTCCCCCCCCCCCACACGTCTTCCCCATCCTCACCCCCAGCTCGTTTTATGAACAGCTGAATGTTTACCACATGTCAGCCTCATCATCTATTCTGACTAGGCCTCTGCTGGGAAGATTTGCTCTTCTCTTCCCCATTTTATTTGTTCCCCTATTTGCTGTTTCCATTAAAGATGAAATTGAAATCTCCTGCGCGAACACACGCCGCACACTGCCACACATGGCGACTAACAAAACAACGGCGTGCTGTGCCAAGGCGTATGAAAGAGCACAAACCACCCGTCCTACTTTTACCTCCGTCTCATCCTTTCGCTTCACTTCTCCCTTGCTCTTCCCGCCATCTCTTCCTCTCCTTCCTCTTTGGTCGTTGCGAGTGCGATAGCAGGTGGATCCGTGTTTCGTCTCGGCGTTGTGTTTTGTTTTATTTTATTTTTTTCCTCTATCAAAAGAAGCTGTTCCTCCATCTGGCACTTTCGACACTTTCAAACCCACCTTACACAAGTTCCTCACATATTCAACATCTTTTCCTCCTCTGCACGCTCTCCTCTTTCGAAGTCTTCCTTTGGTCGTGACACAATTTGCAGACAAACTACTTCACTTACAAAACGAGCACCTCCTCTCCTCGTGCTCCTTCCTTCCCTTTACAAACACTGTGCAGCTTCGGCTGGATCTGCCACTCCACTGCTCCTTGAAGGCTGCCTCTTCTCCTCTGCCGCCATGACTTCCGAACCCCCCCTCAGGACAGGACGTGGGGAGTGTTTGGAGCATTTCAGAGAAAAACAAAGGCGGTCTTCGGCAGGTTAATGAGGCCAGGAGGAAGCTTTGTGTGGAGCTTCATCAGTATTCAACAAAGGCCTCCCTCTCTCGCTCCCTCAATAATATCCCAGTCATTTGGGTCAGACACATTACAGTGGCTATGTGAAGGGCACCCACACACACAAACAGCAAGGAAGAGAATTCTTTGACAATTTAATAGAAATACAGTCTCATCAAATGTTCACCTCGGCGTTTTCCTCTCATCATTAGCCGTGTCCCTCGCTCCCTTTGTCTCTCCTCATTTTCCTCACACGTCCATCGCTCACCTCCGCCGTCTCGTCTCTCTCTCTCTCTGCTCTCTGCTGCTTTTACCTCCTTTTCTTCCCTACATCCCACATGCAGCTCCTTCAATTAAGATAAAGTAGCTAATCATATATGAATTACATTAACATCTCTAATAGGTACTGCCAGTTAGTGGTTCTTTATTAGGGCTCGCTCTCTACAGCCGACGTATCAAACACAATCGGAATATATAATTTAGGACCCCTAAGAGGCCAAATCTGCAAAATAAATGAGAAATTTGAATTTGGTTGATGGATTTTGGGAACCACAATTAAAAAAGAATGATGTGGTGATTAGACGGTCTTGGAAATATCCAGAAAAACACAGGGGTCCTGAGCTGGGTCTCCACAGCAACCTCAAGTTGCAATTTCTGGATGTAAAAGGCCTTATTGGAGTGTAGATGTAGAACCATTGACCCCACAGAGACACACTGGGTTTGTCAGCGCATTTTAAAAGACCCGCCCATGTTTCATTACCCCGACACCCCAAAAGTAATAATTTATGTTGTATATGAGGAGAAAAAAGGGAAACGCAGGGGAAATTGGAGCTGCAACAAACTTCTAAAAAGAGCCACATTTGCATGGACACTTGTTTACTTGGCCTCGAGGGGAGACGTCAACATCTGCACTCATGTCCCTCATAAAAAACTGAGCAACCCTCCAAACCTGCAGATTCTCTCAGCAACAAAACAAACCAAACACACCACGACACTACGGCCCTGCTTCACTTCATTACTTAACTGTTTAATTCCCCCTCTTCACCATCTCTTAGCTCTTTTCTTTACTTTCCTGTCACAAACGAGTCGACTTCCACTCTCCTCCTCGCTCCTCACACAGTGACAATGTTTGAACGAACCATCCCACAGATAACCATCTCCGCTCGCAGTGTTTCCAGCTTCTCCACTGTCTAATTACGCCTCAACTCTCGCCCAGCACGTTCGCACAGAGGTCTTAAATTAGCGGCTCGGTTTAATGTCGCAAACGCAATGTAACGTGTCAGGAGTTTGTGTGTCAGTGCACATGAAGTGGGGCTGTGACTTCATTAAGATGAGTTATGCGATTAGTTATTTTCGCAGCATCTTATTAATTGTTAATGCATGTTTATATCGGGATGTTGTTCCAGCACGCACAGAACTACTAAACCTACTACTTTGCCTGCTGTTTGGGAGCCTGTAAATATTACAGGTTATTTTCGCAGCACATCCGTCTATGCAGATGTGCGGCGCAGAGATTTCAAGGTTCTGAATAAGGAGAAACGTGTTTTCCTGGGATTGAAAATAACAAGTACAGAGTCTTCAGGCATCTGTTGCAGCACCAGCCTCACAGTCCTAACACACTGTATTGTTATCCAGACATGACCTGACCTTACCCACCCTCCGACTTCACACTGAACAGGCAGTTAATCCACTGAAAGAAACTCCCAAGTGTGTGACCGGCGTGTGTGAATCCTGCAGTACACGAGCAGGGGAAACAACTTTTTGATTTGTTTTGCCTCCCTGGCTTTAGTTTCCTCGGTTTAAACTCAGACTGTGGGCATAATTAGCCAGTGCGAACAGATGTCGTCCACCGTGAACAGACAGACATATTGTCTTTTCGGTTTTTATGCCCGATCGTTCGCCGTGTGGAAGCCGCCTCTTGTTTGTCGCATCAGCGTCACTTCAGCTCAGTGTGTCCCAAAGCTGCGTTTCATGACCGAATGTTTTCAAATGTGCAGCATTGTGCTACATTCCCATTCTAATGAAACATGTGTCAGCCTTGTTGAGATGACAGACTCCATCTGACCCTGATGGAAACGTAGCAGTGTTGGAGTTAGATTGTGGAAAAGAACAGTATGATTAGAGTATAATTAAAGATCGGGACGTGTTTTTGATTGCCAAGAAGTTCAATTAGCCCTCACCCCAAGGTTATAGGTGCAATCAAGTAACATTTCTCATTTTAAAAAAGAACAATGTAATTGCATGCTGACTGTTAGTTTGAAGTGGTTTGTTTTTCTGCATTTTTCAATTTTCAGGAGATGCAGTTGCACCTTTTCCCGGTCTGACCTGCTGTGTTTGATGGTGGCGTCCTTGTATTGTTGTATTTCGCATGCTTGCTCAATCACAGGAAATAGAAGTCTCTTTTTTTTTGCTGCCTTTGTTCAGCTCCTCCATCTGCTGGGTCGGTGTCCTGAGCCACAAGCCAACATCTGGACGGCTGGTCAGTCCCCTACCCTGCGGACAGAGAGCGCAGCGCAGGACATGTTCGACAAACTCCAAAGAGATCTCAAGGTCAGTCCTGCCACACTGGCATTATTAAGTAGCAGCAGATTCTTGCTCTTTGCTGCTGGGTGACAGTGGAAGCTTGGCTGTAATGTATTACCTGGGTCACTTAAGGTTTTTGTTTTATGCAAATCAAACCTAAATGCCAAAAGAATTCATTTGCTTAGTGCGGTACAATCTTCAACTTTTACTTTCATCATGGTCTCTGAAGAAAGAACAAAGAATTACACTTTGTGTTTATAATGGATACAAAGATTGTAGACTCTTAAGGGACGTCATTATAAGTATTTTTAGCTGCAGACCCGCAAACTCTGCCTAAAATGTGTTTTACAGTGACAGCTAAAACACTTTACGGCCTTCCCTCCGGATACAGAAAACCTATATCTAATACCGCAAAACGCTTAGTGCCCCTGAAATACTCCTCTCAGCAGTAAAACAATACGCGGTGGGGATGATTTGAAACAGGTCCTCTTGTAGGATACGGCTGAAAAGACAGCTGATTTCTGGCAGTGTGTGGACAGGCCATCAGTCCATCGCAAGACAGAGACACATGTAGCCAAACAGACTCACGGACAACACGCAAATTAACCAGCTTCTCTACTGATTATGTGACACAGCTGAAGTACTTGGGGGGCGGGGGGGTGGGACCCACACAGAAAGGATGAGGTGGACGATACGGTTTAGTCGGTCGACCCTAAAATTGCGTGAGATTCAAACAATCTGCTCACAGGCTGCAAAGAAGAGGGTGAGTGGCCACATGTGGGCCGTGTGCCCTCCACTTCCCCGTGTTTGAGAGCTCAAGAACCAGAGCGCGAACTCGCTGATAATTACTGGCGCAGCAGTGAGACAGGGATGCTGTCGCAAATCACTGATCCTGCAGAATATGACTGAGTTTATTCCTGGAGTTCGCTCTGCTACCTTTCTCCCCGAAGACGTCCTCCTTGTCGTGTTTTTCCTCCTCCCTGTCTGGAGCTTCGTTCCCAGAGGAGCTTCCAGACCTTTTCTGCACTCTCTCCCTCGCTGGGAAAAACGACGTCACTGCGAGTCGTACGCAACGGCCCCGAAGAGAACTTCTCTGTTTGACTCCCGACGCTCCTGTCCCGTCTCATCCTGGACGTTTAGTCGCGACTGGCGCTAGCAGAACTTGTTTTGACAAGAAGCCAAAGGCAAGCAAATATGAGCGGTCGACGGCAATAGGTCTTATCATCAGTGATGTAACTTACTGAAAGAGCCTTCCTCAGCTCACTGCACTCAGGGAATAAATGAAAATAAACAGAGGATTAGATCTTAAGCTACACCACAGAACAGAGAGGAGGGGGAAAAAAGAGAAGAGAGGGAGAAAAAGAGGGATTGAAGATGCATATTTCTTTACCCGGCATGTCCCCTGGTTGTTATCACACTTGGTGAGGATAATTAAAAAAGAACCTAATGCATTGAGGAAGCCAGCAAGGCGTCTTGTCTGTATTAAACATGGGTGTATTCGCCTTGTGGTTAATGTCAAGTGTGGCTAAGGTACCTGGGTCTCCAAGGGGTTGCCGAGTGAGAGCACTGTTGCTGTGATTAAAAACGGTGGAGAAGAGCCAGAGGGTGATAGCTGGCACAGATTCTGCTCCGTCTCCTCCCCCTCCATTTCACCCTCCATCCCTCTCCTCTCAGTGCCAGCTGTCAGTTATGTCAGTCAGTGTGCTAATGATGCTCCCTCGCAGAGCTCAGAGCACAGTGATACATCTGTCATGCCCAGATATCTCTCTCTTCATACGTAAGCACCGTCCACAAATGGCCTAGTTTTGTAGACTTTGGTTTTTACGCTGGATAAGCAATTCATGAACCATAAAGATTCACTTTTTACTTTATTACCAGGCCTTCTGCGGCTAGTTGCAGCCACTAGTATTTTCTCACAAATGCCCCATGTCAGATGCGAGACCACGAGGCGCTACTTCCCCCGCATTTGACCCATTCAACCACAATGCTGACATAAGTGGTTCTGAACAGGCCTCAGATCTGCTGTTTTCGTTCCACGTCTGACTTCAGTTCATTTAAACAGCATGGTTTCACCTGTGAAACAGGCAAATAACAGGTGGTCACAGTTGAACTAATGGACAAAGCAGGTCGAAACATTAGAATCTGAGCAACGCACAATTTACCCAAATTGCCCAAATAATTTTCACTGTAGAAAGCGAACTGTAAGATCTTCATCACTGAACTGATCTGTCTGCGAAATTCGACAACAGGTAATTTGTTCAATGAAGAAGAACTCACACTCTTGCATTTCCTGAGGTTCAAGGTCTAGTTGCAGTGTCATACAAACAGAACAAACTTTGAAAAAAAATAAACATTTTTTGTTTTGCCTCTTTCGCTACAAAAACAAACATTACCATTTTGCCTTTTATGTTTTTCTGTTTTGATTCCTAACTGAAAAAAAACAGAGCTGTTTGTTTGTTCAGCTGAATTTATCTTGAATTGTAATAAAACAAAAAAAAATTGAGCCAGACACGAACTGAAATTGAACTCCTGGTAATTTAATCACCATTAGTATTCTTGCAGCTCTAATCGTCTCACTTTTATTTCGAACTGAACAACAAGTTTAATACATCACTTGTACACGTGTGCTTTTGTTGTGCTCTGCATGCATTCATATGACTCTCACAATCCCTCCGTCGCCACGTACTTTGAGAAAGTAGATTCAGATGAGCGGTGGTGCCTCTCTGACCGGAGCGGAGCTGAACCCACCCAGCAGAAGATCACATATCCCTGACAAACATCTCTGGTGGCCCTGAGGCTTTTGATGAATTAGCTCCAGTGTTTCTTCACACGGACTCTCAGCTGGCTTTGTCTTGGCGTTCTTGCATTCGTTCACCCTGACACTCACCTTTTCCTCTCAGCCTGCAGTTGTCATGCGGATCCAGCTGCCTTTGTTTTCTCATTTTCAGAGCTTGCTTAAGGTTTGAAGCTTGTGTCCACCCCCCCCCCCAGCTTACTGATTTACTCACCGTTCTTCTCGTATGCATTCTTCTTTACCCATTTGTCTTCAACCCTCTGCTTGGCTTTTCTTTCAAGAGGTCACCTGCATTAGTGTTTGAATTTGCCACGGCTAAGTTATTCGTTTGACCTTGCCATCTGTCAGTACAGTGCGGCTCTCCTGGGCCTGCTACATGAGACTCTTGTTGTGGCTCCTGGGGTCAGAGGGCACAACGGATATCCTTTCAAATTGTATTCACCCCCCCACCTCAAAAACCATGAATTTTCTTTGCATATATATGTATATGAGCCCCATAGCTTGTGTGGATGCCTGAAGAGCCATATCAGGGTATCAAAGGCTGCAGTGCTGCTGGGAATGATGAATGGCTGCCAGGTGCTGAGCTCCATGTGGTAATAACCTAAGGTAAGGGCTTTTGGCCCTGTTTGGCAATGGAACAGGAAGGGTTAAGTGGCTGTAGCGACTCTTTGGCGTAACGTCGCAGCCTTCCATCGCCTCTGGCAGCAGCTCATCAGCTTATTCCCAAACATCTCCAAAGGTCCGCTCGGATGAGGTCTTGAGCCTCGGCAGGCGAGTGATGGAGGAAATGGAGACGAGGCTTAATTTCCGTCATACCAGAAGTGGGACTCGGGGTGAGCTGACAGGCTCCTTGGCTTTCTGCCTTTCTGCCTCCAGGCCCGCCGTCCCGGGGCAGCCAGATCGTCTCACAGAGCGGCCCTGTCTGCCTGTCAACCTGTGTCAACATCAGCTCGGCCCCCTCGCCCCTTCTTGGCTTCTCCACAATACGACTCGGCACTCGCAAAGGTTACACAAGTTCAGATTTAGTGTAGGAATAACCCTGGCCTAGGGAAGTGTCAAAGGTGTCTAATACAGACCTCCCAGTCAACCCCCCCCCCCTAACCCTCAATCTCGCTCCAGTTCACTGACAAGTGGTGTTGTGTAGAGGGAGGGAGGATTGCAGGCAAAGAACAAACACATAAAAGAGAGGCTGTTACATGGCTGTCATCATCACGCCCGTTTCTAAAAGGTTCACGGTCTCTGATGTGAGCAAGCTGCAGCGCTCAATAGCTGCTAAGATCAGTGACTTCCTGCCTCGAGTGCTGCCTCACATCATCACAAAACGTTACAGCTGATCGGGTTGAAAATGAAAAGAAAAACCTCTCCCTCGCTCTCTCTGTCTTCTTCCCTCTTCGACTTTTTCTCTGTGACGACCGTTTTTAGCCCAAGACGGGGTTTTTTGTGTGTGTTTCACTTTGATTTATAAGCACCTTGAAGGGAATCTCTGTGTCAGAGCAGGAAATGTTGCCGGACACTACAGAGATGGGGAAGCGGAAAGGAGCCTGCAAGGCTCGACTGAGTCAAGGGTCACGTGCGTCAGAGGTCAATCAGCTTTAAGGCTCACGTTCGATTTGTCAGTGGTGACAAGATGCTGGAAATCAGGCGGTTGCTTTTGTGCTAATTTGTGCTCTGAGGGATTTAATTACAGTTATTTGTCAGCGTGCTGCTTTCGTTGCTGTTCTAGGTAATGGTTTCTTTTGTGCAAGTTATTTCTTTGAGGGAGGAAACTGGCCATCTATAAATACTCACGTCCTTCCCCAAAAAAGTGAAAAACACGAAGGTTGCCAGCACCGAGTTAGGTGAAAATCAGTCACTCTGCACCACAACACTCTCACACACACACAAGGTTTTACATCGACTCTATTCAGACTGACACAGCATCTATAAATAGTCACACAAGCAGCACACACTCTCTCAATCTCTCTCCCCTTTCCCCTCTCCCCCTCCCCCTCTCTGTCTCCTGCCTTCTCCTGTGGCCAGACGTGGGCTTGCTTCCCTGCGAAATTCAATTTGCAGACTAATTCCATATCAAAAACATGGTCAAAGCGCAGTGTTTGTCGAGTGTGACACAAACAAGCAAGGACATCGTCTCAGCGTGGCTCCTCCCGCAACCTCATTATAGCGGTGCCCTCAAGTAACAGATTTGTCCTTAATTGGCGAGTTGTCCTAATTGACTTTAGCTAATTTATGGATTAGATTATTTTTACCCTCTCTCCTAATTGAACCATAACTTTCATGTGTTTGCCTGGCTGGCCGGCTGCTTTGTGAGTAATTGGTGGCGTGAGTGCTGTATGTCTGTGTTGCGGCTGCAGGTTTTGCACTATCACGTCCGGTTATGAACAACATCCATACACAAAAAAAGACATTAAATTAAATGTGGATTGGAGGGGAAAATACAATAGCTTGTACCTGAGTGGGAGTAAACAGCAGGAGTGTCCATTTCTCAGGCTGATGGAGAGTAGCACCTTGGGGTGCTCGTCCCTCTCCAGGCGGATTGGTTTGTTGGAGTGTTTATGTTGGAGCTATTGCTATATTAGCATAACTCAGTGGCTCTGAGACACCCTGAGAGCGAAACAGATGGTGTTTAAGTGGAGAGGCTTGAGCTTTTAGGAATTCTGATGGGCAGCGACGTGAAATAAATCGATAAGCGCTACAATGGCTGACGCCGTCTCTTGATTGCGGCATGTGGTCTTGTACTTTGAGTTTCCCCTGAACTGTTTTAGTCCTGCTCAGTTCCGCATGAAACTTTCTCGCCTTTGTCGGCCCTCTTCATCATACATGCGCCTCTGTCGAGAACACTGTGGAAATGCATGAGATGTTGTTTTGTTTGTGCTGTTTTGTTTTCTCAGGGAAAGTGTTTTCGTAGAGAATTTCATTCTGAAAAAAGCAACTGATGTATTCTTCAAGGTTTCTGCTTTTAAAGCGTGGAGCAGTGCAGTTTTCCTCCTTCCACTGTCACATTACTGTTATTGCCATCAGTACTCCATAAAATGTTCATATTTTAGTGGCCCTGCACCATCAACTCTGATATCTGAGAATCACGCAGGCGTGATGGTTCACCTGCACTCGAGTCAGCTGGTGCCATCCTCACAGATATGATATTTCAAGAAGGCTTCCACAGTAACTCCACTTGTCCTCACAGATGAACCCTACAGAGAGTTGTGCTGAAAAGGTAAAGGTCAACGTAACCTCACAGAATACATTTATGACCCCCCAAAAAAGTCCGACATAACTATGACGACATTTGATTGAAAAGGAAAGGATAGAAATGATGGAGTGGTGGCATTTTATAGCCATAGGACCAAAGGTCAACTTCCCTGCAGAACTCCTCCTCCTCGCCGACACTCGGCGCCATAACTCAGCCACAGGAGAGCTCGACGTGTCTGTATTTCACTGTCGGGTGAGGTTGATGACACTAATCTTTGAAGTGTCATGATTGTATAGCTTTTATGTGCTGTCAGGATGAAGATGTATGAGGCATGTGTATGTTCGTAATTGTAGCTTCTTTGCAGCTTCATCCAGGGTTAAAACATTTGTTGTGCATTCGGGGAAAAACAGTTCAATCAAATTTCTGCTATTGATCTTGCAGCTGATATTCTGAGTAGTAATCCTGTACTTTTAATTATTTATCTAGATATTTAGGCACAATTCAGGCAGTGTGGCTTTACTCAAGTACATTTCTCCTCTCCACCCCCACATGTCTGTAATCTGCAGCTTGGCTCATTTGTGGAAACAAAACCTGCGAGGCAGTGACATTAAATACATATGTTAATAAATGTATTTCTTCTGCACTTTCTGTGGAATTAAAAATGTACAAAGCCGCACGTTTCAAACAGATCCGTGACTTCCGTCTGCCAATGCATTATTATCAGCAATGCAGCAGCTGTAAATTCGGGGCTTTAATTTGTTTCCCCCCTCAGCTGATGTAAAGATATTCACGCACACATATTCCGACATCTGCCAGTCATCTGTAGGGGTGAGCACTCGCTTCCTGCAGGCAGTTTAAAGACAAATAATTCCTCGAAGATTCTTGGTTGGTGTGAATTTTTTACGGTAATTACACGTTTGATTCTCTGAACAAACCTCTGCTGTAGAGCTTCAAACCCGCCTCGAGGAGGGCGGCTGCTGTCGCTCTCATCAACTACCTGTTTTTTGCCTTTTAATTATAATGTCTCGCCCAACCAAAATATACACAGCAGAGTAGTTTTGATGTTGTGGGAGAAGATGTAGGAGGTGATGAATATATTGAATATAGACATCTGTGCCTCATTAACAATGTGTTAGTTTTTGGCAAATTCATTTCATTTTTCAGGACGGAATTTGTTCTTTTTGTCCGATTTATAATGGAGTTATGTCTTCATTCCCAGTAAGCACCTGTAGCCACACATGCACACATGCACATGCACACACACATGCACATCGACACATGCACGCATGCAAGCACGCACAGAGAGAACAGAAGAAACTTGAATAATTGAGCGCCAGGTTTGCAGAGATGGCTGTTTCTGCATGTATGATAAGTGCGTGTGGTGTGTGTGTGTGTGTGTGTGTTTGTGAGCTTTACATTATATATAATGTGTATAAAAGATCATTATGGGGAGGAGGGAATGCTGAGATGTGTCGGGGATGAAAGTGCTGCATCTCTCCTTTGGGCTGTCAGCCTGTTACCAGGTGTCACTTCAACTCCGCTCACCCACCTGCCTTCCAGCCTCCACCAGACCGCTGGCACGCACGCACGCACACACACACACACACACACACGTGCAAACACACGCACACATACAAACGAAACTGATGGCAAGCACAAAACAACTCCAAAGAGATAGTAAAATGATGAAGGAGAGTCAGAGGAGGAGAAAAGAAATGGGAGTTCGAGTGATCACAGATAATTAACCAGAAGTGGCTAATTGATGACTCGAATGCTTCGCACACTCCCACAACATTGGTCTATTTGTGCGAGAACACACAGCAGTCACACGTCACTCATTTGTTTCTCTCCGTACAAAGAATCCTGTTTTGTCCTGCTGATTGATTTCACTCAATTATGCCTCCTCGTACTGAGCCACACTGCAGAGTGTCCATGATCTAATTTTTGTGTATTCCTGAAAATGTTCCACAATGAAAGTCGTTCAGATGTCTGTTGGAAGAATTATTTTTAAAAAAATGCTGACGGATAAATTGTGCAAATTAGGCTCATGCAATAAGCCAGATGAAATACTCACAGCTGTTTGGAGACGTATACAGTTGAAGCTGTATCTGGAGGGCTCTCATTGTGATGCTCTCTGCATCGACTAAAGTTTGCTTCAGTCTCTCTGATGCATGTATGCAAAGCATGGATTTGTTTAGAGTCAGTCAGACATGATGGGAGATATGCCAAACACTTTTTTCATCCTCTATGTGGGCTCAGACTGAAGTATGGTGATATTTTTCTTTAACTGGAAGGCTGAGGAAAGAGAAACCTCTGAATTCCCTGTTGAATTGGATGAAAAATATTTCTTTTCCAGAAAGGCTCACGATATTTTGTGTGCCATCTATATCTATTTTCCATATCTATTTCAAAATAAAAGCTTTTGCTTCAGATAATAGCCCCCCACAAGCTTTTCATGCACAGCTTATTCAACCAGTTTTGACTTTACCTTTGTTGTGGAGCCAAATTAAAGTGAAATTGTGCAAACTGACACTTCCCCAGTTTTCATCTGCTATTTATTCATTGATAGAAATATTTGTTCCAGGCTGCTCTCATAATTCACGGTGGCACAAAAGCGAAACCAAAAATGTATCACATTTAGGAAAGTGATCAATGTGTTGCAAAACAGCTCATATATAATTCTTGCAAAAGATTATGCTGCTAATACTGTTGTTCCCAGAATACATGTGTGAATAAAACCACATCAAATAATACAGTTTTGTTTTCATGGTTGTAAAGTAAACTTTATTGAGCACTTTTATAGATCCCAAACATTCAAAAACATCATTGTGTGTGATTATTTCTTTCTGTTTTCAGTCTGATATTTTCTATATTTTCTTTGTTCCGGATTTTCGATCTGGATTGAAGGGTTGTGAGGCTGTTTGAGCTGGTGCACGTCGGTCTGTGTGCTGTTTCTGGGGGCTCTTCAGCTCCAGGCTTTCTCTGCTCGCCTCTCATTGTCTCTTAACTATCTCAAGGTTTCTGCCACTCGTGCTCGCTCTCCTAAATCTGTATCCTTGTTAACACAAGGGGTTTTGCGTGGGAGGGGAGAGATTCCGTTCATCGGGTCCTCTCTTCTCTCCTATCTCACCCCCCCCCCCCCGTTCTCCTCCCCCACCTCCCGCCGAACCAGATCACAAACAAGGGAAGGCCTAAAAGGAGCACTTTCCCCCCCTGTTTTGCCTTGTAGCTGTCCGGCTGACCAGAAAGAGCGAAAACAGACAATAAGAGAAGGAGACAGGAGCGCAGAGACACCTCTGGCTGATATTTGCTGAGCTGCAGAGCCTCAGATGCTGACAGGCCTTCATCATTAGCTTTTATTCCTCCGTCTTGCCAAAGGAGCGTTTTGTATTCTGGGCCAGGCTCTGTGGGGGGGGGGGACTAAATCAATTCCAAATTATTGCACCTCTCAATAACTGATGGCCGTGTCTGGGCGGAGGAGAAATGATTAATGATGATACTATGGACAATGTGAGTAAGACACACACTGAGACATTATCGGCGGCGCGTCGACACACACACACCGTCGACAGAACTCTGTGTGTCTAACTGGCGGTGATTACTGAGGGGAAAGAGATATCACTGCTCCCTTTGGCGATGAGGACCGGGGAGTTCACAGCGAGTGTTTGTGTGTGCGCGCGCGCGCGTGTGTGTGTGTGTGTGTGTGTGTGTGTGTGTGTGTGTGTGTGTGTGTGCTGCACAATAGAATAAGCAGGTGAGTAATGGCAGAAATCATAGGTTAGCTCAGAAGACAATTCTATCGAGATCCTGAGTGGAACCTGTAATAACGATGCCATCGCAGTACTTAGAACCTGCCAGGTAGAAGTGAAGTGGAAAGCACACTGCTAAAGTCGATTGGAAGTTTCCTCAAACAATAATTATCATTTCATCATATCTTAGGAATGTCCGTCTCGATGGCCCCCTCTCAGACGTGTTGTTCCGATTCTTTCACAGTGTTGAGTGCTGATGAGGTCTGAGCGTCACTCCTTTGGATGCATCACCCGTGGCCCTCAAAACTCAGCACACTTTTGAGTGAATGTGTGAGCTGGATGCAAAATAGGGTCCTGTGAGTTTGCACTAACAGAACGGGACAGATGCCTTCTTGTCTGTACAGACAGGAAGCTTGAAAACAGGACGCCTTCGGCCTCCGGCTGCAGCAGGAAGGATGTATTAACAATGACGTCTCCAAGATACGCTTTGACTGATCCCGGCCCTGTTAAAGAAATTCACTTTGGATGTTCACTGTGTCTTTCTGCTTAGTGGAGTCATACAGTGCTGCTTGAAGTAGTCACTACTGGTGTTTTTGGTGAGGAATAGGAAGGTGGAGTGAACCTAAAAGTATGATTTCATTTCTACATCCTTGTTATTTCTTGGCCTTTTTCAGATGAATGCGTCGCATTTAGATGCAGTTGATCAGTGGGCATCATTTTGACTGTCTTGACGTGGAAGCATGAAAACGAGAATCGACTATTAGGATCACAAAAGTTATCAAGTAATTTATCTTCTTTGGGGCATGAATACCAGATATGATGGCAGTTTGTCCGACTGCAGCTCAGATGTTTCCCTTTAGAGTAGCTTCCATTTCTCTGAATTTACGTGCCCAGAAGGCCACTGAGCAATTCTTCTCCCAGTCGTGACGTTATTTACAAAATTCTCCCGCTCATCTAACCATCTGGATACGAAAAAAAAACCCTGAATCCGTCTGTTGCACACTGGAGGAAAATTTCTCAGCCGCTCCCCTCGGACAGGTACGCACTTCCTAACGACCGCATACTTCTGCTACTGGAATGTAAATACATGAGAGGCACAAACTGGGTCTCAGCCAGCCAAGATCACCATTCATGAGATCTTAATCTTCCAACGCGACGATGCTTATTCAGTGTGTGCCGATAAGCTCAGATAGCATCACTGTGGCAAAAGGCTAAACTGACTGCATTATTGGTGTGAGCAAATGAACGGCTTGTGAGAGAATACACTGCAGCGTGCTGCCGTTTTCAATTATTCATGTGCTGGTTTTCGGCTTCAAACCGTGTCTGCGATTAGATGAAGCCGCAACTGTCTCCAAATGTCGGTAATAAAGCAAAGGCAGGGTATGTTGCGAGCAAGGGAGAGCACCTGCAATTGGTCCCATCCATTTGTTTCTGACTTCTCCTGGACCGACACGTAGAGCAGTCCTAAAGAAGCCTCTGAGTGGCAACTTGCCCTCATACATTTAGGCGAAACTGTATGAACACAATTACAAATCTAAGATCTCGCTACAAAAGAGCTGCTGTCAAGCCCACAACCCAAATGGCTGTTTTTCCATTGTCAGTCATTTGCTCCCAAAACATACACTTACCCGCGCCGACAACGAGTTCCATCTTTTATTATCTGGCTGCACAACAAAGCCCAAATTCATGTGTGCTTTCTATCTCGCTCATAATCTTCCTCATAGCACTCAGGCTGCACTCTGGGGAGTCATCTCAAAACAGTAAGCGCAGCCCCGCGCAAGCAGAAAGTGCGTCGTGTCTGTCTGTGCACTCACTCACGCGTGCATGCGCACACATGCGTGTCACGCACGCGCCCCCTGATGTGTCGTCCCAGATGCACTTGATAGCTGGTGATAGTAGCCATTGTGAGAAGCAATGTTCCCCGTCTCTGTGTTGTGTTGTTATTACATTAGCAGCTTCAGATTTTATCCCCCTCTCTGTTCCTTCAGCCCTTCACCTCTCCGCCTCACTCCGCTCTACGTCTTCCTCTGCCTCCTTGTCTTCCTCCATCCCCGCCGTCCTGTCCGTTGTGATTTAGTGCTCCCTGTGTTTACCCTCCGATGCCGTTTCAGAAACCAGGGGAAATTATAACTCTAACCCAGGCTGAAATCTCTCTCCAAATTATGGCCATTGATTTGTGTCTTTATTATGTCTTCAATGGAACCTTGTTCACCAGCGTCACGAGGTCCTGCCGCAGAGTGCAGCTCAACACTGCCATCCAGTGATAGTTCAATCCTCTGAGATGCGACCGGGAGAGAGAAAGACGAGCTGCTGGCTTTCTGCTCTCGCGTGGATGCTTGTTTATTCGTGACACACACAGTGACGGTTGCGAGGTTGTCTCTGTTCACGTCTGCTTTATGAGAAAGAGCGTATTGAAGCGTGACAAAGATTGTTAACTGCTGCGTGCGGCGCAGATGATGTCAACTCTGGGATGGCAATGAAGAAGAAATGAGAGTTGGTGCGTTTGTGTGGAACCTCAAGGTGACTGAGTTGAGGCACTTTGGGGGGGGGGGGGGGGGGGGGGGGGGGGGGGGGGGGGGGGGGGGGGGGGGGGGGGGGGGGGGGGGGGGGGG
>JASSRZ010000060.1:7437899-7455053 GCA_032164315.1 Malacoctenus gilli
GTTGTGCCACTTTGTCCCCCCCCCCCCCCCTCCTCTCTCTCTCTCTCTCTCTCTCTCTCTCTCTCTCTCTCTCTCTCTTTCCATGGTGGTTTACATTACCCTGGGCAGAGCGGTGTGGAGCAGCGTGGCGGCCCGCGGCTGGTTTGATGCAGGAATGCCCCGGCCATCTGCTGCACATTAGAATTAGACCTCCAGCCCAATTCAATTAGCAGCCCGAGCCAGTGCCACTGATTGGGCAGTGAGGGGGGAGAAGGCTACAAGTCAGCCACTGGTCCGCAGTAAACATGACGAAGGGCGACAGGGAGAACAAAAACACAAGCAGAAGGATCGTGCAAAAGAGAAAGAAACGCAACCGAAATCCAGCAACTCTCAATAAATCCTTTTGAGAAATTAAGCATGATTGAATGGTATGTGAAACGTACACGGAGACAATCAGCAAGCGAGACATGATTGACTGCTGGTAGATCTGCCTGGGGTCACGCCACATGTTTCATCACCAATTAACCGCCCCTCAACTAAACCCATAAGTTAGCACGATTTCAATAAAGAAAACTCCAAATTGTCAGTCAGTTGGAAGCAAAATATTTTCCACCCTTGCAAATGGTGCCAACACAGATTCAATTACAACAGCGGCGAGAGAAGAAATAAACGCCTCCCCAAACACGCTTTCTGCCAACTTTTGTGCAAAACAAAAGGAAATAGACAAAGCTGATTAAATAAAAGAGAAAGAGGCCCCATAGATAAGCATCTTATTCCGCTCATAATATTTGGACTAAGACGGATGGAAACAGACGTGTCATCAAAACATCTGGGAGGTACAACTGCTTTCGAAACTTGGAGGGAAGGACTGAAAGGTAAAACAGAGTCCATGTGTCAGGACACGCTGATTGACGTGGGTCACATCTGTGCAGCCAAACTGTTCTGCTAAACTCCCCGATACTCACACGTGTGGTTGTACATCAGTGGTTCTTTTGTCACTCACACTGTTGGCCATCCAACGCCTCCATGTCGCCTCTGTGTTTGTTTGAACCTGATTATTATTATCGTGACTCTCGTGCCCTAAATGGCCAAGATTGGAAAGAAGGCAAGGCTGATGTGTTTTTGTGTCAGTATACCGATACACACACACACACACATAAACAGCGAGCAGCAGGACGCCTGCATCCAGTGGAACATACTTTCTCATATGTTCTCCATGCTGTCAAATTTTGTCAGAGCCCTCAGAGGCATAATGCACAAAAACACTGACTCATATAAACAGTGTTCTGTGAGGATATGTTCCTAATTATCTGCTGCATATTTTGCTGATTTTTTTAACTCATGCCAGACTGGCATCTTTGGAAAACGCCGACTTTTCAAACAATCGCGGGTTTGTGTGTTTCACTGAAGCGAATGTTCTTCGCAGCAGCGCTTTTTTTTCATGTGCTAGACTGGCAAATCATGTTGCCCAGCGAAAAAAAGCTTGTTTTTTTGCCCCCCCCCCCTCACATTGTGGTGTGTTGATTGTATGTGTGCGTCTGGATGGGATTGCGCTGATGTGTGATTGCAGAGAGAGCGTTTGGTAGCTTCTCTTCTTCTCTTCTCACCTGTTCCTCGCGCCGCAAACACCCTGCAGAGCATCAGCACGTCATGCTGTGCAAACATGCCCTCAGGCAGGTGCCACACACAGGCACGCACACACAATCCTAACTTACACACAAGTTTACAGATAAGCAGCAAATACACTGAAAGCGGGAAACCTCCTAAATATTTTCACTCTTTAAAAATTCATGAAAAAAAGCAAAAAAAGTCAGGGGGGCCACAGGAAAGTCACAGACGCGGAAGCGTTCACCTCGGTTGCCTCACTCACAGACTCATCAGCAGAAGGCATTCAGTAGATAATCCTGCAGTTCTCACCTGAAACACTGCGAGGATTTCTGGGACGGAAAATGCACACTCAGACGCAGCCAGCTAAGCAGCATGGCAGTAATGACTGTTTCTCATTGGACATCTGCGAGTGTAATCTCCATCTCCCCATTGTTTTGCCTCTCAGCTAAATTCAGCCATGAAGCCGGTATTATGAGCCAACGGGCTAAACCTCAGCCTGGTGTGCTTAAGTAGCCAGATCGATGAGTGTATTACCCAAAATGTGGTCAATGAAAGTGTGGAGGAGAGTTTAAAGGAGGACGGATCAAACTAACCACACACACACCGAGAGTGTTCCAGGTCAATAATTTTGTGGTTTCAGTGTCGGAGGAGTTGTTACTTTGCTTGTAATTATGGCTTCCTCTTTGTCCTTGTGTGAGTCTCTTTGTACACACACTCACTGCACCCTTCTGCCTCACTCGGGTCACTGGTGTCCACATCGGTTGATGGATTGCGTGCTCATAATGCGCATCGTGGCTCCTCGCTATCATCATGTGCACAGTACGTGTAATGAGTCGCCACACAGCCAGACTCCCATTACCATAGCATGCTAGCATATGTTTGTGTGCAGATTGTATGTCAGTGTGTGTCATGCCTTGGGCATAAATGTTGCTCCAGTGAAAATGGAAGATTTCATTCTTTTAATTGCATGCGGGAGGTGATGTTGTAAACAGGCCGACAGATCAGCTTCATGCTGATGGATTTCTCAGTGTTGGTGTTGATGTGTGTTGTAAGCTGTTTATGAGAAGGATCAAAGTTTGAGAGGAAGTTTGCTGACCTTGTAAACACATTGAACTCACTTAGGTAACGCAACCATTGCCATCACATAATTAGAAGATTAATAGCAAAGCATCGCTGTGTTCTGTTTGGCCTACCGGAGGTAAAACCGGTTCGAGCAACTGTCTGTGTAGTTTCAGATAAAGCTGCATATAAATCCAAAAGTCTGAAGCTTCAAGAAAAAAACCAAAAGATAATAAGCAGCAATTATCTTTAAATGTGGGGTGTTTATTTTCAGTGTGTGCGTTCATTCTTGCTTGATGTATGCAGATGTGCAGCACACAGGAACAGTTGAGCTATAGGAAGGCTCATATTGAGAAAGAGAGCACTGTTTCTTCCTCCTCCCTCCATTTCAGCCTCCTCCCTTCATGCCAGGCACACAGTGGAGGTCAAGTACCACATTTCTCAACCTCCATCTCGCTCAAGGGCCTCCTTCTCTCTTTTCTCTTCCCTTGCTCTCCCCCCCCCCCCCCTCCTCTCTTTGCCTTTCCTCGACCGCCTCTTTATGCCTCCTTTCTTCTCTATCAGATGCAGACAGTAGGTACTCGACGCCATGGCAGAGCCCGGCTGCAGACGCTTTCCAGCTCGTGGTTACAGTTTTTTTCCCCTTTCAGTCCAACACACATACATATTGTACGTGTAACCTTTTCTCCCTCACACAAAAATCTCACAAAGGGCAATAGCAGGCTATCACTCACCCCCGAACACACACACACACACACTCGCTCACCCAGCCCTACCTCTGTGTCCTTTTTGCCCTGTCTGAAATGTATTGTTTAGGTAAATGAGTCTGTGCACCCAGCGGGGGAATCAGCATGAATAAGAACCTGAATGCATTATCCCATTACTCTTCCCTCCCTCTTCTCTCGCTGTCTCTCTCCCGGTCCCTCTCTTTCTCTATGTGTGGCCTCTGCCTTGCTCAGCACCCACAGTCCTTGAGAGCTCAAATTGACATTGGAGACCTGGTTATTAATATGTGGGTAGTGGATGCTTGTGGTTTTTGTGTGTGGGGGTGTGTGCGTGCATGCAGTGGAGAGTGATAGAGTGCTCTTGTCATCGGTGTGTGCCCGATGTTGTGTGATTTGTTTTTTTGAAAAAGATGAAGATGTGCATGCTTGTGTGTATGTGTGTGCGTGTGCATGAGTGTGTGCACGTGCCCCATGCAGACAGCCAGACTCAGGCAGGTTCTCTAATTAGAGAGACAGAGTGGAGCACACTGACTCAGAACAGGAGGAGATGGATAAAAGAAAGGTTGCTTTTCTATATACCTGCTGAAAACAGGACACGTACGTGTGCTGGTGTGTGTGCTTGGTTGCGTGTGCCCTTTTGTACATCTCTGCATGTTGTTTTTTTCTGCACACCTGGGTAAAGCTCACCTGCTCGCTTCCCCTTGTTCCTTTTTTCCCTCTTCACTGCATGTGTACATGGGTTTCTGCATGCATGCATCAATGTGTGTTTGTGCCTGGCACTGTGTGTACGCATGCATTCGTCAGGTGTCACCCAGAGAGTCTGATCCCCACAGTAAGCTGCTGCCACTGTTGGCATGGCGACGGCTGCGGTACTGTGAGACACTGCTGCCATGGTTTCCAGGCACGCCAAGTGGGGGACAGGGGAGAGACAGGGGAGAGGGCCGATGCCTTGGGTGGATGTGGGTGTGTGTGTCCATATTGATCGTTTTTATGTAATATTCAACTTTAAGAAGCAAAAAAAAATTGTTAAAGGTTACATGGACTGTCCAGATTGTCTCTGTTGACCTCCTAATGCATCTACCACACAGTGCTGAAACAACCTGTTGGATATGCATGCATGTAGTCTATCTTTCAGGCCCTGTTACGCAAAGGGCCACCTCAGGTTTTGCCGGCAGGCTTGATGTGTTCACCGTACATGGATCAGAAAGCCACAGTGTGTTCGGAGCCTGTGTGTTGTACTCCAGGGCCCCGGTAACCTATGTATAATAGATACTCCTGTGGAACAGCTGTGGAAGGAGTGCAGTGGTGTAACATTGGAAGGACATGTGTTCAAATATGCAGGCACATACTCTGTATTCCATCTGAGATGTTCTTTGAGAGAAGACATCCAAACCTTCAGGCTACCTATTAAATCAGTGTGTTTTTCCCGCTAACACAGAGCAACACAACACTCTGGTATCCCTTCCCAGTAACTGGCCAAATTTGTTTTGAGCAAATTGAAGACAAAAAAATCAACTAAATAGCCTGTTTGTTGTGATAATATAGCTCCGTTTTACTGGACAAAATACCCTGTCTCCCCTTGTTGTTCTTACTTGTTTACAGTGCATTATTTTGCCGTCATCTGTTGCTTTTCAGTGTTTTTTTTCTTTCTTTTTAAATTAACAAGCCCACAACAAGACGATAACAAAAGACTCCAGCTCCCTTTGTGGCCTAAAGCTGACGAGTTCATTACCAACAAAGCTTTGGTCTCTGTGACCTTCATCGAGTATGTGTGAGCGTCACCTCATCTGGGCTGCCACAATTGGAGGACCACGAGTGGATGAGGACTGATGGAGACACATGAGTCATCAGCCACACAATAGGTTTAAGGACAGCAAATGACATATTGGGTTTGATGATGTCAATCCCCACGAAGTGTCTGAAAACATGCGCATGGATGGAGTTATATGTGCTGGACAGAGAATATCTGAGAAAATAGATCTAGCTCGTTAGATCATATTATTATTCGAGGGTCCGAAGAGGAGGGAGTTCACACGATCTGTCAAGCTGTAATTGTGTCCTTACGTCTTATCTCAGAAGTTCTAGTGACACCAGTCTTGTCTTTAAACCTCAGATCTGCGTCAGAGCTGAACATTGGGATGACATCTGTGAAACAACAGCATCTCAGGCCTCTTTGTCACTGACAACACACTAAAAGGAGCTTGTCCTCCAAAGCGATGAGGAGCTGTTTGTGCTCGCTGGGTGGTCAGAGGCACTGACTGAAGCTGGGGCAGCTGGCTGGAGGTTATCTGAGCATGCCCCCTACCATGATGGCTGATGAATGTGCCTGTCTCTCACTTACTGTTTCTTTGTCTCCGATTCCTGTCATACTGCTGCCTCTCTCTGCTCACTGCCTCGAAACACCGCTGTGCATCCACGACTATTGTTTCAATGATGAAAAGATAAAGTTCTTTGTGGTGGTGTGGACTCGTACTCCAACCTGAACTTGGTTTTAATGCCTCCAGTGAGAGTGACACTGTGGATGTGATCGGTGCGAGTGAGGAATGCATTCAGGAGTGTAGGAGAACGTAGCGAATGCTGCTTTTGTTCACATTAGGTGTTGCCACTGAGGTGAAAGGGAATGTTTCAGCAGACTATTATCTTGCCATGGTGAGTTTATGTCCATGCAGCATCTGTCCTGAGTGTCGAGGCTCTCTGGGAGGTCGAGCTCACCGAGGGAGCCCCTGAGGTAGTTTACCACTGACATAATGAAGGCCGTCGTATTTAGTTCTAATCTAAATTATCTGCAGACATTAGGCGAGTCTGACTTTGCATCTAAATGTTGCCATTAAATGGCAAATTGACTTTACTTACATTGTGCATTTTTACTCCTTAAGCAGTCCAAGTGCCTTTTTGCATCATCCATCACATTCAACTCTTCGCCCACACAACCACGCAGCATTGGTGAGGCTGCCATGCAAGGTGGTCTTTCACCACGTCAGGTCCAGTGCCCTGCCTGAAGGCTCTGTGGCACACGGACAAAGCGAGACTGACGGTTTTGGGATGGGCAACCAACTCATTCCAGCAGCTTGTGCCACGGCTGAAAGAACGGCAGGAGTAAACATCAATAACAGATTGGATAAGGTCCGAAAGAGACTCTCTTCCTTGCGGTCAGACTTCAGCCCTGTAAAGTTTAATGAAATCCAAAGTCTACCTATTGACCAGGAGAAGCGTCGTGGTGGACATCCAGCGACTAGACTGGATCTATTACGGTTCATTTCTGTTCATTAGTGTGTGTGGATTGTTGGCTGTGATTGAAGTAATCCATTGGAAAATGTCAGTGCACCCAACATTGTGCAAAATATTTACACTTATTACCAACAAGCAGCCTGAGTTAATCCCCTCCACATGCTGTTCAGGCCTCTGTAATCTGCCCAGCAGTGTCCCGGAGCATGTTCACTCCTGTTCTAATACATGAACAGGGCGATTGTGTTCTCAAGTGCTTTCCCAAATGTCACGTGTGCTTGTTTTATAAAACTGCGGCGCACACCGGGCGAAGGTTTTCCAGGCTTATCTCGGCGACCGACATCTGTTTTGAATGCTCCCACCCCCGTTTTGCTCCTGCCGTCCTTTCATGATTCGGTTTCCTTTTCTTTCTGCCTTTATTTCCGCCGCCTGAGCTCAATCTCAGTCTGTCACTCTTCATCTCCCTTTCTTCTTCATTCTTCCAGAACGTTTTCCAAGGAAAGGATATCAGGGACCAGCTGCTCATGAGATAAGACTTTGATAACGCTACCTTTGCTGGGCGAGCCAGTGCAGATAGACTCCTCTGAAGCTGTATTTTTAAAACACAGTCAAAATAGCGGCGTGCACGTTTTCATAAATTCAGCAAATATGGAGATAAAGATGAGCACACATTGTTTAGATTCGGACAGATTTATTTGGATTGGAACAAAATCAAATCATGCTCCACCAATAACATTTATTACCCTTTTTTTTTTTTTTAATGTATATCTTTTTATAGTTAGCCCTCTGTTCGTTTCTTTTCCTGGGTGTAAAAATACTATAAGCTAGAGATTTATCAGATTTTCCACCTGAAGGCTACATTTATTGAGTGTGTCAGAGGAGCAGGACTGCTGATCTCGCTCCATTTCAGCGTTTTACATCATAATGAATCAGACGCCCTGAATGAGGCGGCCTGTGATAGCTGCTCAGCAGGAGGCTCGGAAGACACATCCGGACAGAATATTCACCTCATGGATGCTGTTTAAGATCTAATCTGACATCCCAGGAAAAAAGGGACTTTGGACATACTGCCAAAGACAGGAAAACATTTCCTCCAGGGCATTTTTGAACCTTCTCACCCCAACGCCGCTTTACTCTCTCTAACCAGCAGAAGACCTCTGAAGAGACTCTGTTGGACATTACTGGTGACCTACTTTCCTTTTTTTTCTTTTACTTGAATGGTTGTCACGAAATCATGCATTTTTACACGTGAGACACGTGAAATCACAACACCTTCCTTCTGCGATGACACCACATAAACGTGCATCCAGGTCAGCGAACAGCCTCATCTTGCGAATGATGAAAGGCGGTTTCGATGGCACAATGAACGTCCTCCCTCGCACTCTTTTGCTCCTTAGAAATTCACTGCTTTTGTGATGGGCAGGGTGGGCTGTAATGACATCAATACACAGGAGTGTCAGAGTATATTGCAGGAAGGGATGCACTGAGGCAGAAAACTAAGAGAGCTTATGATGAAATAACAAATGTTAATGGACAGCAAGAGGGGAAAAAAACGGTTTCGGGAAAACAGATACCCAAAAGCGATACGTCTGAAAGTGGTTGCTAATGGTCATTTAGAGGTTTGCTCGATAGGATGACGGCTGTGAGCGACGCAGTGGAAATGAATCTTGAAACATCTCTGTGTGGCTTGCCGCGCTTGGTATTTCATTAAATTTAAAAGCCCAAATCAATGGTGTGGTGGAAGGAGAGGCTGCAGATGAATAGCTTTTATGCATTCAACAGTTAGTGGCAGTGAAAGGAACACCGAGAAAGAATGCAGGAGCACTAACACCTTCTCTCCGCTTCCCATTTGTTTCTCATGTTATCAACCTCTCTCACTTTCCTCCGACACTCATTACAGCGCTGGCCTGTCTGACAGCATCCACAAATGAGTTTTGGAGCTGGAAGGAGGCCAAATAAATATCTGCTCAACTTGCCCATTTCCTGTGTTGCCGGTTCCCCTACAGGATCAAGTGAAGGATGGCCAGGTGCCTAAGTTGTAGGCTGAGCAGAAAGTGTGTGTCACTTACTGGCTGACATTTTCGTGAGACCGCTTTTGACTCTTTTTGGCAGGAATTTTCAATTGTTTTTCTTTCGTCGGTGTTGTTGTGCAGTGTGGAAAATGATTAAAATTCAGCAAAACCCCTTGAATGAGGACTGACTCTGGACTAAGTCAGCAGGGAGACAAACTAACTCCACTTCCTTCAATTGTATTCTGAGGCCTGAAAAGGCCTGGTTGGCGTGCTGCGTTCATGCACAATCATATGGTCACACCCAAAGACCATACTGACATGTTTAATCTCTGTTGTGTAATGTTGAATCTACACAAATTGTTTCATTCGTTTTTACGTGTGACCTCCCAAAAAAAAGAGAGGCATGTGACGCATTAATGTTGAGCATAAGTTAGCTTCCTACATCAAAGACACCATCAGTCCCTTTTAAACTATTCAAATGTGACGACTGTTACAGAGGAAATGCTGCGCCGCTTGTCAGCACTCTTTTTCCCCTGACAGGTGTCACTGACTGACATCCAGTCAGTCAACAGCTAACACATCCTTAAGCACATCAGTCAGCCTGCCACATATCTGTCAATTAATTATTCCCGCGTGTTTGTGTCAGTACAGTTTATCTGCGCTTTCAGTTCGTCAGGCAGCTTGATCGTCTCAGACAGTGTTCCAGTTCTTTCCTCTGCAGAGTCTGTTTCACTGTATGAGACACTCTTGCTGCAGCTCCATTCCCAATCTGCAGATTTGCGCTGTGATTAGCGGTGATAAGTATTGTGTATAATTAGGAAAGCACACAGAAACCCGCGTCAGTATTATCAGAGTAATCACCATCTTACACCTCTGCTGTGTATGTATTCACTGTCCAAAGGATTAGCTCTGTTATTAGGTAGATCAGTTGTTGCACTGGGTACTGCAGTAATTGCAGTGCGTACGCTGTATTTACACTGGCGAGCAGAGCAGAACCTTTACTTTTTGGGTGGCAGGTAGGGAAGGGAATGAAAACAGTGATGGCTGAATGTCTGTTTCTGTGAAGCATCATTTTACATCTCTTTTTTTTTGAGGTCTCAGTCTAGAAAAGAGTGGGAACAGTTAACTTTTGCTTTTTCTTCAAATGGTAAAACTCTCGTTGTCATCCAGGCAGTAACGGTTTGTTTTTTCCACTTTTCAGTACATTTTCCAAAGCATCAAAAAACCTAAATGTGTTGCAGATGGCTGAATGGATGTTTAAGAGCCTTTGTTTGTGAACAACTGGAAAGTCATTGAGCAGACGTAAAGCTTGTTTAGACTAAAGGACACGAAAGCAGGCTCGTCCTCTGTCGGCTGCACCTTCGGTTACATGCAAAATAAATTAAAGCAGCCAATTATTGCCGCGTCCTCGTCTGCTGGTTGCGTCGGGAAAACAATCAGTGTGTTTTTACAACTTGTTGGACAAACAGGAGTGTGGTGCCATGGTGATTGTGTGCTACAAAACAGCTGATTAGGCTCCTGTGGAACAATGCTGCGAGGGTTAAGTCTCGTGTGGAGCGGCTCTGCTGCTTGGAGGCCAGTCACAAAGACGTGTCATTTATTTGGGAGCACCGAGAGGTCCAAGGATGCCTCCCTCCCCCTGTATCCATCTCACTTCTCAGTAACAAGGCCTTGTCTGTATCTGTATGGTGGATGTATCCATTAAATGAATTCTGTCTGGATGCTATTTTTACCCTGTACACAGCTCTGAATATGCGCTGATTTCTAAAGTATATCTTGTTGAATTATCACAGCCTTAATGAAACAGCCCGCTTCTTTTATGTGAAGAGCGCAGGCAATCAGCACATGAGATTGAGTTCTTCTACACTGATAGAGATGCAATATCGTCAAATCAATCTGATGGTTTCAATTAGAAAGACCCTGCTTGCCTTTTCATGGCGAAGTTACAGACTCTGTGACTTTTTCTTCATACATTCACATTACTTACACATTTCAGGGACTTCTCACAAATTCCTGCATCGTCACCCTCCAAATCAAAAATCACTGTCATTACAGCCATTCTCACTCAGAACAGGAAGCGTGCGCTCCATTATTGGAGCGAGCGGAGCCGCAGCTGAGCATAGATCAGCTGTGGGTGGTGATCCATCTGCTTCCCTACTGATTCCTAACTCCTTTAAGCAGTGAGCACTGGTCGGGGATCGGTGTCAGTGTGGGGTTTGGTGCGGGGCCAATGTGCCAGCGGATTAATGTGGGTGTGTGTCTGTGTGTGTGTACGTGTGATGATTATCACAGACACATGATCACACATGGACCAGAGCTGGAGCAGGATTACTGCTGACTCACCAGGGAGCTGTAGCAGCTTCATGTGTGTTTTTTGTGTTTCTGCGCGCGGGATGGTGTGGATCATGTGCAAGCAGGCACTGTTAGGTGGAGTGGTGAGAAGACATGGGTGCGCTTGTGTGTTTGTGTGCATGTGCATGCGTGTGTGTGTGCTTCCGAACCAGCATGTGTTTAACAAGATCCTAATTTTGTCTAGCACCTGAACACGAACACCTATTTTGCTCCCTGGAGACTTCAGCGGAATCCAACACTGCCACCCACACACAGACACACGCACAGCACTTCCTCTCACTAACTTTTGGAAAACTTTCGCAAAACAACATCCTCCCTATAACGGCACAGTCACATTCACACACAAACACAGTGATACGAGGCTGAATGGTTTCCCTGCCATGCTGGATCCTGTGGGGAGCAGTAATTATGTGCCAAACAGAGAGGGAGTGTTAACCAAGCAGCAGTGCAAACAACAGCAGATTAGGTCTGAAGAAACACAGCCACTTGGTATCCAACGCGAGCTGCTTATTGTCCCGTATGAGCACAGAGATGAACTCCTCCATAGCACAGCCAAGTTTCCCCATAATAGCCAAAGCAGCACTTGATCCTAATTTTACTCGCAGTTCTAAACTCACAACTGAAACCTAAATCCTAAACAAACATCTTTTTTCAAGATTTGATATGCAAGTCATTTTTTGACAATGCTCAGTGCATCATGGCAGGGCGCAGTCTGATGCGTTGCAGCCTGCTTTGCACCGTCACTGTCAGAAAGGGCGAAGGCACTTGTTTTACTGCTGACTTTCCAACTTGGTGAGTTTTTTTCTTGTCGAGTATTTTCAGGTCAGGTTTTTGTAGTGATAATGAAGACATGTAAGTAGATGGTGGTTTATTTTTAGCTTTTCCAACTGTGTTTAAGCTTCAAGTTTGAGTCGAGTTAAAAAGACAATTGCAGTCCTCTAAAGCATATTTTCTCTCTTTTATCTCTGATCTGCATTTTTTTTTTAAATATAAGGGTGTAGAACTTGTTATGTTTGTCTGCACAAATGCAGCATACAAGGCATAGTCATTGTTTTTGCTGGGGCTCAGGTACTAGATCAGGTATAAACAGACATCTCTGAATAGTTGCCAGGTGCTGACAGGATCAAATTGAGTCCCTGTCGGCAGGAAGAAGAAAAAAAAAACTGTTTAATGCCGGAGTCTTTGGTCCCAGGACTGGCCTACTTTGGCATGCTTTGGCCTGGTTTGGGAGCTCTTTGACGACTCTCAGCTGGAACAGAACGGAGGTGGATTTGCCTCCCACAAGCCCATCATCTGCGCGGCCTAGTATGACAGACATGCTGCGTGTGTGTGTGTGTGTGTGTGCGCCTGTGTGTCGTGCGTGGCTGCACATTGCTGTGTCTGGTGAGCGGTGCGGAGCAGGTTTTGATGAGAGCAAACTGACATAGTGGCCCAGGAGTCCTACATGCTGATTGAGACGGTGCATGAGAGGTTTGTTTTGCTATCACATGCTCTCCTCCCTGCTTCAGCCTTCCCAGAATCTCAGGTGCACGCACTGTAAACAGCACACGTGACGATGGTTGGCTAAAGTTTCTACAATAATCTATGAAGGAACACGTCTTATATGTAAAACAAATCAAAGAGGATACAAAAAGCTGCTTCTTATCTGCGTCGGTTTGACTTGCAACATGATGGAGTTCCTCTGCCAAGTGTGTGATTGGTGTTTATTGCTGCTCGGTTGCACCAGGTATCCAAGGATCACAAGACTTCTGCTGTATACATGGAGTGAAACTGCCAAGAATAGGGTTTACACAGCAGTCTGGGACGTGCTGAGTGGATGCGCGCATGCACGTGCACATTATATTGCTCTCTGCTGCCATGCAAAGGTGCCTCTATGGTTGAATGGCTGCATGATTCGAGGCCCGTCTTTGAAGTCCACTGAGGCAGGGAATGGGAAGTGATGGATTTATGTTTCATGACATGCTTTGCTGGCACGCTGCCCCTTCGCCGTCGCCCGGGCTCATCTCTGGACTGAGCTGCAAATTTAAATCGTATTTATCCAAAGCTGACAACCTCGTATAATTCACCCTTCCACTTCTCCACTTTGTTTTTCTTGTCTTTATTTTATTTTTAGACTTTGCTTTTATGTACGTCCCCGTCACTCGCTCACTCTCTCCTCGCCTGCTCGTCTGTCTGCTCCTTAGCTGCTGGCTAAGAAGGTGTTCACCCGGCGCTCCCCGGCGGCGCGGCAGCTGTCTGAACAGGAGAACTGAGATGTTGTGCCCCGGACTCTCTGCCCCCGCCATGCTGAAGAGAAGCTGTGCTCTTCCCTCAGAGCTCCAGATGAGGAGGTCAGTCTCTCTCTCCCTCATATACTGGTGCTCTGAGAGCCCGCTGCTGGCATTTACAGGCCTTCATCAGTGTCCACAAAGGTGGAATAAAGACTGTTTACATGCTCCAGGGGAGAACGTTTCTCAGACAACGGAAATAAAGCAGGCTTCGACTCCTTAATGGTTGTGTTTATGAAGTAAGAGTCCACATATTTAATAGGTCTGAAAGGTTCTGGTCAACTTAGACAAAGCAAGGTATCAGCTTTATACATACATCTTGTTCCGTTCATGTCAAGTTGTCTCGCTCACATTCAGACATCGGGTGGGGAAAATGGTGATTAAACCTCCCAACTGGAGGTGGCAAGACAACCCACTATTTCACTGTGACCAACCAAATAGAGTTTTGTCAGGTAAAGGAGGATTTCAGGAGGTCCCGTTGGAGTAGCAAATGCAAATGTTTACTGGCTTGTCTGATGTCAGGAGAGTGCAATGCTTCAAGCTCCTGTTGCAGTCAGCAGATTCAAAACATCCATGTCACAAAAGATCTGCCCAGAGTCTGTGTTTTGATGCTTTTCTGGGGCCTCTGCAACATCTTGTCAGATGACTTTGCATCGTGTTGTCACGAAAGTTGACTTCAGCCGAACTTTTTTTTTTGCTTTACTCCAGGTAGCACTGCATTGTTGGCCGGTTGCCACTTCCACACAGTGCTCCCAGACAGGCACCCTTCAAATGAATGATGAAGCTGCAGTTTTTTATGCAAGGCTCAATTCCTGTCAACCTGGGATGTCATTGTGAGGGAACACAAGTGCAAGTTGAAAAAAAGGACAGAAAACACCTCTAAAACACATCCTGCTGCTGTCTCATGCATCACTGTATTATCTTCAGGCAGCACACAAAGAGCTGACGATGAGCCGTCCCGGAACAGAAGCAACTTACAGCTGCTTTCATCCATGATCTTATTCATTTGGTTGCTGCCCAAAGTGTGTTACAAGGGGTGACGGAGCCCGACAAATTTGCAGTCTCACATTCAGGCTCAGATCCTCTTTTAACACTGCAGATGAGTGCAACATCTGCATGAGTGCAGTTGATGCCAACGGGTGACCTCATGCTCCTTCTAATCCTCACTCGTGAGCAAAATCCCCGAGAGACTCCTCCTTATGAAGCGAACCTTTACTACGACTCTGAGCGTACAATCTGCTGTTTTTAATCGGGGCTGAATGTTTTTGCAAACAAGATGTTGAAAACTTGACTAAATGCTTTTATTGTGATATTCACAAACGAGTGCCAACTGCATATCGACTCATATTCAACTGAAACCTTCCTGACTTTGAGTTAACATTTGCACTAAGTGGTTCCCTCGAGGTTATTGCAACAACTTCCAAGAGGTTTCAAACCCCAGTTTTAACTTAGCATGTCCATGAAACCCCTCATTTCGAGCCTGCACATCATATTGCATGTTTCTAAAAACAGAGAAGACATCTACGCCTCTTTCAGGAAGTTAAAAGGTTTGAGTTGAGAATTCAAGGATGCCAGTAATTCATCTCAAGTCTGTTAATATTATACCCTTCGGACTCCTCAGAAAGCACCACCTGTCATCTCCCCTGCTTCAAATTCAGCCACAGATCGCTCCGCAGCACACAGACGGTCCCAGCCCGACAAATCCAGCACGGACCCATCCTCATCACCATCAAGGGGGCAGAGCTACAGCGCAGAGGTCACGAACTGGACGTTCTACACTCCGCTGCCGTGCACTGAAATCACAAACAGAATTTGTGACTAGAGCGCCTTGGCAGAGCCCAGCAGCCACTGAGAATGTACTCGACCTACTGCTGAGGACACAGCTTTCCCTCCAGTTACACAAGGACCAGATGGCTTGGAGCTCAGCCCTCATACTTCCATCCTCAAAATCTATCCCATGTCACTGGATAGATTTGAATTACAGTATCATAGTTGCAGAAAACACCAGGAACAGTCTGGGTCTGTATTGCGCAAATTAACAATTTTTGATCTGTGCCATATTAGACCAAATGGAAGGAAAACATCCCCGTAATGTGTCTGAAACACACGTAAACTTTAAGATCCTGCACCAGCTGGTGTCCATTACTGACTATTTGTTTTCCATCCATCAGTCTACCTCATCTGACTCTATCGTGTGGATTACACGCCTTTATCTCTCATCAAGAAGATCTCACAGGCAAATGGCACCAGCAGGATGCAGCGTGCACGAGTCCGCTCCTTTTTGCCTGACCTTATATCCTCCCATCAGTCTCGACAACAAAACTAGAGTCCCCTCTCTGTGCTGGTCCTCCAGGCTCTGTCAGAGAAAGTGGTCTGCCTCCTCACACACACACGCACACATGCACACACAGGATTGCGCACACTTGCTCGTACAGGGAGCTGATGAGACAGTGACTGCAGATGAAGGCTTGACACCAGGAAAATGTGTGTCTAACGCCCCACAGGGGATCTAGCTGTGATCAAAAATGTATCAAAGAGGGGATAAAACTTGAAAAAGCAAACTTGAAAAGACCTCATCATTTTGTACCTGATCACAAAATCTTCTCCTCAGCTTTTTCTTCGAGAAAAACACATGACAGGTGTTCAGAACGACACTGCTTGTCGTATTTCTCAGTTGTTTCACCCCCAAAATGTTGCCATTGTTTAAAAGCCCATTAGCCTTCGTTTCAAAGCGCCATCAGCTCTGTCTCTGTAGGGTTATTTTGATGGGCCCCCCCTCCCGCACTGTGAGCCCAAGCTGAGCTGTCATCTCTCTTTCAGTGGCCTGTCTGTCCACACGTCCAAATGCAAATATCGATGAAGCAGCACCTTTGATCTCGCGACTGCTGTGCTGAAATCTCTGCTGGTTCGCAAATCCGTACAAGCACCGGTCAAACAATGAAGGGGGAAATTGTGTTTAAGCATGCCCCTGTCTCTCTGTCCCCCCAGAACCGACTCGTGTCTCACTAAAGACACTGACATCATCGAGATGACCTCTTCTGACCTGACGTGTGTCAGCAGGATCACCTGGATTTGCGCTCTCCGGTGTAGAGACACCGATCATCAACTACAGCAAGGTCAGTGGGTAAGACGTGTCTTTCCTAAGAGACACAAGTGACTTGACTTCTGACAGCGTGCAAGTGTTGGCTTCCTCTTTGGCTGCCAAACACAAAGAGGGTGAATTCTCTTCTGAGGAGGAAGGTGCCAAACGAAATGTAGTTCAGCTGAAGTTCATTTTGCCCCCAGAGAGGGTCCTTAGCACCTTTTCATATTCATCATAGTGCTAAAAATATAAATAAACACTTCTTGCTGCTGTCGGAACTGCACGGCTCCATCGAGTTAGCTAATGTTTAGGCTCCACCGCTGTCACTGCATCTGCTGTCTATTTGCCTGTGTGTGTCTGTGGATGCGTCCTCGGCTGTTTCTGCAAAGGGTTGCACGCTCGTGTGTGTGCATACCTATGAGTGTGTGCCCCAAGTCTGTTTATAAACACAGGTGATAGCAGATGAATAGCCATGCATTATCACATGCTGGGCACACGCAGACCGAATTATTTATGCAGCTGTGATATTGCATTTTTCATTTCTCCTTCTTCCTCGGCTCTCCGTGCTGTGAAAAGCAGATGGCTTATTTTGAGGTGGCACTCATGTGTGCAGGAAGATGGATAGATATATGGCCCAGTCTCTCGGTTCACGCATTTTGGGCCCTTTAGCTCCGCCCTGTGTTGCATTCTTTATGTGTATGTGTGTTTGTGTACCCTCACTGGAGCGTGTGAGGATGTACAGAGTATGTGTGATCGCAGTGCAGTGTCTGTGTATTCGTGTGTGTGTGTGTGTGTGTGTGTGTGTGTGTGTGTGTGTGTGTGTGTGTGTGTGTGTGTGTGTGTGT
>JASSRZ010000060.1:7455746-7470040 GCA_032164315.1 Malacoctenus gilli
TGTGTGTGTGTGTGTGTGTGTGTGTGTGTGTGTGTGTGTGTGTGTGTGTGTGTGTGTGTGTGTGTGTGTACGTGTGTACGTGTGTACGTGTGTGTGTGCGCCTACACATCCTGAATCAGACAAAAGCCCAGCCAGAGTCCATTGGCTGGGCGGGAGCGCGTGCAGCGTAGTAATGAGGGCGTCATTAGTTTGGCTGGGAGGCTCCTCCACGATTAGCTAATGGATTCTCAGCCATCTGCTCTGACAGGCCCCACTAGTTACTCATTTCCACCTCGATCAGAGGATGCTACCAGAGATGTCTTCCCCCCTCTCTGTGTGGAGGCTCCAGGAGTGGCTGAAGCCCTCCTGTTCAGTGGTGGAGCCCCTCCTGCCTGTTTGTCTGGCTCACTGTCAAACAGTTGTCAGTGTGTCTCCGTGCTCGCTGTTGCACCTCACACTGGACTGTTCTTTTTTACCTATTTCTTTTCCTTATACAGCTTGTTTGTTTTCGAGTAAAGTAGAAAGTCTCCAAGAACTCGCCCTGTGAGCAGTTTCTCTGGGTTACAAGCTTATTTCAGATGGATTGAGATAAAGTGGACAAAATGTCCTGCGGTTTGTTGAATCAAAAATTCAAATAATTTTCAAAAATCAATGCTGTTGCCTCCATCGTCCCTCGAAGCACATGGTGGGGTTGGCATGCACATATGTAATGCTGAACTATTTCTGCAGCTCTCTGAACAGCGTGTCCTTCCAGTTGAATCCTCCAGTCTTTCTTTATTCCAGCGAGTCACAGAAACACTCTTGGTAATCGAGTCCAGAGGCCAAACTGACCGACCTCTTCAAGATCTGACAGAAGTTATTTAAAAAAACACTGCAGTTTAAAGTTGGGATTTATTAAACAGATTCAGTCACCGTTGAGTTTCTGGAATCATGAGGACCAGCTTGTTTGTTTTTTTTTTACCATTTCCTCCAAAAAATGTCGTGAAAGAACCTGTTTCTGTATATTTGCCTTTCAAATGCAACAAAATGTTCTCCATTTGCAGTTTAGTCAGACTCCTAGTTTTGAATGATTTGCATGGCATCGATCTCTGCTCTTAACATTTAACACAACTATAAAAGGTGTTTGTACTTTCAGCACTGTAAAGGTCGCCAGCCAAGATTGCACCTTGAAGGCTTTCATCCTCATTTGGCCTTTTCTTTCTTGAGCACTGACTTTGAGAATATCTCCCAAGGTTACCTTCAGAAAGGTCAACTGTGTTTGTTTTATTATTAAAGAGCCAGACGAGGGCTGCTCTCAATACGCTGAGACCTGATAAAGCAGCAAAGTACAAAGAGACAACACACCAGCAAAAATGCATTGTGGGGGCTGAATAATTACAACCCCCCCCTAAAAAAAGCCATGTAATTGCCAATATCTCCGCCTTAGGGGAAAACAACAAGTTCTTAGAAAAGACAATGTGTGACCTATCTTGTCAGCTTCACTGGGAGCTGACCTCTTTCTTCCATTCAGGCTGCAACCAGAAATAGGTTGTGGGCCCGTTGCTGGTGGGTCTCTACAGGACGCACGCTCTAATGGATTTTAAACAGATTGGCTCCCGGGGCAGGAGAATAAAGTTGCCACCTCTGATCCTCTTGGAGTCGTTTTCGAAAACCCGGTCCATTTATCAGGTCCTCCTCTCGTTCGCCGCTCCCTTTGCTTTCAGGCACTCGGCTTGTTATGCAAGTTTTCGAAAGGGCCGAATCCAAAATACCTTTTGGACTGATGTCAGTGTGAGACGAGCTGCTGGAATCGTCCGAGTTTAAAGTTGAATTAAAAAGAAAACAAATCTGATTCCTCTACACTGAAGTAGCCACTTTCATTGCGGCATGTTGATCTGTGATTCTTTTATAAGTTAGCAGCCAGACGAGTTGAATCAGTGACTTCTCTTCGTTTGAAAATGTCAATGAACTCAACAACAGCAACCGCGATCCCAACAGTTTGGCTGAACAGAGACAGCTGATTAATGTGGGTGACCATTGACTTCCTTTTTTGTGGTCAAGTTCAATTTCGTGGTGTCTTCCAGACATCTTTGTCTCCTCAAGCATCACACAAGCTTACCTACATGTCTCATAGCAGCACACAGTGTCACATAATGCATATCGCTAACCTTCATAAATATTCAGCACTGATGTGCACACACTCTCTCATGCAAATTGTCCAATCATCAGCGGAGAGTAAGTGTTTGTCTGTTTGACTAATAGTCTCTATTTGTTTTTATTCTGCCTGTATTCCCGGCTCCCTCGGGATCCTCTGTCTCTTCCTCCGCCCTCTTTTTCCCCCCTCTTTCTCCCCCTCTTCCACTGTCCGTCCATTTCTCATTTGCTGTGAATATCACAACATCTTTCCCTGAGGGGCTCTTCCAAGAAATTACACATTATCACCCTTCGCTCTGACACAGACGTGTCGGAGCATTTATCACACCTATCAGGATGCGTCATCAACATATGATCACATCCGTTGTCTCTGGAGGGGGCGCTCAGTTGATCCACAGCACACATACATACACAGCCACACACAGGCAAGCATCCAGATGTATGTGTCAACTCTATGACACTCATCTCTCTTTCACACATAACTCAGGCATCCGCACGTACCCTGCAGATCCTCCAAATCTCCTGTCTCTCTCTTTTGAGTGGGTTTCTCTTCCTCCTGGTTTAGCGAGGCTCCCCTGGGCACGGTAGAACCCTATCTTGTTTAATTGAGTGTATCTCATCATTTGCAGTGGGCCTTCCCCCTCTAATCAGTTTTAAGAGCTCCTTTGCTTTCCACCACCCTTTACGCTTCAAGGGAATCCAGCACTTGGTGTGCTTGTGTGTGTGCGTGTGTGTGTGTGTGTGTGTGTGTGTGTGTGTGTGTGTGTGTGTGTGTGTGCGCGCGCGTGTGTGTGTGTGTGTGTGTGTGTGTGTGTGTGTGTGCGCGTGTGTGTGCGAGTGTGTTTGTGTGTGTTTGTGTGTGTGACAGAGAGTGTTTGTGAGTGTTTTAAACAGTCTGAGTGAGTGGAGTGAGGAGGATAAAAGCACCAACGCGAATCATCTTGTTGACATGGAAGCTGAGAAAGTGCAAGTGAGAAGGATGAGGTGGAGGAGACACACCCTGACAGACAATGAGCAACTGAATCTGAGTGTTGGTTGAACCACACGGTGTCTCCGTCTACTTCAAAAAAATCCAGAAGGTCTCATCTGATCTGGACAAAGTCCGACACACTTCAGCAGATGCTGCAGTATTTTCTCCGTGACGGCTCTGTCAGGCCGGCACCTCCATCAACATTACTGTCCCCTTGATTTAGGGATGTTTAACTTTATTGGGGCCAGGGGGAAGGTAAAAACACTCATTCACATAGAGGTTAAGTGACTGCATTGCCGTTGAAAAATAATTTACTGTTTGGGCTTTGACTTCAAAATATCCAAATCAGCATTCATTAGATCTCATTTCAGCCCCACTGTGGTAAAACTGCAGGATTTATCAAGAGGCTGCCATGAGTCATTGATGTAATAATTGCTGTTTTGTTCAAAGTCCAGTCAAACACATACTTTCACTTTCTTTCTTTACTTTTTGTTTTTCTGACCTCCCGCTAATGCACCTTAATTCACTCGTCTAAAATGTTATTTTACCTTGTGTTAATCCAGCTTTATCGAGATGTTTTGTCCCTTTGGGGCCACAGACAATCAAGTCATGCACAGAACCACTCAAGGGGATGATGATGACGGCTCGCAGCGTTTTAAATGGACCCCAGAGAGCACATGCAGACTCATGCACGCATACATAGAAACCCTCACACTCCTGCGGAGTAAAAACATCCGACCCAGACAGGGATGGAGGCGCTAATTGCTGCTGCTTCTCAGTGCTTTTTAGCGACAGTGCGTCAGGCTGAAGTATGCGGTGAGATGCTGCCCCTGATGGTCGCTGAGACGATGCTCCATCTCTTATGCTTCTGTGGCTTCTTTGTGTGAATGTTTGAACGCAACTCTGAGAGAACACCGAAACATTCCTTGGAAAAAGTGTACAATTACACGCAAGCATACTCGGAGCACTGTCGTTTTCCTGGTTAATACTAATCTGCATGATGCATTTCTTCCTGTCACATCGGAGAAAGAAAACACAGCAGCCATCAGAGCCCATCACAGATCAGGTGCACACACCTGTCACACTCCCAAGCTGATCTATTTATGTGGTTTCATGTGGGTGGATCCTCCTGCAAAAGCAGTGACACCACCTAGTCTGTCTGCTCCTAATTGTGTCACTTCTGAACTCCCTACATATATGTGTATGTTCTTCTCACACATATCGGAAGTATGCATGCATCTCATACTGTTTATGGAGGGATATGAGTGTAGTGAATAGTGGATGAGGTTCAGAGGGAATAGGTGGGAATCAGAAGGGGCAGGATTACGCTGTCTGTTCATTGGTATGCATGTGTGTCTGTATGCAGGGAACATGTGTGTCAGACTGAGCACTGATCTCTCTCTAAGCGTGTTGTGTTTCACCTGCTTAACCTCCCCCCTCATCTCTTCCTCGTCCCGTCTTTTTACCGTCCCCACTTTATAAGGAGTCTTTGCCCTTGCTTTGCCATTCCACACTTGGAGAAGTACATCACTGCATCACATATGCATAGGGATTTGGTGTGAGTGTGTGCGTGAAGCGCTCCCTGTGGTTCCTGGTGTAATTCTGTATGCTTTCGGCTTGTTCTAGCTTCCCAGTGTGACTCAACCTCTCATGTCTATTTGTGTCTCTCTCTCTCTCCGTGTCTCGGTCTTTTTACTTGCTCCATCGTGCTCTTAGTAACTCTTCCTTGCCTTCGTTTTTCTACAGTTTTTCTCACCGTATTTTTTTCTCCTGCCTTTTCTCCACTTCTCATCGTTCATTTTACATTTCCTCATTGTACGTTTTCGTCTGTCCCGCCATCTTTTCTTGTGTAGTCCTCCCTCCCTCCTTCTCTCTCTCTTTCTCTCTCTTTCTCCCTCCCTCGCTCTTCCTCCCTTCCCTCCTCCTTCCATGCCTGCCATCTCCTCTTTCATTTTCTGACTCAACACCTTGCTCTTTGCATGTCTATTTCTGGTCTCTATCTTCCTCTCCCCATGCCAGCATCACCTCCCCCTGGTTCTCATTATCTGTCTTCCTCTCTCCTGTCTCTGTCTCTGTCTCCGCACACATTCCCCGATTCCCGAACCCGGCCCACCCCCATATGCATGTGTGCGCACGTGCACTCTCATGTACCTGCGCACAGAGATGCACACTTTTTAAAGGTATTACATTCCTCGACCAGCCTTTTTTTACCCCTCCTCTGGGAACATGACGAGCATGCTAAAACTGCTTGTTAAAAGGAAAAGTAAGTGCAATATCAAGAGAGGACTTGTCTCTCTTTGCTCTCTCGTACCTATTTCTGGGTTGATGAGGCTGCAGGCGGTGTAGGCCTGTGATTTAATAAGCTTATGTTTGCCTTTGTCCTGTTGTCCATTTATTTTTCTGACAATTGCCACTGCAGCGACAATGGACCGCAGGTATTGCATGATGCTCGTGCTTTGCGATCATTTAGTGTAGGAACTACTCGCATTAAAAAAGGAAAAACATCTTAGGAACAGACGGCAACCTGCCAATAAAGCCAAGCATCTGTTCCCTGAAATGTCTTTTTCTCATTTGAACTTTTGTAGCAGACTGCAAAACAATTAATCAGTGATCTGAAAAATGACAATGTGTTATTATGAATCACACTCGGCTCTCTCTCGTTTTTTTTTTTTCTCAACGTGAAGCTTTTGATTCCATCGGAATATTTTTTTTTCATGTTCCTGTGAACTCCTGCTTTTTTTCACTAATGATCTGCACTCAGTGCAACCTGCAGACAAAGCAGAGCAGATGTTCCTCGGAAAAATGCTGTTAATTTATAGCGCATTATGCTTTTTTTTTCTGTCATTCTAACCCTGGCAGATAACGAACACAGCAGCCTTCGGTGGTACTATCACGCCACAATAAACATTTGCAAGAGTGTATCTGCACCTTCAACTTTTTGTCACTGTTTTGTTTTGCACATTGTTATCATGCCCTCATTTTTTTGTCACTTGAAGTGGAAGATGCTCTCCCCCGGCTACCCTCAGATAAAATGGAGCAGATGTTCGCTGAAAAGCTACAGCGGAATGAGAACCACGATACCGTTTGGATTTTGTCATGCAGACCTTTAATAGCTTGACAAACAAGGGAAACATTTATGATCTGATTTGCCACTGATGAGTATTTGTGTCATTAGACCACAAGAACACATTTCTGCTCGTCTGTCTCCGGGCTGTGAGTATTTCCTCTCGCAGTTCTCTCCTCCTGTCGACACTTATCTGCTCTGCACTTGTTTTTTTTTTTTTTCTTTTGCTCCATCTTATCTTCAATCAGATCCCAGGTGACACAATGGAAATCTCCTCTGAACTCCATGAGAATGAGTCCTAGAAAGCCGTATGCAGAAAATAACCTCTGCTGTTGACTGACAGTCCCCGGTCCTCCTGAGATCGACCTGCACAGGTACAGATAGTGGAAAACAAGCAACACTGTTAGCTCTGCTAACAAAATACTTCGGAGTCTATTTACAATTCAACTCCAGCTCTGACGCTTCTCTTTCGACTCCGTCTTGAATTGGAAGGAAGCAGTTTAAATCAGAGTAAAATTATAAAGACAAATGAATGTAGGCAGCCTCGATCCACACATTCATACAGCTGTGAGTGCTCGCATTAGGCACCAGCCTCTCAGTTTGTAATCAGTACATCTAAAATTAACTTCTACACAACCTACTTTTTCTTTGTCTCACTACAGGGATGTTTTCTGGCCACAGACCCAGAGGGCTTCTGCTATTATTGTGACATTCAGCATCAGAGGAGACATCAAAAGAAAAAAAGAAAAGGTGAGGCAGAAATGTGGGCTACTGGTTCAGTCGTATTCCAGGCTTCTCGCCTCTGCTTTGGAAAACTATGAACAAGAACAACATGCAGAGACTGTTTATTCCAGTCTGACTTGTAACTGGCTCCGTATTTTCCAAGTGAGCTGAGAGATGATACTTGTTTAGGTCTATGTGATATGTTCACAAGCAGTTTAGCAGTTTAGACAAACCCAGCGAAGTCTGATCTGAATTGGAGACATCCTCTACTCGGAGGGAGGGGACAGACGGAGTCAGGACCATGAAATGAAGGAGCATGAAAAGAATTAGTCCACACTTTGGAGTGACTGCAGGAAATAAAGAGGTCGGCGCTGCAGTGTGTCAGACAGGTGTTCAAACAGAGATTCGGTCACGCCGGATCGTTGTGAGCGAGCGGAGTTGCCGGAACGTGGTGACATCTGAAAGAGAGAGAGAAGACTGAGAGGTTTATGGAAGGAGACGGGCAGCGCGATAGATTGAGGTAGAAGTGGCATGTCGGCCGAAATTGAAAGTGGAGTATCTACAGCACTTTGGGAACACACGCACACACACACACACACACACACACACACACACACACACACACACACACACACACACACACACACACACACAGAGTGACCTCATTGGACACACCCTCTCTAATCAGGAGCCAGTGAATGCGCATGGTCTCCTCCTCTTCCTCCCCAGGTGCCAACCAGCAGCTAAGTGTACAAGGAGGCCCTGCTTTACTTCAGTTTAAGGTCTGTCTTTTTTTAGCCGATAATTTTGATAGATCTGATGAGTTATATTTGCAACAAATTTCCTTCCCTTATTTTAACCAAACAGGGACCCTGTTTATAGCTTTGTGTATTGTGATGTATAAATACTGTACTGTCCCACTAGCTTGTTCACTACCAATCTCACACACCTCCATAGAACACTAAGTGGTGACAAAAGCCCATGATATCAGTCAATGAAGCTGCCACACAGAAACCACATGCAGCTCATTAGTTTTCATTAGCACCGCCTCCTGACTCTGTCAGTACCAGCTGGACCAAGGCCTAATTCCAAATTCTCCCCCTTAGGCCCAATTCCAATTCTTCCCCTTAAACCTCAAGCTCAACCCTCAATCTTAGGCCCAATTTCAATTCTCCCCCTTAACCCTCAAGGTCAACCCTCAATCTCAACCCTCAAAACCAAGTGTTAAGGGTTATTGTGCGACTCAGAAATGGGACACCCCTTAGTTGCAGAATGCGTCTTCAGACTGTTGGGGGCAGCATTATGCCCAAGCGGCGTTTCATTCTGTAAATTAAGAAGACAAAGCTGCAGCAGACACATCTTCATTTATTGATGTGTAAAAGTTTTTTCTTCTTTCAACATCTATCAAAACTAGATACTTTATGTACCAGCAATTTTTTTCATAGTTTTTATAACTTTGCTACTTGTTATGTGAGACAGTCTAGTATAATAACAAGCACAGATCTGTATAGAGACTAGATTGGTCCCGCCCCCTTTTCTGACGGCAGATTAGGCGGCCAAACGCAGAGCGGCGTTACCAAGGGAAACAGATTGACATCGGGGCAAAATGCCTTAACATTGTGCAGCCGACAATTGCAAAAACCAGCGAACTGTCGAATCCCAACAACAGGGAATAACCTTCCACAGGTTTGACACACATTGAGTTTACATTGGTTATTATTAATTATCCAGGGCATGTATAAGTTACTTTGTATGTATCTAGCCTTTTTAAGGTTTTTTTAAGGGCATTCTAATGACTTTTTGGAAAAAGGACCACCTCAGTCCCTCCAAAATCTGGGGAAAACCCTATACTCAGTGTGCATTTTAAACAAATTTCTACATCACAGACTAGTAGGCTATATATTTTGTATACAATGTTAACTTAAATTTTTATTGAGCCATCATTTGAACGCGAATGTTTGTGATCCTTTGTGGTCTCATAAACCACTTTTTTCAAACTTATTTTTTCATATTTTAAATAATCATCAATATTACACTACTTAGGTTACCACAACATGAATATATTTACCTTAAGAATTTGATTATATCCGAGAGAAAATGGTCAGATGACAACCTCTCACAATGAAAAATATATGCATGTTTTCATATTTTAAAACATTACACTATACCAATTTCTTATCTCATTAAGATGCATTTATTAACCTTTAAAATTGATAGTGTCCTTAGTCTACTGACAAACTATATTTATATTTCATAGGCCATGAAAACTGAAATTGATAAATAGACTGACAGAAATTTTAAAATTATCCATAATAAAGTATGCCTTCCAATGGGCATCAGAGAAGGAAAACATACTTCTTGCAGAAATGTAAGCCAGGTCTATAAGTCATATGTATTATGTAGTAATAACTATACCGGTACAACTTAAAAATAATCAAGAGGCATAGATATTTATTTCCAAAAGCTTGTATTGTAATCCACAGTGAATCGTAGGGTCGCCCACTTCAAGATGGCGCCGCCGTCGGAAGTCAGCCTGCTGGGACTCCACAGTGCCATGTCCAGTCTACTTATATAGGTCTGCGATGACAAGAATCTCCAGTGTCAACTCATCTCAAATCATTTTTTTAATACAATATAAAATCCAACCTTTACAATTGTTTTTGGAGAGTGTTCTTGTTACGACCCGGCTCGTTAGGGAAACGGGTTGAAGGGCGTAACAAAAGAATGCGTGGGACTGGAAGATGTAACAAATCTGGAATTTATTGATTGCTCGAATCAAATGGAACAGCAGCAGTTGGAAAATGAAACTATGTTGGGGGTAGCGATGCTGTTTAAAAACACAAAACAAAAGCAGAAACGAATCCAAAAGCAAACAGCACCATAACTAAGGTGCCAAGCGCACCTGAACAAAAACAAATCCCTCAACCTATCCCAACACAGTACCATGCTATTCTAAGCCTAATCTTAAATCTTAACGAAAAAACCACATGGGAATAACACTATGGGCGAGAGTCTGCTTTGCAGGTTATCAAAACAAAATCAAAGCTCTACGGCTACTATGACTAAAAAGAGTCAAACAAAAACCAAAGCACTACGGCTATTATTCGTAACAAAAGGAGTCAACCAAAATCAAAGCACTACGGCTATTGCAAAAACACAGTCAAAACAAAACGAAGCTCTACGACTATTCCTTTTCCTCACCTCAAACCTACCAAGCTGCTGTGTTCAGACGGGGCAACGCCAAACAGTACATCAAGCGATTGAGGCCACACTCCAGACGGATGCCTCTCTTCTTCTGGGTGTTAGGGCTTTTAACTCCACGCCCTCCAAGCATCTCCAGTGGGTTGGTCCAGGTGTGGACCAATGGGAGGCGAGTATGCACCATGGAGGACCAAACCTGGGCATGACGAGGTGGGGTGTGGCACTCAAGGGGAAAGGAGCCAGGTGTCAACAATTAGGCATGTAACAGTTCTATTCCTGTAAACAGTTGCAACATACTGTACATCTAGAAAAAAAGAGGTAGAAATGTGAAAAAAAGGTAAATGACAAAAACCTGAGAACACTTGCATTGTTGATAAAATGTGATTGAATGCAATCACATTTTATAAACCATGCGCTCAAAAAGTATGAGGAAACACTCAGTCTTGGCCTCGCTCTCTTCGTGGTATCTCTGTTCCCACTCACTCTCTGCCTTCAAAAACTCCAGGATTGGATTGGGTTTTCTTTTCTTTTTCTGGGGGGTAGGGGTTGGGGGTCTGTGGTAACATGACAGAGGACTCCGGGTTCACAGCAGAGTGGATGGGGAGGAGGCACAATCAGCTGTGGCACAGGGAAAAGTGACCCTGTGAAGATGAATGTATGTTGGAGAGAGTGGTAGGAGAACATAAAGGAAGGGAGGAGGAGTTTTGGGCTTGAAAATTGTCAGTTGTCTCTGTAGTCCCTGAAATGACATACAGCATTATTTAATTTCATTTATTATTTGCACCGTTAACCCTGCCTGTATATCTCTGCGGCTACAGGAAATAAAACATTTGCCCAGTCGTCTTCTACCATTTTAGTCACAAGCATGTTATACGGGCTGTTATCTTGACAAAACAACTACATTATCACCGAAAAAAAATGACCGTTTTGTAATGTTAACTAACTTAAACGATATCAACATGGCTTAAGCGCACCGGCCGCTATCGACAAAAGATCGTAAAATAAAAAGCAATGTCACGCAACAGCGAGGTAACTAATCCATAGCATGGGCCTAAACTAAGATAATCTGATGTTTTCGTAATTTTTATACCTCTATTAACAAAGAAAATACTTAGATTTGTAGCTTGTCATCTCCGCCTCTTTGTGCTCCAGGTAGACTATCCAGAAAACCACAATGCATTCTGGATAGCCCTTACTTTCAAAGGAGGTAGCGGAGAATCTCAATTTGGAGGGCTGTACGTCTCTCAATCTCAGCCCTTAACTCAGTAACCAACCATCCTTCGAACTGAACGTTCATGTGATTGATAGTGGGTCTTTTGCATTAATGTCTGTATCCTGATTATTCAATGTGATGAAGAAAAAGTCAAGCTGCAGTGATCATTAGGAAACCCTCTGGGCATCAGCAGAATTTTCTGCTCTTAAGTGACTTCTGCTTTTGATACTGAACATTTGGAAAAGCCGATTTTTGATAAGGGAATGTTAGTTATTTAATGTTCTCATGTGGTACAGAATGACACAATATGCTTGACCCAGAATATTTCCACCAATATGCATGCAACTGATACAGACACAGACACAAACACTGAGGGTGATTTCCACTGCCTCATGGGACAACCTCTTGAACCAAGTACAAGCTGTACGTTTCCACTGTTGTATAATCACAGTAACTCCTGATTGTTGAACTGACACACTTGTGCTCTGACAATATAAAGGAAGTGCGAGCGTCAGGTCACTGGCAGTCCTGAAAGATTCGTTTGGTGAGCGTTAGCAAGGCCCAGCGATCTGACGCCCCTCGTACGAGCAAAAAAGGCCTAATGTTGTCTCTGGTGTTTTTCTGGGTTGTGAGTTATCATTGCCTTGAATCTGCGAGAACTAATGGCAACGTAGGTCAACAGCAGTTCCCACAGGGAACATAATGAGCGTGGAGACGGATGAACCGGAAAGGAGGACCACAGACGCCATGTGATGTCTCATCCTGCTGTGCTGTCAGAACTTGAGATGCTTGATTTGGACACACATAGAACCACGGCTGGATTTCAAGCAGAGGGGCTTCAAAATGCTGCGGTTTTTCCATCCTTTCCAGGTTCTATGGAGTAAAGTGCTACCAAACATCCACAGGCCTCTCTCTGGTTTTCTGTGTATTGTTAGTTACCTTGGGCCCTTTTGGGTGAACAGCATTACAACTTTGTACTTCGGGTTTTAACTTTTCAAAAATTGAAGAAAAAAAAAGAACAGAAAATTCTGTGGGGCTATATTTGAGGTGATTCCAATATAAAAAGTCATTGCAGTTTTCTGTCATGGGAGCGAACTAAGACTCAGGCGCGGACACACAGACCAGGCAGAGACAGACTTGGCACAGGTGAATAATTTGTCAATCATAAGAACCTAAAGGTACACAAAACTAATCATAAGGAGCTTGCTCCAGGACTGGATCCAAAGTCGCAGTTAGAAACTCAAAACACTGCCTTACAAAGGCAGGATAAGAAAAGAACGGTCCAATGAAACAAAACACAATCCCTAATACACTAACAGACCGGGACAAAATCCAAACACTATATTAAGCTAGACTAACTCAGCAGGCGATCAGGGAGATCAGGCTGTAGATGCAGTCAGACAGGGCTGGAGCGGAGGCAACGAGGTCAGGTGGCATGCACAGATGCGCAGAAAGGGAAGAGGGATCCAGGGTTCCAGGAGGGGAAAACCAGAGGGGAGGCAAGGACTGGATCAGGCATCTGTCAAAGGTGAGCTTACAGCAGTGCAAATACAGGAAACATTGTCTACAGTCTGGCACTGTGGTATAGTTTGAGCTGGCCTTTAAGGAGTGCTTGGGGAGTGGACTGATTGCAAAACACGCCCCACCGCAGGTGAAGGCAATCAGGTCGTCAGCAGTTTCTCCACATGCCGGCGCCAAGGAGGGAGAAACCTGACACTAGGCGGAGCCAGAGGTGGAGTCCCTAACATGTTCAATTCTTCTTCCAGGCTGACCTGGTAAGCCTGGTGTTCCCTGGTTTCTGTCTTTAGCCTGACCACAGAACATGGATGTTTTATCCACCCGTTGCCTCAAATTTCCCTCCAGCAGCTGCAGTGGCTGCAGGGGGGCTGATGGAAATAGGGGCAGCATCCTCCCTACCAACACCACACAATCACTCTCCTTTGTTTTGCAGCTGAAACCTTTCTCCTCTGGGAAGGTGTAGTTCTAAACACCTTGAAAGACAGTGAAAAAAACAAACAATGAAAATGTGTGCTATGACAAGTTAAATTCTCCTTTGAGATATAAATCTCTTTCCACACAGTAAGACCAGTAATAATCACATCCAACACCAACACAGCGATTCATCCTTTACTTGTCTCTGGCAATGACATTATCTCCCACAGGCATCGTTAGAGTGTCATTTATCTTGTGATACCACTGCAGGTAATGGGCCACCCAGCATGATGAGAAAGTTTAGCAAAAGTATCCACAAGTTAGAGATGATACAGAAGAAAAGTGTGCTTCCCGCTCCATGCTTTCCACCCAGTTCTCTGTTGGCACTGCATAAGGTTGTTCTCAATGTCATTGGTGAGTGCCGCTGCGATTGAGGCGAGCAGGAGGGCCACAATGTAAATAAACAGTCATTCTTACACCAGATGAAAATCTGATGGCTTTAATTGGATCTTCATCAGCCTACGACACCCTGCTGCTATATGCCATGTGCGTGTGGGTATGTGTTTGTCATTGTATCTCCCTGTGCTTCTGGCTACTGTGGGCTACATTTAGCATTATGAGCCTCTGAGCCTGGAAGCTGAGTGTTGGGCCTGTTATGAGGAGATAACCAGCAGAAGAAGATGGCGGATAGGGAGTCTGAAATCTCTTCACTGCAGCACTCACTTACAGCAGCATCAAGCTCACAATAAATTTGACATCTCACAAGAACATACAGTGGATTGGGAAAGGAGAAGCTTTCCCTACATTGCAGTAATCTATGCTGATATGGCTATAAAGAGTGAAAGAGGCAAATGTGTTGCATTGATTTGAATGTGTGATGTGGCTGCTGAAAAGAATGCATGTCAAAGAAGGCTTCACTTTCTCTCCTCTCTACAATAATGAAAAAAAAAGGAAATTTTGTTTCCATCTCTGATCTCAGAGCTGCATGGCTGCCACACAGGTTGTGTGTGTGTGTGTGTGTGTGTGTGTGTGTGTGTGTGTGTGTGTGTGTGTGTGTGTGTGTGTGTGAGAGAGTGAGT
>JASSRZ010000060.1:7476458-7499703 GCA_032164315.1 Malacoctenus gilli
TGTGTGTGTGTGTGTGTGTGTGTGTGTGTGTGTGTGTGTGTGCGTGTGTGTGCGTGTGTGTGCGTGCGTGCGTGTGTGTGTGTGTGCGTGCGTGTGTGTGCGTGCGCGCCTGACATTATTTACAACCTGTCAAACACCTGCTGCCACCAGCTGCACCTCCACAGACTTTTATTTGGTTTGTGTGTGTTTATGTAACTTATTCTTCAGCGGGGACTTTGTGAGTGTCTGAAAAACATAATTTGTCAACATCAAAATTCCCTGTGAATTCCTTTTATTTCTGATTCATACCCTTTTCACCCCAGTTTACCCCTTCCTTTCTTCGTTCTAAATATAACACACCCCTTTCTCTTCCCTTTCACACCTCACCCTCCTGTCTCGTCTCCCCTTTTTTTCTCACTCCACTTTACCTCCCTTCTTCATCCTGTCATTCGTGCTTCCCCCTCATCCTTTCATCTGTCTCTATTCTGAGCCTTCATCCCTTTTCGCTTCTGTCTTTCTCCCTCCTGTCATGCTTTCATCCCTCCCCTCTTATCCTCCCTGTCTCATCTCACCCCACTTCGCCGCTCACCCTTTCATCCCTTCCCCTGTCTGTCAGTTCAGTTACTTTTACGACTGCTTATCACAGGCTGTTTTGCCTAAACAGTGTACAAAATGTCACTTTCAAGCCAAGCAACGCTCGCAGGAGTGACTCGGCGGCGAGCTCCTGACGCCTGAACGGACAGTGTACACACGATGTCACGAACTCTAATCAGCAACATCTACAGCCCATTATTGCTCCACTCAGACGGTTTATTCATCCAGAAAATGATATCTAATGAGTTGCATACATGATGATTCAATGGCAGATCCGGTTTATGTTGTGTTGGCTCAGTTCCCAGTCTTCCTCACTGAGCCACTGAGCTGTGATATAAACTTTGTAAAACACTGCGGTGAAGAGTACATCCAGTAAAACCACGAAACCACCAAAACCATTAACAGCCGTGTTGTCTTTTAAACTGAAGTGAAACACAAAGTATCTCTGAAGAAAATGAAAGCTTTCTCACGACTTCAAAGTTGTCTGAGTGCATCGTGGTGTGCATGTGTTGGAAAGGATGCACACACATTGTTGGACGAATCCATACAGTCAACATCCTCCCACATATAAGCAGGCAAGACGTGCCTGTCGGCTAAATATAACAACAAGACGGCCTCTCTCGCTGCGTGAAGCAAAGGTGAGCGAGTGCAGGTGTTGGCGGTGCATGCGGCGCGTTTCCTCCTCACGTGGCGGCGACTCCAAATAACCTCCATCTTGGCTTCACCACAATTACTGTAAAACCGGCGCGCTGCTTCAAGGCGCTGCAATTAGGCTGAGTCACGTCAGCGCTGGCTGGACAGCTCTGATGAAGGGCTATTTGGAGCCTGGCATGATGGAGGCACTCACTCCCTTCCCCTCCCCCCTCCCCCACCTTTACCACCATCACCATCATTACCATCTGTCACCACCATGCAAGACCCCCCCCCCCCGCCTTCTTCATCAACATCCATCACCATTACCACCAAACTTTCCTCGCCGACTCCTGCGAACGGCCCATTCGAACCTGGCAGCTCTCTCCCCGCCATTTCTCCCTCCCCTCTCCTCTGCATCTGTCTCATTTCCTGCCATGGATTCATATATATTTCGGGATAAGTGCTCTCCATGAATCTTACACCTGCTTTCTTTCTTTCTCCCTCTGCCATTTTCCAACTTTCTATCCTTCATCCACTCTCTTTCCTTCTGTTCATCTGCACGTCTATTCATCTTGCCTCTCTCCAGCCCCTGAGTGCCTCGCTCTCTCTTCCTTCCGCCTTTTCCCCCCTCAGAGTCGTGCACCTCTTTTAATAGCTCAATTTCTCTTATTCTCGCCTTATCTTCTTCAATTTGATGCATTTCACCTGGCTTGAATCATTTTGCCCATATCAATCCATCTCTTCTTCTCGCCCTCTTCCACTCTCACACCTATTTTAAAACTCCCAAGTCTCTATTTGTCTGTGAAAATGAGGATTTCGTGTCGACCTTTAGATCAAGAAAGTGTTGTGGGTTTTTTATGTTTTTTTCTTAAGACGCCGGTCTGACTAAGATTGAATTTTTCATTGTTGTTGTTTCACAAAGGACAGAATGTTTTTGTTCTTTTAAAAAATGCGCTTGTGTCATATAAGCTAAAGTATCAAGGTAACCCATCAGAGAGGCTTCACATGCAACAGGATAAGCACAGATGAGATCATCTCAAGTTTTCATCTGCATGGATCTTGAATGTGATTGTTTTAGATGTGGGCTGATGCGAATGGATTGTTGACTATCACAACTGAACGATTATTCAGAGCTTCAGAGGATTGAGTTAGTTCTAAACTCAGGAAATAAAGATCCCACAAACCAGATTCACTCGGAGTGACAGCCTCAGCTGACCGAGAAGCAAACAAATCTTGGGGCAAATTGCATTTGTTTTTTGTTTCAAAGCAAATTAATTATCGTGATTATATGTACAGCAAGATTTCATTTTGTCCCTCACGAACCAGCGAATTGTTTTGTTTTTCTTCTGCCGTCAGTCCCTGTGTTTGTCATTAGGCTTTTTGCAGCAGTTAGTGATCCTGATTATCTGTGGACAATTAATATTCGCAAAAAATAAGTTCATCACCCCACAACATCAGCTTCAGTTAATTTAGTCACGTTTAATGTGTTTTTTTCAGTGTCCAAATGTGTGAAGTTGCTGCTTCTCTCTGTATGTTCCCTTTGTTTTTCCATCACGTCCACATTTCTGTCACGTCCTGGCCACCTCTGATCACGGTGTCACCAGAGAGGCCACAAAGGAGGAGGAAACAAAGGCCCAGTGGCAGCAGCAGGTGGGAAACCCCCGCTGAGCTCCTCGGACGACCTGAATGTCGCGGCACCTGACCACTGGGCTCCCAGCCAGACATGGCCTGAAGCTGCTCCGCGTGACCGCCCCCCCACTGACCCTCATGTCAAGGTGAGCGAGTATTCAGATCAGGGTCAGGTGGGGTCGGTGTCTCATTTTCTGTAAGATTGTTTAAAGGCGTGAGCACTTTTCTGCCCCCTAAGTGTCTAGCCTATAATTACCTCCTAATGATCCTCTTAATTACATTATTTCTCCTCATTTGAAGGACTAATTGTGTAAAAGAGCCTCGTGTTCGGGAAAAGTATCTCTCTACTCAAGGTTTTGCCAGGCGTCAATTCAACAATTAGGTTTAAAACTAGAACGAGCTGACTGCTTGGCTTTCTGTATCGTGTTGACCTCTTTCTTTCGGTGATGCTGGAGTGAACAGTGGACTGAGCAGAACACAGAGAGAGACAGACAGCAGCTCTGCAGCTGTTCAACTGTTTCAAAGACCAGCAATCCAAATTACTCTGAAATCACTGAAATGTTTTTCACTTTTTCAGTCGTCTTCTGGTTAAATTTCGATATTTAACTCGGTGGTGCTTTGTTCTCGACTCCGGTTGGGTCCGTCACCAAAGTTATTCCCTGTGTTTAATAATATATCACACAGAAGCTCACAATCCATTAGCTTTTGTGATTAGGAAGCTAATGAATTCTGTTAACATTACTTTCGATCTTCCTGAAGATAAAGTCGTAACCAAACAGAAGACTACTATTGTGTTTCTGGCCATAATTAGGTTTCACGACTGTGGCGATGATTCAAACCGGTCCAGATTTCTGTCTCAGCGACAAACAACCTAAAAATATTCGACATATTATTCCTTTATTACGTTGTTGCTCCGTTGTGCCCACATTACACCCAGTGCCCGGGCTGTGTGGTGCTGGTAATTGCGACTGGCTGATTTAATTAGGAGAGGCTAATGCTCATTGTCGCTGTCTCCCTGTTTGGTGCCCCCCCCGTCCTTCTTTCACCCTCACCCACCTACTGTATCGCCGCCTCTGTGCATTTCACCATGGTTACACCTGGTAATGTCCTTGTTCCTCCTATCTGACATTTTATACTCCTCCATCACCCTTTGCCATCCGCCTTTCCATCTCGCCACACAGGAATTACCCTGATTATGATTATAGCTGTGATGATAATGATAACCACTGCAAAATTGCACTCTCTCGCTCATATCCAACACCCGGGAGATTATGATTGACTGAAAGGCTGCCTGCAAATGCTGCTCCCATCTCATTTTTCTGCCTTCTCTCGATCTTTTTTTTTTTGGTTTCCTTTGCTTTTTTGTTGTTTTGTTTTATTTGACGTCATTTTTTTTTCCTTTCACTCAGTCCACTCATTGCGCACTCCCTCTCCAGCTCACCTTTTGTCTCTTTTCAGTCTTTTTCAATTTTCTGGCAGTCTTTCATCTCTGTTGTTGTGCTCCTTTCAACCTTTCCTGGTCCATCTTACCTCCGCCACTTGTCCCCAGCTCTAATTTTTTTTTTCAAGCCCTTATTTGTTCTCCTCTTCTGCCTGCCACTCTTCTCCTCTCCTGCCTACCACAAAGAAACAGGACAAATTTGCTTTTTAGCCACAGTGCATTCAGGAAATAATTATAGAGGTGCTGTGCTTCTTGAATATGTGAAGTGGTCAACATGAAACGCCTCTGTTAGTCTCTTTTATCTTTCATCGCCATACGCCCTCACTTGTGTACTTTCTCCCTTATTCTCTCCTTTTTTCTTCGCCTGTATCGCGTTGTACTTTCTGTATCTTGCTGAGAAAGGTTTAGCTTATACAAGACGTCCATATATGTGCGTGCAGGGGTCCCAGTGTGATCAGGCAAGTCCACAATAGCACAATCAACCCTGAGCTGCAGGAGGAGGTGTCGCTTGATGGGGAGATTATGACTCAGACCTCATTAGAGCTATTTTACTCTCTGACAGCCTATATGTTCCCCACTCCAGACAGACTGCACGACCCCGGGAGCCTCAGGGAAACAATATCTCACACACGAACAAAAGCTAATGGCTTGTGTACAAAGTGTACGTATGCATCCTGCACCAAAGCTCAAAAAAGCACTAAAGAAAACGTTAATACACCTGGTCGCAGTCATCTGGAAAATTGCACTTCATTCAGCTCAAAGCTGTTTTTTCCTATGTAAAAATGTCAAAGTATATTTTGTCTTCTTTTGTCGACTTGAACTCGAGCAAAAATTGCTGGAAAATTATAACATTTCAGTAATGACGGTAGTTTTGAGCCCCAATCTGCCTGACATTGTGAAACAGCTCCCGCTTCACGCCTGACCCGCTGCTGCAGTGCTTGACGCAGTCGTGCTTTACCAAACTTTACGAGCTGCTCACCTTTTGTGTTGCCGTGTCACTTAACCGTCACTTGTTTTTATGAACTCCACAATCTGTCCCCAGCCTCCACCACTTGGTCTCATTAAAAAGAAAGTCTGACTCTCCCATGTTGATGAATGCATGCAAACAAGCAGAACACTGTGGAATTAAGGAAACATAATAGATGTTTCTACACATCAGTTTGACATCTGATTGTGTTTTCTTCCCAGCTTTCTCTCTGCTTGAGCTTTGTAGTAGATATAGTACATATCGTATGGTAGAGATGGAAAGTCAAGAAGTTTCAAAGAGTTCTCGAGACTTTTCTGCTTTGTGTCTCTTCGGTGGTTTCAGGATCTGCCGTCTGAGTCACTCTGACCTCCTCAGTTTGAGCAACATGACGCCAGGCTGGATCCATGCAGGTAACTGTCTCTCCTTCTGTCTGCTCTCCGCCTTTCATTCTCCCTCATAGTCGCCTTGTCTCTCACCGCTTCCCTCCACCTGCTGGTCCCTGCAGACTTCTCATACTATCAGCTGGATATTTTGAATATCACTTAACTGCGCCTCCATTTATCTCGGCTTGTATTCCCGCAACTCTTCTTGGCGGCACAACAAGACGGAAGCGTTGACAGCCGCCTGATTGCCACGGGAGGATTTTCATGTACTTGTTGATCAGGTGGTAGGAAATCCATCAGAACTGAGTTTACATTTTGATGAAGAATCTGTGGGTGGAATCAAATAACTCAATCGGAACAAGCGGCGCAGATATTACATTTAGCCCAGACATCATCAAATCGATCCCGTTTCTATTTGACTGCTCGGCAATCAGACTTTGGTCTGCCTTTTGTCAGTAAGAACTGCAGTTGAGTGGATGTCATTCTGAAGCACTATACCCATGCTGCTATTAATTGTGTCTCGCCATCATAGTTTTACTGCATTTAAACACAGCGTTGGGTGTTTTTCTGGCAGAGACAATAATATGTCTGAGAATAGCTTACAGTCATCAAGCAGGAAGATGATAATCATTCTTTGTAAATGTCAGATTGTTTTGCCAGCCAGAATATGAATGTTTTCCCTCCCCGAGCATGTTCTCCTGGCTTATTAAGATCTCAAACCATCAAACAGTCCAATTTAATCATGCTTTCGCTGTACCTCTCTCAGAGCAAATTGTAGGAGGACTCAAACAGGTGTTTCCTTTGCTTGTTGGGTTCAAACCCGCATGATGTTTCACGCTTTCCTGCTTCTCTGATTGTCGCTTGGCTTTAGTTGTCAGTGACAGCTGAGATCCTGTTTGTTTGTTTCGAAGTGAAAAGTTTGATATGAGCTTCTTCGTCTTCTCCGTATTTTATCTCGACGGTGTGTTATTGTTCCGATCTGCTTTTGTCTGTCATATTTTTTATCTCTCAATTATGTTTTAAAGTCATGCAAATAAACTTCAGACCTCCACTTGGCGACATCTTCATGCCAGAATAAAGCCACTTTATCAGGCTGCATCAGAAACAGGACTGCAGCAGAGAACAACATCCTCCACTCTAATTGAAATGCCCCGCGTTCGCCCCGGCTGACAAAATGAAACTCTGCTGTCAGGTTTGTTTCCTGTGTGGGTGGAGACCAGTTCTGACTGATGTGCAGAGGAAAACACAAAATTGAAATCAGAGGGAGATTCCTGCACCGCCATGCCTGAGCACTCCCTGGGAACATTATTGCACCGTGCGCTTCTCACTGATTACTTATTTCACCATTTTGTGAGATTTAAAAAGATTAAATAGGACACTTACCCCTTGCAGCCGACTCCAATCAGCCCCATGCAAAGCTGCATTGGTACATTGTTCATCAGGTGAAAATCTGCTTCTTATTGTGTTGAGTAAAATGTTTCTGAACGTGACCTTCCCTTCGTTAGTACATGAGCAGACAGAGTGTCGAGTCGCCCTTGACCTCTGGCAGCCCTCCTAAAAAGGGCCCCGGACCCCCTCGTAAGACCAACCGTCTTCAGGTAGCTGCGTTTGTTCTATTAGTATTTACAGTGTATCGCTGTTTTTGAACCGTGGCTCACACGATGATTGCGAAGCCTGTGAGGAATGCAGTAATGTCTGTTTATTGGATAAACAGGTGCAGCTGGAAACTTGGTGTTCCATCACTGCTGCCTCTGTGAGTGAAACTATATGCCTAGACGGGGGATGAGCTTTGTGTTTATGGCTGTTTGCTTTTTTTTTTCCTGTGGTTCATTATTTGGTACATTTGCTGCAGTGATGGCCTTGCAGACAGGATGATGGATTGGGACGATGGACTGCGGTTTAATAAGTGGTTGAAGTCAATCGATTGTAATATCTTAACTGACAGCTTGATGAATACGGCAGGATGTGTTTATGGATGTGTTTATGTGTGTTTGTATCTCAGCGCGTGGATCAGGTGACACCATGAGTTTGGTGGATATGAGGACGCACTGTGCAGCAGTGACCTTAAGCACTTTACAAGAAAAAGTGCTGTTGAGCAGGAGATTTGAAACAAAACACACTCAAAGAAGCTTAACACAAAGAGCCGCGTCGTCTGCCCCCATCCCGACACACAACGCTGCCAATTTCCCTGATGCATCAACCCGCAGCGTCAATTGTGCGCTGAGCGTCGGGGCCGGTCGATCCGGCACGCCACCGCAATCAATACCAGAGGTCTTGGCGTGCGGCAGGCCAGCGTGTCTTTGCTGTGTTCACTGTTTTATGAATCGGGGCCCGGTTCGAAACTTCTCTGAAAGACGCAGCGTGCGGCGCGACTAAAAGCCACCCTGTCGTCGGAAGAGAGAGGCTCTCTCAGCGCCGGTCTCTGCAGTCCGCACACCGCTCCGTCAGTGTGCCACTTTACCACATGCCACTACAGATCAATAGCAGTACATTACCATCGAAACAACATGGATCAACACTCCACGGCTGACTTTTGTGCACAATACATTTCTTTCTTTAGCGGGTGAATGAGTTTCCATTAACACGTATGGCGCTCTCTCAGGAGATCAGATGTCTGAACCATGTTGGAGGACCGAACACCAGGCTGCTCCACTATTTCTGGATAAATAATGAATTTCAGAGTTAATCATGTTTTATCGCAGGCAAAATGTTAATCTGCAAGCATCTGTATTATTAGCTCGTGCCTTCTGTCAGTTGTGCAACCTTTTTTAAAATACCCTTCTGTTTGTACATGCACAAGGGAGAAAAGCTTCCAGTGCTAGTTCGTGCCTGCTTTGGGGAAAAAAAGTCCTGAGCATGAGTCAGAGTGGAAATTTTTCACTTCTGTTCAAGTTTGTTTCTCATCGTGTGAGAAAACCAAGGAAGTTTCAGGGGCCCATTTACACCTGATGCTTTTTGGCTGATTGGATTGCAACCGTGGCCACATGGTAGTTCAGTGTTAAGCTCCAAGCTCCTCAGTTTCCCCTTTCAGTTCAATTCTGAGTTGGGCAGTTTCTGTGTGCAGTTAATTTCGTCCCCCCTGTATCTCTGTGTGCTTTATCGGTCCACTCCGGCTCCCTCTTTCAGTCCACATACCTGCTTCTTGGGTTGGTGAGTCATTATGCAAAGATCGAAGTGTATCTATGTATCTTTGTCAGCCCTGTGAAATACTGATGATGTGTCCATTGTACCTTGCTATTCATCAGTATCACCCGAGATAGACTCCAGACCCTCTCACATGGATATAACAAGTATCCCAACTGAGTGGATGAACAGGATAATTGAAGGATTGCAATTAGATAGGAGGTGAAAACATGTCGTACATGTGTAAATAGGCTCCAGGCAATTATGTTCCAATCACTCAAAGTGCTTCTGAAGGATGTCAGGAACAGATTGGGACCGCATTAAACACAGCTATGAATCCAATCCCAGCCGCACGCTTTTCTACTCTTCAGCTTCACGGCTGAGGAGAAATATTTCTTGGAAACAACACTGGCTGCAGTGTTCCTCACATGAAATCAAAAGTTTGACAGCATGTTCGTAGGTGTGACATCCAATCTTTTTCTGTGAAGGTCCCTATCCCCAATCTTCTTCTGAAAATAGGCCACCATTTTTGGACTGAACTTTTTGTGGGGTTTTTTGTTGAAGGGAAAAACTCCTGGAGAAGCTTTTTCTCCCACAACTCTGTCATTTGTCTGCATTTTTATGCACTGTTTCTGCAATGACGTCGTGTGACTGAAGCAGAGCTTATTCGGACAGTTTGCCGGTTTCTGTACCGAACTGAATCCACATCTCGAATGCAATCTGTTTTTCCCCAGGTGGTACCAGTTTAGGGTGCAATCATGTGTTGTTATTTTTGAAATACTGAAACATTGGGAACACATGATACACATAGTACAAGTACCTCGCCACGGGTAGGTGTTTCCAAACAAAGACATTGCGAAGTTCTGAGAGGATAATTGCTCTGACCGTTCACAGACCCGCAGAAATGTGTCTGAGTCCATCCTGTGGATCAACAGTGTGAGTTTACACTGAATCAGATGAGAAATCTGCTTTTGTTGTGGCTTAGGTCATTTGATAAACAAAGGAAGATTTGACGTAAGCGTGCATAAACGAGGCTCTTGGATGGCCACACACAGTCCGTCCGAGAGCCAGGTATCCCAGGTGGAAGTCATCGCAGCAGCCACACACGTGGGCGTTACGTAAGCGTTGCTCGCCCTGCAAACGCGTGAGAAAGAACGCGGCTATATATGCTGCCTCAGACTGAGGGAATCAATCTAAGTTGTGAGACATTAAAACAAGGAAAACTGGGAGCAACGACGGAAATGAAAGAAGATTAGATCAAACTGTGGGCTCATGCTGCATCCATCCAGCTCCTGTTCCAGGCCAGTGACACTCTCCTCACGCCGCTGTTCCTCCTCCAATCCATACAGAGCTGCTATTAAAGCCAGCGGATTTAGCTGAGTCATTATACAGCAGGAATCAAGTCTGTTGTGCTGCAGACTGTGTGAGAGAAGTTGGGTTTCCGCATAATTGCTGTGAATTATATAGCTGTGACTGTCTGAACATTAAATATTAATTGTCTCAGACTGCCGCCCTTATGTTGCTGGTCTCCACTAAATGGAACACTTTACACAGATGCTATTTGTCACAGTTATTTGCTGTCATTTTCTGTTTAGTCCCATGTGAATGGTAGCTCACTTCTAGCCATGCCTTTGTTCGAAACGCTTAATAACTACAGAATGAGTTGGGTTGTCAGCTCTTCTGTTTGTCACCTCAGGAAAAGAGGACTGAGCTTAATGCTGCTGCAGAAACTGTTAAAAATAACACCTGCTTCAACTTACGGCACCCCGAAACCTGAAGAACAGCAATTAGTAACTAGTTTGCACAGAGTTTCTTATTAACTTTCAACTAAATCAACAACTTTGTCTCTCTGAGATGCCAATATCACTTTTTAGCCATGTTTTTGGACCGCAATAAAGGCTGTTATTGGAATTTGTGAGGCTTAGACCGTCTCTTTCTGGACCCCCAAAAATGTGTTTTTTATGAATGATCTATAAAAGACTCGCTCACAAGACAATGGACCCAATTTGTAGGTAATGACTTCCTCAATTATTCTGTAAAAAACAGGATAAAGAAGTTTCGATCATGACTTAGTGACCCTAATTACCATTTTGATGAATCACCTTTGTCTCCGTGCAGCTAATCCGTCTCATCCTTTTCAGTCAACTACATGAGTGAAGGTGATTTTTTTCCCTTTTGTGCCTTCAGGAGACGAGAAGCCGTTTGGCCCTCAGTCCAGTTCACAGAGGTGAATATTCACAGAGCCCCTTCCTCTGCTGGAGTGACAGATAACATCAGAAAGGATTTCTCCAAGGTGACGAAAACGAAGAGGTGATTAAATTTGCAGTTTCGCTTTGTTTTTGCCAAACTTTCCTGCTCCCAGTGTACCAGTTGTACCTCAGAGTTCCTCTTTGGTTTCACTCTTTATTTTGTATTCTGGTGGCTCGTATGTTTGTCGAGCACTTTTCTCTTCAGCTTCCTGTCTGGTCTGCTGTTGTCTCATCTGGGTCCTGGTTTCCATCCTGTTTACTTAATCTGGTGCTCTGCTCTTCTTTTAATCACCTGTACCTGGATTATTTCAGCTGGCTGTTGTTTTCCTCTTCCCTGACTATAATAGAGAAGATATACAACTGGGCATTCCAAATGCTCCCAGTTGGGAAAGTCCTACCTCTGTATTGGGAGCGGTCACATGTCAACAAGTCAGTGCACAAAAGAAAGAGAAGAAGCTAAGATGAGATGCTTGACAGGTCAAGATTTCTTCCAGAATTCACTTCCACATATTTTTCAGTGACTTTCTTATGAAGGAGACAGTTAGCTCAACGTTATTCTGCATTTTTTATCAATTTGGATCTTTCAACATCTTACGAGTGCCTGTTCAAGTCCTCACGACGTACATGAGGAGTTGGAGGATCGCAGTGGGCTTTGGGCAGCAACAATATAATTATTGTTTTTGAATGAGCAGAACGATGAAGGCCAGAAAGTAGTGTCTTCTTATATGCAGAACCTGAATCCTTTTGTTATTCCTGCCTGACTGTCTGCACTATGAAGGACTGATCTTACTGCAGTCTGACTTGCAGTCTGGTCCACTCCCACTTTTAATGATTTTCATACAGCCTTTATTTAACTGTAACTGGTTTCCCAGAAGGCCGTCAATTAAAGAGAATTAAGCCACGCTAAGTGCTCGAATGAAAAGAGACAGGTGTGAGTCATTTTAATGTGCCGGGCCACTCATCGCTGGCCCAAATGTCTCACTGCCTGATGCACACAGACAGACGGAGGAGCAGCGAGTGTCCAGGATCACTTCAGGACCCGGGATGTGAATAATTTAGGGGGAAAAAACTGCGTCTTGCAAATTTAACACAACACGGTGATTATCTAATTTGCTGCCACCTTCTTCAGTTCCCACAATTGAAATGGTTTGATTGTTACTGTCACGAGTACACTTAATGAATTCATTTTCAGCCTCAATACTGGGGTTTTTTTCTCACCAATCCTCCCAACACAAGAGTCAAACAAGACAATGTTACGTACAAGTGTGTTTGTCCTTTGAAGCATAAAAAGCACCAATTCACATGTAAATCAGATATTTTTCCCCGTTCTTCTTATAAATGATGGCTTGCTAAAAATCTCTCTTCCACAAACGTGCACAATGTAAGTTGCAAACAAGAGATGCTGATGGAGATTGTGCTTATTGTGTTCCTGTAGGTGTGCTGTTTTGTTGGACTCTTCAGTGAAAGGAGAAAGTCAGCGGCTGACTCCTCGTTTGGAGACCTGATGGAGCGACGCAGGAGCATCCAGCACATGGTTCTCTTTGTGAACCCGGTGGGAGAGCCCTTCAGGTAGATTCTGTTTGTTGTGGCACACCATGTTCTGGTACACAATACTTTCCTGCCTCCCCGCCTTTTGTTCCCCTCTCCTGTGGTGGAGAATCCGTGGCCTCTCTTCTTTCACACTGTTCTGACCTGTAGTCCTCAATGAGTACATTAACACAGATGAATACCTCTGCGTGTACAACCGTAATTAGAGCAGAAAATTTCATCTGCTAATGTGTTTGGCTCTGCGCTCTCCGCAAACACACACCAGCTTTCAAGCCGTCAACACGCGGGTTTATGAGGAGGAGGACCGATTCACGTTGCGCTGCTTGGAGGCTGAAGAGCCGCAGCACTTAGTGGCACTCCTCAGCTCCTCTCTCGCTGCTCTGTGTGAAATGACGCCCTCACAGCAAGGGATTACAGGCAGCCATTGTGTATTTTTTCGATACCTTTCGGGCCACTTTTGTAATCTCATAAAGAAAGTAAACAACACAGTGTCATTAAGGAACAGTGCATAAGTAACAGTGGGTTCACAAAAGCTCACAGTCCCAACACTGTGAAGAGGCTTGTTTTCTTTTCAGTTTGTAGGAGGGGTCAAAGATGTCTGGCATCACTCAACACATAAACTCATCATGTTGCTAAAAACATGTTTGTTGGTACAAGTATGAGCAGCAATCCCAGGAAAAGAGGGAGCATATCTATCTGTGTCTGTGTATTCATGTGTGTGTATGTGTGTATGTGTGTGTGCGCACGGCGCGTGCATGTGTGTGTGTGTGTGTGTGTGTGTGTGTGTGTGTGTGTGCATTTCTTTTTGACTCACTACTACTAGAAATCAATTAGGTAAGTCTATTTGGATCGATGAAACAAAATCTGTGTAGAATTTGTCAGCAAGGATGCAACAATGATATTGTTTATCTTTTTATGTTAGTCATGGCTAATTTTCATTTGTACCTTATGTTATTCAGATGAGAGCCATTAATTGGAGTCAGACAAGCTGCAGTGCAAAGCGGTGAGTAATGAATGTATGAATGTTGAGCGTGGGTTCAAATACAAACCAGAAAGTGTCTGCCAGCTCCCTTTGATGAGGTCACTTAATGAATAGGCAGAGAGCCGCATTTCTCAGGTGTGTGTCTGTGTGAGTGTGTGTGAGATTTGAATGTCGTTCTCTCTTTTCTTGTCGCTCTGAACTCTTGGAGCCAAACCAGAGAATAACGTTGCAGCACGTCTTTGTTTGTGATTTTGCCCTCATGCATTTTATGTATGGGGGTCCTCTGCAATAATGCACTTTTAATGATGTTAAAAAATAACTAAATGGAAATACATTAGATGTCTCAGACGTGTGTAATTACTCCCCCCAGTACCTTTCAGCAGCCCCTCAATATTATGTGGAGGACAGTGGGTCGCGTCTCCCCATGAATCAGTGTGTTAATGGCAGATTGACGCTCAGTGTCGAGCAAATGAGGTCCAGCAAGCTGGGTGAGGCTGCTGCAAGGACCCGAGGCTCGCGATAATTGGAAATGACAGGGTGGATGCTGTGGCACAGAGGGGTCAGCTGTCGGCTCACATGCGCACACTTCCTCCTTTCTTCATCCGCCTTCCTTCTCGTATCACACACACTGTCTTTCTCACGGCCCACCTCTTCTCCTGATCCACTCACTCACTCACTCGCACACACTCGTGGCCCGGCTGTAATTAGTGGCACAGGGTAGTGGTCACACATAATGCTGCTAATTGGGCTGGCAGGCACCATTACCCAGAGCTAATCACCATTCTCTGGGTGACGAGGCGTCCTGGCCCTCTGACCACTAGCGGCGAGCTGGATCCGTATCGCGTTGCCAGCGCTCCGTGGGCCCTACTGCACCAATTAACCGTCCAAACTCACTGGCACACACTGTACGTCTCAGCCAGACTCGGCTGTACCTTATTTATCAGGAGTGCTTTTGAATTGGATTATAAAGCCTAAAGGCTGACTATTATACTCCCCAAAGTATCCTTGTGTAAGTCATTCACCCAGTAACTACCTGTACTACTTTACAAACTCGGTGTTCATTTGGCTATAATGAGGATTCGGTATAAGGACAGTTTAGAGGAGTGCAGGTTTTTTCAACCTTCTGGATTCCCCATTAAGTTGGCTCTGTGGTTCCTGCTAACGTTGGGTCTTTTCACTCATTTTGCAAAAGTTCAGGCAAGCACGGTCTCTCACAGCAATGCCGCATTCAACAATATTTTGATTCTGGTTGAAGGTAAAACTAAGAATTCATTGCACTTAAAACAGAGCTAATAATAACTGGAACGCAGTGCCTCCACCTCAGCTGGCAAGATGAATTCTCTGCTTACTTTCAGTGTGGTTATACTTGCACAGAGGACAGTCAATAACTGAAGGCTGTGATGGATTACCTTGTGGATCATTGTGGAAAAAGAGAGAAGGTCATTTCAGTTTGAGACTTGCTCATATTCACTGCGAGCGCAGTCCACAAAGCTCAATCAAACGTAGGACGAGGCAGAGAGACAACACGGCTGTCCTGAAAGATTGTGCACTCCTTTGATGGAGTTTTTCTGCTCGCTGCTTTGCCGCCGACCTCCAGCTGGATGACTGTGTCACATGCTGAAGTCATAGAGATTGCAGTGTTTCCGCCTCACTCACAACTATTTCCGATGCTTTGGACACACAGGTTGTAATCTACATTTGTCTTGTTCAAGCAGCAGTGATTGTAGCATCTTCAGCTCAGGGAACAAGTCCAACTCAGCCTGTTAGAGCTGCTGGGTGGAAACAGCCATCATCTTTGTTTTAATATCGCTGCCTACATGATCGGTTCCTCCCCAGTATGCGCACCAAGAGGTTTGACGCTTGTGGCTCTGATATTCTCGTCTTAGCAGGTCTACAGTCTCCCCATTTTTCTCCTGACATGATGAGGCCTGTAAGAGCCACATGAAATAAATCTGGTCCATCAAAGCCTCAAGGCTCGTCAACCTGTGTTTGGAACAGCCTGTGGGTGGGAGTGGCGGGGTGGGGGGGGGGGGGTTGCTGTCTGGGGTGAAGGCAGTAACCTGAACATGGCTGATCAGGAACAGAGAGCTTTTTTTAGCTTTCCACATCAGGAGGCTTTCATTTTCGTGCCCATTAAACATGACCCGACTTTAATTGCATTTGCAAGCTTCTCGACCAGACTTCATTTCTAATAAGGGGGTTTGTAACTCTTTTCCACGATGCTTGATTTGGCTCCGGCTGTCTGTGATTTCAGGGCACAGTCGCGTTCTATTTTTATTGTTCTCACAGGTTTGTGCGCATGATGTAATGCTTTCGTTGGAAAGAAGTACTTTGACAAATGTGGTAATTAACGCAGAAGGACATTCAGAATCAACACTGAAGCCTTTTTATGTATAAAAAACTAAATCGTGGTCTGATTTACCTGACTGAGTTCCCTGGGCAGATCAGTTGACCTGTTCAAGCTATTCTAACACTCTGTTTTTTCAAAATGTCACTTACGAGCCTCCCCTGTCCACGGTGCCGGTTCGGACAGTAAATTAAAGTGAAGTAACTGGGCTAATTTCAATGTCTTCTAAGTGTGTCACAGGATTTCCTGCAGCATATTATACTGAGGTGGACCGTTTCACCTCCAGTAAAAATCCGCTTGTCTGAAGTCTTTGTTTACGAGCTGTAACATTGACCTCTGAGCAGGACAGAGGCACTTTATCATCAAGCAAAGGCCACGAAGTTAATGAGTCAAAGCCCTGTTCAGACTGTCACTGAGCGGATCTGCGTGTGGCTGCTTTGCTTCAAGATAAAGTCGGGCTCAGGAGCAGTTTCTGCCATATTGTTTGTTCAAGTGACAGCTTTCTTTGATGACAGGGACATAAAAAGTTTTGCTCGTGTCACCTTGGAAACTAGGTTGAATGATCATGCCTCTCCTCCGATCATCGAGCCGTGATGGGGTCCCTCATGTGACCCCTCATTGTTCATGTTGATGATCTATCTAAGTGGGTTTTTTTCTTTAGATTACCATGAACCATCAGATGGGTTGAAGCATCAGGAGTGAAAGCTGCTCTGTGTGATATAGTCTTGTGAAATTGGGTCATGGAGCGTGAGGGGCCTGGTCCTGGATGCAGTTGCTTTATGACTGGGTCGCTGCTGAGCGAACAGCTGGAAGAAGCACACGCTCCCCGTCCGCACATATAAACGGGCAATGGTTTCTCTAAGCAGGCTGTGCCAGGCTGAGTTAAGTGGCTTCACACTGACACATACAGTGTACGAGATTGGCATCAATTCTTTAAGTACCGCCTCAAACTTTGATGGAGAGCAGTTTGACTTCCTCTTTGATATCTGCAGGCTGGTATGTACTCCAGCAGGAAACCTTATTAATATCTTAGTAGAGTCAAGCTATGCGATGTAAGAACACTCTGACACTCCACAGGCGCAGAAAAAACGATTAGAGCAAAATGCAACGATTCCTTTGTATATTTAATTCATATGAGCAAGTCATCAATTTACAGAGGGATGAAAGTGTTAATGTTAGTGTGAGCTGTCTACTCTAAATGTGCATCCATCATCATTCAGCTCTCCTTCATATGTATCACACGTCCTCCTGCTCAAACACATCAGTCAGAGAATTAGGAACAATTGTCTTGCAGCAATGCAAATAAATAATATCCAAACAGTGCGTGCGCTTTCTCTCTGACTGATTTAGTCCTTGTCTGTCTGTTGCTTTGGCAACCAATGGCCACAACAACTGCTGGCCTCTTTTTTTTAGGCAGCGTGCACACTGAACAGACTCAGAACGTCATCGATTTTGATGAATCCCATTGACAACTGCAATATTTGGCTAGAATGATATTCACACAATTGTGGTATGTATACGATGAATCCTTGACATTTCCTTGAGCAAACCTGTTGCAGACCATCCTATCTTTTCCTTCCTGCACGCCACTTTGAGACGAAAGAAACAATGACCGAGTAGACAATCAGATTGATGGATTTGTTGCAACTTCCTGCATAAACTTCCTCAAAATCAAGTAATCCAGTTCGACACAATGGTTGGTGATTGTTAACACGCACGTTATCCACACTTCATCAGATAAAGTCACAGCCCCACTTCAACCAATGAACACTGAATAAGACTTGTCAGACTCTTTTACACAGAACTCAGGATTTAAAGGCAAGAAATAAACAGGGTTTTTTTTACAGATCTTCAGCAAGGCCAAGTCTGTGAGCCTTAGTTACATCAGTGAGGGAAATCTTTTCAGCATTTACAAAAATAGGAAAAGGCCCATAGAAAGAGGCATGAATGGCAAAGTGATTTTTCCTGCAGTTCGTCTCGCAGAGAAGTGGTTGTCCTTTTCAGAGGTCGAAGAAGACGAGCCGAATCTGTTAATCTCTAAATGCCTTGCTTTCCTTTTGGCAAGAGAGGGGAAAAAAATGAATTAAACTGCAGCACAGCAAGAAGTACACACCGTCATCATCCGTCCACTTCATCTCTGCCCCGTCTCATTTCCTACAGTCAGTGAATTAAAAGAACATGACAAAGATGGAGTCCGATGCTCGCCCTCCAGCGCCGGTGGAGACAGTGATGCAGCCCTTCATGATCCTCCAGGGCAAAGAGCCCACCTGGGCTGAGGCCAAGAGCCAGCTGGGAGTAGAGACAGCAGCGGTGCGGGATGAAGGGATGAATAAGGGAAGGAAATTGGGAGGAGAGATGGGGGGAGACAGAGCCATTTGGGCTTGACAGAGAGGAGATTGGGAGTGTGGCAAAGAAACACAGAGAAAATGGGAGAACTACAGTGACCCGAGAATGAGCCGAGTAAAACGAGACAAGTACAGATGGTGAGCGGTGACACTGAATGGAGGGAAACAAGAGAAGAGGGCTAAAACTTCACCTGTTTGTGTTATCTTGGTAGCTGAAAGGTAAACAGGAGTATTTGTAACCTCAGGTTCATTCTCCTTCTTTTTTTGCATGATTCATTTACATATTGTGGCCACAGTGTGGAATAGTAGCCATTATCTCCGTGGGAGGCAAAATAAAATGTCAGCTGAATGATTTGCTAAAATTTGTTTTGCATTCACGCCGCTCCTTTTTGCTCAAGCAGTTTGTTGATACTCAAAATGCTCAAAGTGTCGAAGGCCACAAACTCTGTTGAGCACTGGAATATTTGTTGTGTTCAGTACACAACCCATCATCTCCCTCTGTTTTTTATTCTATAACAGAACAAATATTACATGAAATACAGTCAATCAAAGATAAAACTTGGGTGTTTCCATAGGTATCGTTGTTGTTCTGCATCGTCTTTGATTTTCAGCTCTGAGCTAATTAGTCGTTCAGGAACAGTTTTTTAACCTTTGACGTATTCGTGCACTTTAGGCAGTCATCCATGCTGCCTGGGTCCTGCTCTCTCGCCTCGCTCTCTGCCTCGATTACAGCAGACGAGGCTCAGACATGAAACGGTTGGGGAAAGTAATCAGCGTATTGAAAACATGTTGCCATAGACTGCCGTTCCTAATGAAAGCCAGATTATCTGCCCATGCTATCAGCTGAGACGTTGCAGTGAAGTGCATTATGGTTGTATTTGAGGAGGGCTCTTTGTGTTTGAAAGGATTTGCTCTGACTGGACATCAGATAAGGCTGCAGTGGTGGAAAAGTCCGTCAGAGCTGCAAATAATATTTCTCAGGGTTAAGTTATCCGTCCTGTTTGCTGAAACTGCTCTGACTTCTGTTTTTCTCCCCAAATCCTCAGCTGATTTTTTTAATGTGCTTTGGTTTCACTGCATTCAAATTCTTTGTTCCATTTACATAAAGCTTTTTGTTTGTGAAGTCAGATCACCCCAACACCAAGGTTTCAGTGTTCTTGTTCAGCTACATGCTGAACTGTAGAACGACTTCTTTGATTACTTGCAGGATGATGAATAAAAATGTGTAATTTGCAAATTTTGGCACTTTTACAAATTCATAAATTTGCTACCAATTTGACTTCCACTGAGAGAAAGTTGGTTTCAAATGATAGATAGCTTTTGGCGGTAACTCCAAAAAACGACTTATGTTTGTAAGTCTCCTAAGAAGAAAACAGCTGCCATGTGGGGTTTTTTTTATACAAAAACTGTGAAAGAAGGAGTTAAGTTTGAGGTGAGAGAGGATGAAGGAGGTTTTTATCATCTGCATCCTTCGTCTCCACAGGCCCTCCTCTCTGCCTCCATTCTTTTCTCTGGTCAATTTCTCCCAGTGCGAGCCATTCACTGTGCCTCTCCCTCTTTGGTCTGGCTGACCTTTCTTTCTCCCCCCGTCTCTTCAGGTCTCGGCTCAGCCTCGGCGCTCTCGCTTCATTCAGCTGTTCGGTCCGTATGTCGCCACTGCGTGACATTTAGGGACAATCGAGCCGTGGCAGTTATTGACTGAGTGCCGCATTTAAGAGTGACGTGACGCGTCCGTCTAAGAGCAGAGGCATCTTGTAGTTCTGACCTGTCGATAATCTATAACCTCTCCTGTTTCTTTGTTCCACTGTGTGCCTGCTTGGGTGAAAGTAGTTTCCAAAGTCATGAATCAACACTCACTCTTTAAAAAAAAACAAAAAAAAAACGATACTTTACAATTGAAAAGTAATTCGTTCTAGAATGGGTGGTTAAAATAAACTTCTGGTCGAATGTGGCATTATCTAAGATTTGAAACGATGTTCCTTTTCGAGTTTAAAGTTTTTACAGATTACAGGTTATACGGACTTTTTTTTAATTGTCCAAGAAAACACTAACCGATCAACAGTCCGCTCAGCTCTGCAGGTTCTCAGCATTTTGTACCTTGTTTTTTGGGGGTTTTGAAGGCTTCAGCTGCACTGTTTTGGTTCTGTCTCACAGCTTTCATCAGTGTGGTATCAATGCACAGCAGGTGGCTTTTTAGTGAAAAAGCTGCGCGCGTATGATGCATGCCCAGCACTAAACAGCAGAGACAAAGCTTGCAACTGGCGTGAGGAACATGCTGCTGTATTTAGCAGCAACCAGAGAGATATTTCCCTCAGGATCTGTAGTGAGCATTTCAAATTGGACTTCCATTCATGTGGTTGACACAAACACAACTCCAAAGGAATCGAAGTGTTGATTTTGTCAGCTGCAGCATCAATGAGCAACTCTTTGCACTGTACGTGTCAAAATATATGAGCAGATAATTTGTCAGCACTCCTCGGACGGCTTTGCCAAGAATTAGTGCAAATTTAGGAGCTACCTATCTTGGTCATCATTCCTGAAAGGATTTGACAACATGGAGAAAGTACATTGTGTCATCAGCGTAGCGTGATGTTACTTTGTGTGTCAGGATCCGTGGCTCGTCACCATGCATGTACCCACGTCTGTCAGGATAAATATAGTCTGTATAAGTTGGAGAGGTGCGTGACAGATTTGTAAATCCATAAAGCTTCATCTTGCATTTAGTTGAGATGATGGCAGCTCTGAAGTCTTTTGGTTAATTAGCAGAGTGAGTGTGACGAGATATTTTGACACTGAACTGAGAAAAATCTATTTTCTTTTCTTGCCATCTTAATTAAGGAAAACCCTCCAGTCTGGACGCAAACTGGCTCTTCTCACTTTGAGGTAAGAGCACCAGCCGCCACACCGTTGTGTGAAGTCGTCATATTATCATTATCATTTTCGTAAGTTGGCAAAAAAATGTTGAATTTCAGCGAGAAGCAGTGAATCGATAAAAGAGAGGCCAGGGTCAGCATGGAAGGTAGAAGAAAGAAGTAAGAGAGGAGCATCAAGAGGAAATGGATGGAGGGCAAAGGGTGCTGAGAAGCTGCAGTGGAAGGGTATGAGCAGTAAAGGTGAAGACAAAGGGAGAGGAGAAGAAGACGAAAATGCAGAGTGAAACAGTAAAGATAAAGGGTGGGAGGAGGTCAGAGCAGAGAGAGGTAAAACTCGGATGAAGGTAAAGGTAAGAACACAGATAAGACCTCAGAGGTTTTTATGGTCAAAAACTCACAGTGGAATTTTCATGTGTGCAAATGAAGACTTTGTATTCTTGTGTTCCTCCGTTACACAATCCAACATAATGGAGACAAAAGTCCAAAGTCACTGAAAAGTTCTAGGAAACAGCCAGTGTGATGCGTGACACGTCTTAATTTACGGGCACCAAATTAAGGAGATTTGCTGAACCAACAAGGCGAGTGTCAGCAGTCCTACAGCAGCAAGGTGTAGCCGAGGTGCAGGAGGAGGGTTGACGAGTGCAGGGACTAATTTCCACTGCAGCAATGCTGACGGATGGACTAAAGGAACCTTATTTTACCCTATAAATTTTTTATTCTCAGATCCTCCAAACTATTAGCTGCTTCCCCTTTGTTCCCTTCCTCTGCCTCCCTACCTCTTCTCTCACCTCAGCCAACCTCCTCTAAGCTCTCTGCTGGGATCCAACTTCTCGAATAGCTCCCACTTTGTCCAAAATCTGCTTTTTTTCCCCTAAAAAATTACTCAAACGGCTTTGGCTCTTCCTTCCTGATGCCGGATCTGTCTGATGAGACCCCAGACAGCGCTCGTAACACTGCATGTACATTTAATGCCCAAATATCCTGTTGCAATTTCTGTGCAAAATGCCCAATTACAGCTATTCCTACATAAATAAGCACAATCAGAGGATAATTTGCTTTATCTCCACAGGGAGGGATTTGTGTTTCAGACCATTTGAGCAACACGATCAAGTGTCCCTGAAAGAGGAACAACAGGTTGGTAAAAACATTTCACATGAATTAAGACTCTGGAGCCTGTGGGAGACTTGTCAAAGATACAAATGTCACATTGGGACACTTCTCCCCCCCCCCCCCCGCATGTGACTATCGAACCCCTCAAAGAAGGGGAAGCCCCACTCCAGACTTGCCTACACGCTGTATGTTAATGAGCTGCAGTGAGAGAGCAGTCCAGCCAGAAAGTAACTTGAATAATTTGTAGAATCTGAGAGTCAAATTACGTAATAATTCATGTGAACAAAAATTAGGCCTGGGAGGAAGGAGAACTCTGTGTTTTTCTACTTTTTTGTGGCGTTTAATATATCACAAGCCCGAGAAGGGAATTACAGTTCTCCAAGAAATACAGTGATTTCCCGGCATACTGGTAGCTTGTGTTTGAGTACCAAAGGTAGGAAAAGTTTTTCAGTGTGTGGAAACGTTTAGTTATGGGGCGTTTGTTTTCCAAACCACTTGAAGTACATACAAAAGTCCAAAGAGTGCCAAATAGTCCATAGTTTGGAGAAGGGGGCACCCTCCAAAAGTTTGTTAGTCCAACATGAACACCTCTGTCATCGCATCCTGCAGCCTCTTTCACACCAGTGAGATTCTCACGAACTCATAGACAAGCTTTCCACTGTGTGATCGATGTGTTGTTTGTTCGGAGTTGTCATTGATAAACTAATGGATGTATTGTCGAGATGGCTTGACGCTTGATGAATCATTTCAGCTGGGACAAAGTCTCAGAGCTGTATACTCTGCCAAGCTTTAGCATTTTTATTCATTTATATTGAGCCGTGACTGCGAGACGGCAACACTTTGCTTTGTCCACCAGGTACGTGTGTGTGTGTGGTTGGACGTTTTATTGTTTTGCTCCTGTGTGAATATCATTTCCACCAGTATCAGGGAGGGTGGAGTGCAGGCAGGTGGGAGGGAGGCTGTGTGACAAAGGTGTGTGTGTGTGTGTGTGTGTGTGTGTGTGTGTGTGTGTGTGTGTGTGTGTGTGTGTGTGTGTGTGTGT